>JAUMHM010000003.1:2281914-2310748 GCA_032362435.1 Melikaiella ostensackeni | reverse complement strand
AACATTTTAGAATATTTCAAAAGATTCCACTATCTCAAAGATTTAAAACAATTTCAAAATATTTCACAGAGGCTTCTGAGATTTCAAAATACCTCACATAGATCTCAGAAAGATTTCAAATATTTCAGAAGATTTCAATAGATTTTAAGGATTTACGTATTACACAAGAATTCAAAAAATTTTACAAAGGCGTCATCAGATTTCAAAAAAAGATTATAAAAGATTTCAAATGATTTTAGAAGATTTTAGAAAGATTTCAGAAGATTTTAAGGTGACTCACACATTTCATTTTGAAGTTCGACATCATCAGTTGGAGTTGAGCGTCGATTGGAAAAATATTATTGAATTTTAAAATAATGTTTAAATTAAGTTACATTTTAAATATTTTTTAAAAAGTCAATAGCTTTTTAATAATTTCTATTACTAAAGTATTTAATAAAATCCAAGAGCAAACGGTTATTTCACTATTTGATCTAAAAAAAAAAAGGAAACCTGGAAAAACTTGATTTCTTGACCTGGATGACACCTTCAATTTCGTTCATAAAAATAGCTTGACACCCTATTTAAGAAAACTCTAACATTTTTAGTCACAAAACTAAATTAAAACTTACAACTTTGGAAAGTGCGATCAGGCGTGTTTTGCTTCCGCTTTTTTTACCGCTTTCTTTGGGTTTAGGTGTGAGGACAATCGGATCTTGTGAAATGTCCTTCGAAACATCTTTTCTGCTTGTTTCGCCAACTGGACTAGTCGACCAATCTGACTCGCTGTCCACGTCAGCGTCTATCTCGCCTCTTCAGTCAGAGGTTCCTCATCTTCTGCGGAATTTCCGCTATCCTGGTTGGACTCCGCACCCGTTGTAGATTCAATATTGGTTTGAATGCAGGATCTGTCTACTCTCCTTAGACCCTGATCATAGGAACCTAAAAAATGTGGACATATGTTATATTATTGATATTATAGATTATAATTGATTCTCATTAAATAATAAATTATTTTTGACAGAAAGAAAACTTACTAGCTCCCTTCATTATGCGTATGGCGAATTTTTTCCATGAATCTTTAGGTGGAGTCTTCTCCTTTATAATAGTTTGCAATTTATTATTGATAATTCCTCTCATGGGATAATAGCACATAGGGAGAGATCCAGAAGTACTAATCCATCGTGAGAGTACCAAGTCGACTATTTTTCTACCGTCTTCCTTAATTTCGTTGGTAAATTCTACGACGACGTAGGGTTTTTTAAGAAGTTTTTGCCACTAAATAATAGATTTTTTTAAATAACAGAAATCATGAGGCTGACCTAGATTAAGTATACCACACACGATGTGGCTGAATCAAGAAGTTTCATTTAAAAAAAATTTAAAATTCGAAGCCATAGAGAGCAGAAAACTTCCAAATAAGAATTACTTAACATTTGTTTTTCTCAAACTAAAAGCCATTAAAATTGATCGAGTTTTTTTTTCTTTAAAATCTGAAATTTAAAAAATTTCAGTACGAAAAACACGAAGCGTTGAAAATTATATCCTGCTTAATATTAATATATGCTTCAAATTACATATGAAATTAAAACAAAATTCTTATTGATCAATTTGTGATGGAAAATCTTGAAAACACTTTTCAAATTCAACAATTATAAATTTATTGCCATAGAAACTGAACACTTTTGGAATAAGTGTTTTCAAAACTAACATTTTTGAATTCGAGCTTTCAAAACTAAACAATTTTAAATTGGAGGTATTACTAACAAAACCTTTAAAAATTTATAGGTATTCAAAAGTGCTTAATTTTAAGTTTCAAAAGTTTCTACATAAAGCATTCCAAATGGAGATCTTTAAAAATGATAATTTCTTGCAATATTAAGTGACATTTTAAATAGTTGGATAGATTTTTCGACTAAGAATTCGAATCATGTTAATGTTTTAAACATTCAAAATTTATTTCAAAACGTTAAAATCGTTTAATTTTTAAAACCTTCTTTAGAATACTTAAAGCTTTCCAAAATTGAAGATGCTTCAATCAGAAATTAGTAATTTACTTTGTTGTATTTATTTAAATGCCCATGTGTAAACTATGCTAAGATATGAGTAATTCTATTTGTGTTGTTCTAAAAACTTGCGGGTATGAAACACGTGCAAGATTACCATCCAACCAAACTTCCGAGATACGTAGTATAAACAACTGCGGTATTTTTCCCGCTACGATATTACATTACATACTCGTATGTATATGTGTGGAACTAAAATTTTATATCATTTGTCATTTTATATCCATTACATACATTAAAATTTGAAATTGTGCCTCCTTATCTAAGTTGTAAATTTTAATTAATTGATTTCAAACGTTTCTAAATCAACACTGTTGAACTTCAAGGGCATTTCCTTCAAGATTTTAAATTCAAAATTGTGTTTCACAAATTTTTTCATTCAAACAATTAGTAATTTAAATTATTTTAAATTTTAATAAATCGCCAATTGTACATTTCAGTTGAAAGTCGCAAATCTTTAAAATATGATGTACTTAGAATGAATATTGAAACGTAAGTTTTAAAGGATTAAAAATATAAATTATTCTAAATTGCGTAATTTCATGTCATTTCAAATTATGTTTAAAGTATTTAGATATTGTAGAGTTTTCTATTAAAAATTATAGAAATTTCTGGTCAAAAATTAATTTCGCTGTCATTTTTCAGTAATTTCTGAGTTCAGATGCCATCCTCTAATGGTATCAATACTTTCTATAAAATTACTTTACTTCCAGAATACATCATCTATAATTGAACAAAAATTGAAACTGTATCATAAAGTTTTGTTACAATTTCTTTCCTTTGTTAACCAAAAATCGAGTTCCTTCAAAAGCACCACTGTGATTTTTATTCAACCTGTAAGTGTTTATGGGAGGTCAGAGCATTATAATTAATAGAAAAATTCCACATACAAAGAGTTTTGAATTAAATAATAAACTTGGTTCAGCTATACCGTGATCAGCCTTGGAGAAACGTAGGCCCGTTAATATTAAAGTGAAAACAGAAAAATATGTGATGAAGTTATGTCAACATAAATTGTATACAAGTCAAAACAACACTTATAATATTTCGTAAAACAAGATTCAATATCTTCAAAATCGAATTTTTACTAAGACTGTCGAGTTCATATTTTTCCACTCTTTGCTTTATGCTTTTAACCAACATTTGTTAAAAAAAATTAATGGTATGAAATGTGAAGGAACATCAAACTAGTGAATGCAATAAAAATTAAAAATTAATTCCATAAAATATGTGAAATATTAATATTTACCGAATTTTCTATTTTTGCAGCACGTGGTCGGTGACTCTCGTTTCTGTCGCCGTAAATATCCTTAGATGAAGTTTCACTTCTTGAGATGCGATTGTTTAATTTAGTTACACTGAAGAAAAACACTGAAGACGAAACTTGCTATAAATATTTTGCTATCAATTAGCCACACATAAAGTTAATTAAAATCTGAAACGTCTATCTACATACAATTAAAATCAACGCATTCAAAATAGCCGACGATCAACGGCGACACTGCGAACCTCGCTACAGTCGATCTCGAAACAGACAATCGATCAAGTAACACCTTCGGTAATTCGCGCGGGAAATTTAAAGTTTCAAATAATATTTGACATAGAAATGTCTTAAAGTACTATTTTCATTCAACGTATTTGTTCTTAATACATAAATATCTATTTGGATCATTTACAAAATGCTTAGAATTTTGGACAACGAAATATTTGAAAAATAGTTCGCACCAGTAGTCAAACATATTTTTTGTCATTGAATCTTATTAAAGAGAGTACGAGAATCTAAATTTCAGAGATCAAAGAAACTATGTTGTAAAACTTCTATTATTGAAGAGCGCAGGTAAGAATTATCAGCTTTAATAGTGGTCAAATTTTTAGCATGTTTTAATAATATAAGTATAATATGGGGGTGAAAATGTTTCAAAACATGTGAATCAATTTTAAATCATGCAGGCTGGCGGGTGACATGTTCAGGATTAACTTGCCTATGAAATATATGTTTTTGTACGTGGAAAATAAGGAGACACATATTTTTTGAATTAACATAGCGACATTTTTACATTTTTTATGAATATTATTAAATTTTAAAGGTACAATGAGTTTTCTGCAATTTTACTTTAAAACCCGTGTAAAAAATGTCATCGTTATTTTGGATTTTTGAAAAAAATAAACTTTTTTCTCAAAAACCTCACCTTTTTTTCTTAAATTTTTTATGAATAATAGGTACTGATATAGTTTACCTAACATCAATTTTCCGTTTGATATTTTTTTGTTTGTTTTTCGAGATAAAAAAATTATTTTTGATTTTTGTCCAAACCTTGCCTTTTTTGCAATTTTTGAGATTCTAAGGTTTTTCTTATTTAAGTTTATCCAGTTTTTGGCACTCTTTCAAAATCCACAAAACATTTTCAAAATAATGAAAAATGGTAACGTTATTTTGGATTTTTAAAAACAAGAAACCAATTTTTTTCTCAAAAACACCATCTTTTTCCCCCTAAAATTTTGAGAAATAATAGGTTTTGATATAGTCTACCTATTATTAATCTTTCATTTCAAATTTTTGTGTTCTTCAAAAGAAAAAAATTATTTTTGATTTTTGTTCCAAACCTTGTCTTTTTTTTCAATTTTTGAGATTTTTCTTGTTCAAGTTTATCTAGTTTTTTGGACTCTTTCAAAATCCATGAAAAATCTAAAAAATAATAAAAAATGGTAACGTCATTTTAGACTTTTTAAAAAAGAAAAAGAAAATTTTCTCAAAAACCCCACCTTTTTTGTCTGTGAAATTTTTGGCAATAACAGTTACTAATATAGTTTACCTCTCATACATTTTTCGGTTAATATTTTTTTGTTTTTCGGGAGAAAAATGTATTTATTATTTTTTTGAAAATAAATTTTTTCTCCCGAAAAACAACAAAAAATACCAAATGAAAAATGTATGGTAAGTAGACTATATCAGTACCTATTATTTCTAAAAATTTCCGGGAAAAAACGTGAGGTTTTTGAGAACTCTTTTTCTTTTTGCCAAAAATCCAAAATAGCGTTGCCATTTTTTATTATTTTAATTTTTTTGTGAATTTTAGAAAAGTGAAAAGACTGGATAAGTTGAAAAAAGAAAAAACTTTGTATCTCATAAATTGAAAAAATTGCACAGTTTTTACAATAAAATTTGAAAAAAACTCATACCTTTAAATTATTAAAAAATTGAGAAAAATATAAAAATGCCGCTATGTTAATTAAAAAAAATACTTGTCTCGTTATTTTCGTCGTATACAAACATATTTCATAGGCAAGCTAATCCTGAACATGTCACCCGCCGCGCCGGCCTGCATGATTTGAAATGGATTCGGTCAATATAATGATATAAGTATCTTTGTCCTTATAAAAATTTATTTATATAATTTAGAATTAACAATTTTAACTTTTTTTCGGACAAACTTTGTGATTTATGGAAACCGTCGTAATCCTGATTTTTTTCAAACCTTCAGAGATTTAAATTAAGAAATATAATTACTAATACTAGTTTGCGAAAGTATAAACAATATTATGAATAATTCGAATAAAAAAATTCTACATCTTCGCATTTTTCGTAGAGAAGGCGGTCGCCACATTCCATCATAAAGTCAAGTGTGCAAAAGACTTGCTAAGTAAGTCGTTTGCTCAACATCAATTCGAAAACATTTTCTTACGATTGATGTTGTAGAGTTATACTTCCCTAATGGAGAGCTTTTAAATTGTTCCTGGCAGATGTAAAGTCCTACTTCAGACGACGCTGTAGGATATTCAAATGCATTCTTTGTTTTTAATTCATGGCCTTCAATGAATACATTGCTAATGTCCGAAGATTTGCAAAAGATACGTTTGACCTCTATGAAGTTGCCCGTTGACAATTCCACAATATCCTTGGACGAGTTACACTGATGTAGAATGATTTAATATTGATATCTGAGTAATCAATTTCAGAAACGTTTCGACTTATTTTCACGCGACTATTCAACATTGGACGTTTCGTCAAAACCTTAGAAGTTGAGTAGATTTCAGATAATCTTCTAAAAAGTTGGGATAGTGGATTTCTAGGCGTTTGAATAATTTTCTCGATTATTCCCAGTAGATTCTCGAACGGAAATGCTGAATAGGCTGTTAACGCTGCTTGCATCTGTCTAACATTTTCACTCAAATGTATCAAATTGAGGAAATTGATGCTTTGTATACTTTCTCCATAAAGCTCAGGTAGTTTGGAAAAAAACTTCAGCAAAAGATCATCGGCAATGTCAGTGTGGATAAGTCAAAGTAGGATGACACAAAATACGACTTGCAATCGACAAATGCAAAAAATGCCGATATAATTTTGTTGGCAAAATCGATTTCAAAACAAAAGGTCCGCCATACAATAAGGAAAAAACTATAGTGAATTGCTTTCCAGTTGGCTATGTCTTCTGAATCGAATGTTTTCCTGTGAATCTCTGTTGAGATTGATCCTTTTAATGCCGATAAAATATCCTTCAATTGCTGCCGCTGGAGACGTCCTAGCTTTGCCCGATTCATCTTTTAGCCAATCCATTTTTCTAATAAGGTTTTCATAACTCCATTACAAAGAAGATGCATGTAATCGAGAATGACTTGGCGTATGGGATCGAATCCTGGAATACGAAGCAAAGGTGATGGTGTGTTTGGCTGATGATGTCGTTGCTGATCTTTTGTTTTTCTCTGGGCGGTGAATAAGGCCTTCGTTCGGTTTTGACAGTTTGTTTCCGAGAAAATCCTTTTACCACTGTGAGTTTTTCCACGTATCTGCAAAAAGTAATTATGTTTATACTATTTTAAATTGTTTTTAGGTCTTAAAAAGTAGGAAATAATAATTATTGCTTATTTATTATAGCATGTAAATTATCTGATATATATATATTTTTTTTTTTTTTTCAAATTTACCTCACATCTTTCGTATAAATAAAAACCAGAATGCCCCTTTGTACATTTCACGAAAGCACGGGCCTGTGTGTCGCATACAAATGCAGCGATTTCGACCTCGTTAATCGTATTTCCGATTTTAACACCCTCTTCAATTAATTTTGCACATTTCTTGACAAAATCTTGTAAGAAATCGCTTGCGCTTGCTGGTTTCGAATCACCACAGAACATTCCAGCTACAAAAAGCTTACAATCATAATCATCATCGCGGAGCATGATTAACAGTTCACTTAATGCTATTCTTGTTATATTATTTGTGTGTTTATTAGCCCATTCTCTCAATCTCTCTCGTAAAGTTTTTGAGTCTTCTGGTTTATTGTCGTCACATTCCATATCATCATCAGGTTCTACCTAACAGTTCTCAGAGAAGTTCTTCTCCATTTCATTTTTTTCATTTGTATCATACTCCGATGATGAAGCGAAACCTTCCGTAGGAGGATCTACACTAAAAATTAAATTTCGTTTGATAAATGAATAAGTTAAGAAATATGTTTGTAAATAAAAGAAATATAAGCGTACTCAGGAAAAATAAAACGATTGAACACATTTCTCTGTAAATCGTATCTTTTAAGAACGTGGATTGGTAAATATATATTTCCTGAATCGGAATGAAGGCTTTGTATGTATAAATGGGTCTTTTAACTTGAATCAGAAATTTCCTTTTCACTTTAAGAAAGCGGGATACAACAAGGCTGAAGACCTATACAAATTATTTTTAATGGTTTCTTTGTTCCTGGTTACAGTTTATTATAAATATATTATTTCTACATATGCTATACCTCTCGGAAGGCGATAACGAACAGTCAGAGGCATCATCATCATTTCTGAAAACAAATATGATATACAAAAAAAACTAGAATACATCATTATATTATATAATACATAATAAACTAGATTTTTACAATTTTTACATACCTTTCTCTATGTAAAAATGAATGCTCTAAGTCACGATTTTGATATCTTCTACAAACGTTAATAAAATATAACGAAAAACTGTGGTTGTCTAAAAACGGCAGCTAAAGGTGTGTTATACCAAAAATAACTTCAACGTTATGTCCGTTAATTGATTTTGATTATTTTAATCTTTGTGATATTACTATGAACTAGATGTAATAAATAAATCGTATATCGTTATGGTGAATTTATACTCTTACATAGTGAAAGGGTCAAATTATAAAAGTTTTTAATAGTTAACATAACCTCTAAAATAATTAAATTATCAAAACCTTATTAAGACAGCAGATGTAAGAAAATTAGGACTTTTATTTTCCAACGTAAGTTAATATTTTTACTAACTGCGGGAAGACAGAATAATCAGTAGCTTCGTTTTCTCCTAATAATACCTCATCAAGTGGCGAGCAGACGTCAAACTCAGATGTGGATCCAGCCGGCGATACGTTAAAAAATTTGTGTGAAGGCTCATCATTTTCGTCACTATCACTGAGACTCATCCTTGATCTTTTTAAAAGACGAGATTTGCATAGCTTATAATAATTTTTTGACATGTTTGTGTTATAGATATATTAAGCTTCTAAAACTTCTGATAAGCACAACGTCACAACGTGAAATAGTACCTAATTGTGTTTAGGTATTTTCACTTCCTGTAAGGTTGACCATAGATATCATTCACCTAGATGGGCCAAAAGATAAGTAGCGGTGCCCATATTTGATCCCACTGAACTAAAAGAATCCCATTGGTTAGACGGAGTAAGATATATCTGTCACTCCGTCTAACGAATGGCATTCTTTTAGTTTAGTGGAACGAATATACGCACCGCTAAAATAGTCTTGCCGCATCTATAGGTGAATAATATTTTTGGGCCGAACGATCAGCTGGATAAATGATCGGTCAAAAAAATATATATATATCGATTTCATTAGTTTATTAAACAGTGTTTGAAAAATAAAAAGTAATTTCCAAATACACTTATACCGAGAGACTACTTTTTACGAAAATATAAAAAAACAATATTCACCATGACAATAGGCTGATGCTGTGCCGAACTCTGGTTTTCTCACATTCAGAATGATTTGCCGCAGTAAGTGACACTTGGCCCGGTAATATGCCGTCGATGGGCTGGACTCCGGCTTCTCCACTTAAAACATGTTTTGAGGGAATTAGAGCAGACTTTAGAACTAGTAATGGGCCATTGCTGGGCCAGATTCTGGCTTTTCATATGAAAATATGATTTGACTAAAAAGATCAGATATTCGGCACGGAAAGGGCACGATGCTGTGCCGAACTCTGGTTTTCTCACATTTCGAATGATTTGCCGTAGTAAAAGTGACACCTGGCCCAGTTATATGACGTCGATGGGCTGGACTCTGGCTTTTCTACTTTCGAAACTGTATTTCGTAATAAAAGTGACAATCGACTTGATATAGTTCCGATACGGGGCCTAGTTTCGGCTTAAGGTCGGTATATTTGAAAAGCCGACAAAGGCCGCCGTCGTCGGCCCAGAACTTGGCCGATTCAAACACAGAGATTCGCCCAATAACAACAGCCGACTGTTGGCTGCTGTGATTGGTCCAATATTGTGCCATATTTTCAGCTTCGGCAATTCGCACTTGGGTAATCCTTTTCAAAATAATATAAAAAACGATACTCTACGCAAAAATTTCTCTTGTGAAGGCTATTGGTAATGGAAGTAAAATTTCCAAAGATAATTTTGACAACTCTTACAGCTTATATATTCTCAAACATTCGAAATATCGTTAATCAAAGCCTAACCTTCAAATTTCGTATCGCACTTACCCGTATCGACCCTATTATTGGTTTCTAAGAGGCCACACAAATTCTGGCATTTTCTGGACTTCTAGTAAGTTTAGAACATCCCAGAATATTTCAAAATATTGTAGAAATTTTATATAATTTTAAAAATAGAAGAACATTATCGTATTTTAGTAAATTACAAAAAATCCATCATATTCTAGAAATATGTCAAGAAAATTTCAGAAATTACACAGAATTTTTTAAATATGTAGAAGAATGAGTTTAAATCAAATGCAATTACGTACAGGAACATTTAATAAAATTCTAAATGATTATAGAAAATTCCAGAATATTTTAGTTTCAGTAGGGTAACGACCAGTGTTTGACACTGTTCGTTACTGGCTACTTACTGGGAATATTACATTTTTCATTAACGCTAAAGTTAACACCTTACAATTTTTGGATAAATAAAAAAAGATGCTTACAAAGCTCAGACAAATAGATGTTACTCACGAGTCAATAAAAATAGCGAATCGAGAAAACAATTTAATAAATGATTAAAAAAACGTTTCCATGCCTAAATAGATTATTCATCGTTTGATCAATGCTCACAAAAGAAATAAGCCAGCAGACATTTCATTTTTTTTTTTTTGTAAATAAGTGGAAAAAATAGGCAAAGTGAAAAAATTGTTCCTTCCAGTCATCTACATAAAATAATAATTGAATACAAATTTTTTTCGGTTCTTATGCTTCGTTGATTCGATTATTGTTCGGCACAGCAGAATCCATTCTTATTTTAAAAATATTTCGTTCTTAGCTTACAACTAATTATATTATGAACTAAAAACAATTTACCGATGATTAATTCAAAATTCTTGATTAGTTTACTTGTAGTGCAATCTACACTCTTTCAAATCCCTTAAATAAACTCAAAAAAAAATTTCAATTACTAGAATGGCGTACAAACAAAATTAAATTATGCCAATTTGTTTCCAAGTAACGGTAACGTTAACGCGTTACTTGTCACTGGTAACGTGACAAAAACTGATAACGACCCCAATAGTAGGCCACTTAAGATCAGGATCATATATTCAAAGCTGCATGAAAAGCGATTGTGAAGTTAGACAAAGAGGAAATGGCCTTATCTGCATTTTAGACACTTTCCAGGTTTTCATTTACTTATTCAAAATTAACTGTTAGTGCTGTTGAAATTATTAATTGTATTGTGAAAAGTAAACAAACAAAATCATCAGAAGTAAGCCACACAATTTTGTCCATTAGCCACATTTGTTGATGGCATATTTAATCTCACTAGAAAGCAAACACGCACACCAAGTGCGAGATTATTATTTTTATCTCACGCAGTTTTTAAGTTAAAATATAAAATTAATGTTGATACAAAATTTCTGTATTTCATAATATCTATTATCTAAAATAATGTAAAAGAAAAGCAAAGACAATACTTTTGACAATTGATTAAAACCGTTGCATTTTTGTTGAAAAAGGACGCAGAACACTAACAAACCTCAAGTTCTTCAAAATTATAAGTTTAATTTCTTAAGTCAAATAATTTTTGTTTGAAATAATATTTCCGGTGAAAAACACGAGCATAACCTAAAATTGTTCAAAAATTTTTTATTTTGTCTGAAATCCAATGATTTCTTCCTTAAAAGCACCAATTCTCAATATTAACTGCCAATAAAACCAAAAATTGTACAAAAATTTCAAGTTTAATGACTCTGAATTATAATTTGAAGAATAATGATAATTTTTTTATTTTTATGATTTTTTTTATTAAAAATGCTAATTTGCGACGAAAAGCACTAACATAACATAACATCATAAAAAATGGTTCCAAATTGTGAATCATCTTTGAAATTTATATCTATATTTCCGATGAAAACCGCTAGCTTAACCTACAATTGTACACAAAATTCGAATCTGTTTTGAAATATCATGGTTTCTTACTAAAAATACCGATTTTCGCTGTAAAACGCTAACATAACCTAAAATTGTGAAAAAGTTGTGAGTCTTCTTTGAAATATATTTTTTTTATTAAAAATACCAATTTCCGACAAGAAGCACTGACATAATCTAAAATTGTAAAAAGATTCTAAATCTTGTTCAAATTATAATGATTTTTGTTTGAAAATACCAATTTTTGATGTCAAACGATAACATAACCTAAAATTGTTTAAAAATGATGATTCTTCTTTGAAATCTAATGATTTTTCAATGAAAATTTCAATTTCCGACGAGAAACACTAACAAACCCTGAAATTGTACAAACTTGTAAATTTTATTATTTTAATAACCTAAAGTTGTTGAAGAATTATAAATATTCTTCAAAATCTAATAATTGTTTATTGAGAATACAAATGATTTCCGACAAAAAGACTAACATAACATAACGGAAAATTGTTCGGATTAGTAAATCTCTTTCGAAATTTAATGATTTTTGTTTACAATAACCGATTTCCTGTGAAAAACGTTAATGTAGCCTAAAACCATTCGAGCTATAATGATTTTTGTTTAGAGTACAAATTTTAGGTTTAAAACGCTAATTAACTTAAAATTGTTGAAAAACTCCAAGTAATGTAAAACCAATCAAGTTTTCAACAACAGTGATTGCGAGATTTTCGAGACATAGCGTGATATTACTTTTTTAGATTACCTTACGCATAATCTCTACCGACTTTATCATTGAGTATTTTTTCCCTCAAGGTAAGAAGATAAAAAGAATTTACTTGGTGACATAAACTAGAAATGAAGTGTGTTAAATATAACTGTCAATAAAGTTGACTTCATTTCTAATGATTGCAGTCTCAAATACTTAAATCTGAGTGAATATGGATTCATCTTTTTTTCTTAAAACCGTTGTCGAATATCATTTTTTTATCAGATAAAACCTCGGTTCATAAATCAACTACCTAGCTACAAGTGGAAAATAAACAGGGAATAATGAACTTTATCCAAACATTTCGCTGTCCTGTTATTCAAATTTTACGAAACTTATTTCGACAGGGGCAAATAAACTTAGATTGCAAAAGAAGCAACTGTTATACGTTGTCTTGAAATCAAAACCTCTGCGAAAATCTGTTGTGCGTGTAATTTCTTGTGAAAATGAGAAAACAATTTCACTTCAATATCATAATTCTTTTTTCCGTTTTGTATCAAGGAATTGGGACTCTATCAGAAGGGCATATTAGTGAGTCAAATTTCTTCAATCATTTTCTCGGTAATCCGGCATTATATATAATCGCTGCGCATTATAATGCCCAAACGAGACCAGGCAAAGTGTATAACAAATATTCTCCATCTCACAAATTGAGGAGTAAGCGAACAAAACTTAATAAATCCATTTGAGTTAATTTCTTCATTTTGATTCAGTAAAGGCATATTTCACTGATTATTCATATTCTAATAATAAAGAACAATTTCTTGTTCACATATGAAATCAGAAGATAATTTCACATATGATTAATATATTTTCAATTTCAAAAATAAAATCATCATTGCAAATGCACATTGCAAATCCCCAAAAATGACTTAAGTTTAAAACTTTCATGAAATAAAAATGTAAAACAATTTCTTTTTTTTAAATCGTCTCTCGCCATTCTCTTCAAAATTAAATAAGCTAGCTTTTATTAGAAAAAATAATGTCAAAGTCTGATGAAAATTTTAGACCAAAAATTGATAATACTATTCGACATTTTGTTTTAGAACGTTGTTTTTCATTATATACTTTGCCGATCTCGTGACGGGCATTTTTTGTGATGCGTAGGGATTATAAAGAATACCTAGGCAATGTATAAATCAAGCATTCCATTACATACTTTGCCTGAAATGGCCAAGCATTATATATAATGCCTGAATTATATACTTTGCCTGTAACATGTATACTGGATACGGGATTGCCATATACTTCACGATATTTGCAACCGACACTTGCGTTATTCTTTTTTTTTTGCAAACAGCAGGAAAAAAGAAATTTTTAAATTGAATTAACTTGAAACGCTTTAAATCCCTGAAATTTTAAGTGAAAGTATTGCATTTTCAACAAAATAGATGAATTTTTATCCGAATAAATGAATTTTCAACCAAATAATTTAATTTAAACAAAAAACACGATTTTTCAACAAAAAAATTAAATTTTTAACCAAAAAAGATTTTTCAGACGATAAAGAAAAAAAATTCATCAAAGATGTTGAATTCTCAAGTTAAAAAGACGAGTTTTCAACTAAATACATCAATTTAAAAAAAAAAACGAATTTTCTATAAGATACACTGGGACCTTTGACATACTTCCTCTCGTCTTACTGCCTCCCTAGAATTCTGCTAGCTCGCACTCGTAGACGAGGGAATCCGGGGGACAGGGAAAGACGCGCGGCGACCTTCACGCAATCACGCAGTACTGTAGCGGCAAAACAGGAAGCTCGAACACTCGCGTGCATATATCGCATTTATTTTTGAATACACGTGGAAAATCCTCTTTTCATTAATTAGTCTTCCATCCTTCATGATAACAAGAATCTACATTTGCACAAAGTACGGTTAATTAATATTATGTTTTCCTACTGAAAGTGGTTCACATGGCCCTGACTGTTTACATCGTAGAAATTCTTGGAAGAGCTCACAGTCAAAGTAAGCAATGTTCGAGATTCAAGCTAGCTCGAGGTTCCAGTGTAGCTGAAAAACCAAAAAGATTAATTTTCGGCAGTGACAAAGGATATGAATGGATGTCTTATCACCCTTTCCGCACAGGCAATAGAGAGGGCTATCTACGAGCCCTATCTTGTGTCTGTGATAGCCGAGGTTTCCATGCCCTATAAACACTTCTGTTATGTCCTTGACTTCGTTTCTACCGAGCTTACGTATTTCCGTAGATCGTTTAAAGTTCAAATTTATACCCATGAGTGCTTTAGCCTGTCTGCAGCCAGTGGCCTTATTCCACTCCTTCTGATGTTCCTTGGTCAGTCAACTGTTGATTTCTTCAGCGACCAGCCTACCTACCAACCTACCAACCTACTGGAAATACCTACGACTAGTTCGTGACCAGTGAAATCTTCTCTTACTGCTAGTTTTGCTGGTCTGTCCATCGTCTGTCTCACAGCTTTTAATGCCACAGTAGGGACGATAAAACGCCTTCCTGTGGGCATCCCAAATCAACAGTTCCACATAAAGTGGTATCACCCTTAGTCGTTGTTAGGTTCCTGTTGCCTAGCATGTGGCAGGTCCATTCTGCGACTGCGATTGGCACACCATGTTCAATCACGGCCGCCCTGATCATCTCTATAGAGGTGTAGTTGAAGGCTCCTTCGATGTCCATAAAGGTTTCAATCGCAAAGCCTTTCTGATTCAGTTGTCCTTCGATTAGGTTTACTGCTCCGTTTAGGGCCGTTTCAGTCAAGTGACTAGCCCTGTAGGCGTTTTGTTCCTTATGTGGTGGTCTCCTTGTCAAGACCTTGTCGCGGATATATCTATCTACAAGCCTTTTCACCGTTTTTAGTTGGAAAGATGTGAGGCTGATGGGACGAAAATCCTTCGGTGAAGTATAACCGATCCTGCCCGCTTTGGAGATAAAGACCGCTCTAGTGCCTCTCCATGCCGTCGGGATATATCCCAGTGTCAGACTAGTCCTAGCAAGTCTCACCAGCGGCCCTATGATGGACTTCCCAGTCTTCTGTAAAAAGGCCGGGTATATGCCATCCGGACCAGGAGACTTGTATTGGGCTGAAAGACGTCAGGGCCCACCTGACCCTAGAAGGGGTAACAATCTCGTGGGCTAACCATCGTTGCAGGCCCAGTTGAGCCACAGGCGACTTTGGATGCCTCTGAGGAATCATGTCGCCTCCTTTTGCTCAGACTTTATAAAGCTCGGGAAATGCGCGTTGATCAGGTGGACTCAGGTCTCTTCGTTTGACTCTGAGTATCCACCGTCAGGCAATTTCAGAGTGCTAAGAATAGCATGCGGATGTAATAGATAATAATTCAACGAAAAAAGATTATAATTTTAAGTAGAAAAAAACAGTTGAATTCGACCAACAAAGACGAATTTTCAACCAAATAATTGAATGCTTTACCAAAACAGATTAATTTTCTAACAAACTGTTGCATTTTTAATCAAAAAGGATGAAATTTCTACCAAAAAAGATTAATTTGCATACTAGAAAGACGAATTTGCAACAAAATGGTTCAGTTCTACGCCAAAAAAAATTCGATTGAGAAAGAAAAAAAATTGCAATCAAATTGTCGAATTTTCAAACATGCAGTTGAATTGTCAACCAAAAATATAATAGAAGATTTTTAAATCAAAAAGAATTAACTTTCAAAGGAAAGAAGTTGGATTTTCTTATTGGGTTCTATTATTTCAGTTTGCATATAAGTGGAAATTCAAAGAAAAAGGGAATACGGGAAAGGCTGTGAAGCCCGCGGTAAATAAGTAGAAGATTTGATGATGTATAAACTAAAGATTAATAGTTAAAATAAACATTGATGTTCACTCTTGATACTTGTTAGAGAAAATCTGACATGAGGGGGGAGGGGGGGGGGTTTGAAAATTTCGGAAAAACACCTCACGTGATTTGTGAATGACCACTAAGGTGCTATAAGATGTCATAAGGTAAACATTAAAATTTTATACATACATCAAATGTCAATGTTCACTTATCAATCATAATTTTGATACTAAATCTGGATCAATTCAATCAGCTTAGTATCAGTCTGCCGCAACTCACTTTGATCCAACTTCAATATGAAAGTTTACCCCCAGCATGTGGTAAAGTGAATGATAGCGTACACTGAAAAAAAATTTCGAATCAGAAAAATTTTACTTGATTCAGTGAAATGATGGAAATACGTCCCATCATGTATTTTCTCAATCCAAAAAAATGGTTTTATCTAAACCAAAAATATGAAATTATTGAAGCAAATTGATAACTATTTCTGTCAGTGAAATATTAATCAAGCGGAAGCACGTTGTTATTTCTTGAATGAAATAAGAGATTTGTGTTTAAAAACTAGGTAGTTGGTATAATCAAATGTGATTTTAAATCAAAGGAATATTTCCTCCAAAACAAATTAATTTCCATCGACTCAAATGGAAGATATTTTTAATTGGAAGATGTGATCCCGTGCTTCAAAGAAGCGTACCCTAATTTTCAATAGTTCTTTCTTTGAAAAATATAGGTTTCCAATGGGACTGAATATTCCTTTGGTCCTGAGATGCAATATATGGTTCAGAATGAGCGTGCAACAAAGTTGACAAAATATTGATTGGTTCATAGAACTAAATTCTTCACTCAAAGAAACGAAAGATTCAATTAAAGAACAATGCAATTTATAGAAATAAAGGTAGCTCAGGATCATACAGATATTCCATTGGACCAAAAACATACCACCATTGTCTGAAAAATTTGAACAGTTGAAATACAAAAATGTGAATCTACCATTTGTTCAGAAGTATTATTAAATGTAATAATAATTATAATAATATTCTTTTTTCACGAGGTAAACAAAAATTCCCAAAATATCTCAAGCACAATCAGTTTTGATGCTGGAAACAGTAGTATGAGATGTCAGTCAATAAGATAGAACACCACATCTATTTTTCATTATAACTATGAAGAAAGAGGTGGGGATAAAGGGGGCCTCAACCATCACCCCCTCTTGTGAGATCCAATGCACGCGAGTGAACGGATGGCATGGCTTCACCGCGCCAGCCACGTGTCTGCGGTTGGTGATCTCCCCGAAGAATGATCGGACTGAAAGAAATTGTTGTGCGTTACCTGTTTGGGCACTGCTGCACAAAGTGGAGAAAAAAAACCCGCAGGCGGAAAAAAACCACAAAACCTAAGAAATCATTTTAGGTAAGAAATGTAAAGAAGAAGGGAAGAAAGGGGTTAGTGGGATCGAAAATGAAGATAGCGGGTAGGTCAGAGGTGGCAGGTCTGCGCGGCGTCGAAACAATTCTTGGCACCGCGTCGACCCCCCCGTCCCGATCTGGGTGACTTATTTCATGAGAAAGTCTTTTTACATCGCGTGTTTGCGAAGAGGATCGTAATCATATTTCCCTAGAGAGGAAATGTGTTCAAAGGGCGATAATGATGCAGATTCATCAAATTCAGTGGCGGTTTCTTTGATATACTCTGGAATGTGTGGTAATTGAAATTCTCTCTGAAGGACAGAAGTCTTTGTATATTTAGGGGGTACGGTGATACGTTTCAGAAATCTATTTTGAATAATCTGAATGTGATTAATGTCGCTTTTTGACGCACCTCTCTAAATTGTACAAGTGTAAGTTATCATTGGTCGGATGAAAATTTTATAGATAAGGATTCCATATTCAGGTTTTAGATTAGAATGTCTATTAATAGTAGGTTTGAGGCGCGATATGACCCTGAGGGCGTTTGCTTTAGCTTCCTGGATATGCTGCTTCCAATCAAGACGTTTATCAGTTCACCCCCAAAGTATTTTATGGAGTTTTTCCATTGTATTGGTTCATTAAACATTTTGGGTGGATCTATTCCAACTGGCTTTCTGACTGAGATAAGAATTGATTCTGCCTTTCCTACATTGAGTTTTATCCTGCACAGAAAAAACTAGTTTTAAATAGATTCAATTTTCGGGTTCAAATGGAGATGCAACAAAATAGAATTACTGCGATATGAAATTCACTCATTTTCGAAAATGTGTCCAATGGAATCAAATTATGTCGTCCAAAAGAACCACTTTCGTTGACAGATTGGCACGAAAAGAAACAAGTTTCAGAGAAATAACTTCCCACTTTACAGCTATTATAATTTAATAAAAAACTTCTAAAGAAATAATGTATTTGTAATCGATACAATAACGAAGATATTGAATGAGTAAACTCAAGTTGCAAAGATTTTATGTGATTTGAAATAATACAAGGACTTTTCTGTAGACATCGTTTTTAGGTTAACTAATGTGTTTGTAAACATAAAAGCATATTCACAAGCGTGAATTTTCGGTTTGGCGACACTCGACTTCAGATAATAGATTATACTGGATTGCTCGACCGCCATTTTCGTACCACTGTGCTTAGCACACAATTCAAATTTTGATTTAAAAACAAATGTTGATTGTTATTGCATGTTGGAGCACTGCAACAGACCATTTTTAATTTATAAATATTCATTAATTATTATACTTGGCAATTGGTGGTGGATTAGATTTCAGCCTAATTTAACTCTTAAAGTATACAACTTGAACTTGACGCTAAATAAGAAGGTACGAAAATGGCGATTAAGATGTCGATGAAGTACTCTTGTATAATATAGCACTTTAATTCGACCCTACCTACGATTTTCTAGACTGTGCAAAAATCCAGAAATCGGCTTTGCGTCGCGTGGGGCATGAAGTGCAAAAGTGAATCCCACTTTAAACTTCGTGAACACAGAATTACGAGCATATAAGATAATAACTCGCATTCGTAAGAGTGAAAATGTCGATAATTGATTTTAACAATGTCCGTTATAGAGGGAGCTGCAGTAGAAGTTGTAAAATATACACAAAATAGTTACACTAATTTCGAGGTTATGGTTGTATATTTTGGCGGGAAAATTATATTATTTCGCTAAAATAATCAGGTCTTATCTAAAAATAACTGTTTTGCTAATTTCAAGGTTATGTTTGCAAGTTTTTGCAGAAAAATTATATTATTTCGGGAAAATGGTCAGGTCTTGTCTAAAAATGTTTGCTGTTGCGAAAAATTTGTTTGCGAAATGCTTTGCCAATTTCGAGGTTATGTTTGCATAGTTTTGCGGAAAAATTATATTATTTGGCGAAAATATTATCTTGACGGAAAAAGATGATGTCTATTCCCCAGTTAAATGGATTGGTGATTTCGAGGTTATATTTTCAATATTTATTTTATTGATAGAAGAAGAGATGTAAAATACGATGTGAGTTTTTAGAGGTACTTACTAATATTTCTATGAAAGAATCTATTTCCTGCAGAAAATACCCAACATAACCTCAAAATAATGAAACTTGTGAGGTTTTGAACGGACTTAGTAATATTTCTGTGAAAGAATCCACTTTCTGCAGAAAACACATAATATAACCTCAAAATAGTGAAACATGTAAGATTTTAAACGGACTTAGTGTTTTTTCTATGAAAGAATCTGTTTCCTGCAGAAAATACTCAACATACTTTGAAAATGATGGAACTTGTGAGGCTTTAAGCGGACTTAGTAATATTTCTATAAAAGAATCCAATTCCTGCAGAAAACACCCAATATAACCTCAAAATAGTGAAGCTTGTGAGGTTATAACGGACTTAGTGTTTTTTCTATATAAGAATCCATTTTCCGCCAAAAACACCCAACAAACCTTCAAAATGGTGGCACTTGTAAGTTTTCAAAGGAACTTAGTGATTTTTCTATAAAATAATACATTTTCCTTAGAAAAGGCCCAAGATAAACTCAAAATCATAGAACTTGTGAGGTTTTGAAGGGCCAATGTCATCCTTCTTGTCATCCTCAGACACTCTGTATTGACTGAAACGCCTAGTGACAAAATGCCGAACGCAGAAGTAGGCAGGAGTGCGCCGACATGGGACGGCACTCTTGATGATTTTTCGATAAATAATCCATTTCTCCAGAAAACATCGAACATAACCTCAAAAGAATGGAATTTGTGAGGTTTTGAAGGGACTTAGAGATTTTTCTATAAAATAATCCATTTTCTGCCAAAAATACCCAATGTAACCTTAAAATGATGGAATTTGTGAGTTTTGAGAGGGACTTTGTACTTTTTCTATAAAAAAATTCATTTCCCGCTGAAAACAACCCAGGTCTCTGAACCCGGCGGCATTTGCAAAAATATGAGGTGTGAAAAAACCTTTACGCTTAACGTCATTCTTAACTGTTTTCAAAAGGACCACTTCTGATTAACACCTGATTTTGACAGATTCCAAAGGAACCAGTTTTTCAGTAGAGCCGCAACATCATAGAACCTCTAGTTTTTTCTGTGTGTGGAGTTTAGCCCATGCCCCAATCATTTCGAGACCTTTGTTGAGTAGTTTTAAGATTTTTTGGACTGAGCAGGAGAAAGTAAATAGTTCGGTGTCGTCTACATTCAATCCAGTTCAAACTTCAGGGACCTCAGGGATGTCTTTTACGTAGATAATGAAGAATATCGGTTCTAGAATGCAGCTTTGGGGCACACCCGTTCGGATCGGTTTTTCTTCTCAGAGTGTCTGGTCTATTTTGACTGAGAATTTTCTGTTGGTGAGATAAGAGCGTATCAAGTGGATAAGTCCTTTTAGAAAATTGTAATTTATTAGATTTTTAAGCACTCCTATATGCCAGACACTGTCAAAAGCTTCTTATACATCGAGGAAAACTGCTCCAGTATGCTTTCTTCGATTGAAATTTAAGCTCATCTCATGTGGAAATCACTCCATTTGTCCCCCATTTCAAATAGGGCAGTCGTCAGAATCTCTCTAAAACAACTGGACTAGTGTTATCTTTAATTTGAAGTTTACCGTCTTCTGTATGCAAAGTTTTACATCTGTGCTCTTGAACTTCAATTGCTATAGTTTTCCGAAGGTGGTTAATTGTGTTTTTGAGGATACAGCTTTCAGTTTTCTGATGCGTTCGACAGAGTTTATTAAGAGTATCAATGAGGTCTTCAATATCGGGACTGAGAGGTGGGTCATATTTGCCAAGGGTAGTCTGAGGAGCTGCAACGTGAATAGCAGTTTTTATACTAAAGGTGATATTAGTTATAGCTTCGTCAATGTGAGTAGTGTTTGTTAGTGTGGGTTCAAAGTTTATTTGAGTTTCTAGGGTCGAGATGAATGTTTGCAAGCTTGCTTTTGGAAAATTGTAGCGAGAAGCAACCGGAGCTTTTTCGTAATTAGTGAACAGACTCAGGAGAACTGGTCGATGATCTGAGTCAAATTCATCAATAGCGAGCGTGTCGTGATTGTAAAGATTATTTTTGGTAATTGCAAAGGTAATAAGGCTAAATTTATGCTTCGTGTCATGGGAGAAAAAGGTGTGCGAGTCTGGTGCTACAACGGGCAAATTTTTGTTATTGATGAATTTAAATCATTCTTTTCCAATCTTGTTAGTTGTTCTGCTATTCCAAGTTAAGTGTTTGGCATTCCTTTCGCCTGGAGCAATTACCAAGGGTGCAAGTTTGAATATTTTTTTGTAATCATTTTTCATAAATTCGCGAGAGGGAGTCTAGTAGAGCGAGACGATGGCGTACGGATTTTCATGTATTTTCATTTGTATGGCAGCAGCTTCAAGGGCTTCGAGTTCGGGTATTATTAATTCACGGTGGTCAATACTTTCTTGAATTAAAATCGCGGTACCTCTATTAGTGTTGTTTCTGTATAATTTGTAGCCGCGAACAAGATACACTCGTAGGGATTCACGTAGGAGAGTTTCACTCAGCAAGTAAATGGTAATGTTATTCTGGTAAAAATATGTGGCCAATTCATGCTTTTTTCTGAGGATACCCTGAGCATTCCAAAGAACTATTTTCAGAGTGTTATTGTTACAATCGATCATTTTGGATGGCAAGTGCAAGTATATCATTTATAATCTCGAAGGTTGAATTTATAGCTTCAGTTATGTTAATTTTTCCTGCAATGATGTTGATAGTTGAAGTCATGGCTCTTTTTGAGAGGTTTTTTAGATTAATTGCCATAACTTGAGAGGGTGTATGGCTATGAAAAAAGGGGATGAGGGGCCTCTGCCATCGCCCCTTCCAGTGAGGCTCAGTCACGCTATTGGCCATCGCGCGCGACAGAGCCACAAAGCGACTCGGCTGCGACGACGGTTACGAGCAGGAAAATGGTCTTTCCTGCATGCGGGAAGCTAGAAGGATCGGGAAGAAAGGTGTTGATGTGCTGCTAGAACAGAGAAATGACGACTAAAGTGTGTCAAAAAACCCCGCAAGCGGGAAAAAAATCCACTATTATCTAAAATACTTAAAGCTACTCAGTTACTAATGATTATATGCTGGTGGTGGGAAGGGAAGAATGAAAGTGGGTGGTGTGCAGTAAAGATGAAGAGTGTGCAGAGGTAGAGCGACATATTTCAGGAGAAAGTCTTTAGGTTTTGCGTGTTTACGCAAGAGGTCGAAATCATAATCTCCTAGGAACGAGATATCGGTATGCTTGTATTTGGCTGAACTTCCATAAAATATTTCAGCAGTGTTTCGAATGTACTCTGAAATGGTTGTTAAATTAAATTCTTTGTACAGGAGGGCGTTTTTGATGTACATTGGGATTTTCATAACACGCTGGAGAAACTTATTCTGAACTATCTGGATTTGTTTGATGTTAGATTTGGAGGTTTCTCCCCATACTGTACATGCACATGCAAAAATGGGTCTGATAAACGTTTTGTAAATCAGGATTCCGTAATCAAGCTTCATGCTCGAGTTTCGATTTATGATTGAGTGAAGACGAAAGGTGACCCCCATGGCTTTGCCCCTTACATCGTTTACATGCACACTGAAATTTTTGTTTTTCTGTAAGTTCTGACCGAGATATTTAAGTGAGCTCTTCCAGTTGATTAGCTGCCCAAACATTCGTGGCAGTGCAGGAATCTGTACTTTCCTGATGGTACAAAGAACCGATTCACACTTCGCGGTGTTGATTTTAATTCTCTACAGCAGGCACCAGTTCTCAATGACCTGGAGTGCTGCGTTGAGGTATTTCACAATATTATACTGCCCTGGAGACACCTGCTCGAATGTAAAACTCGTCCGAGAGTTTGCTATTTATTTTTACTCCGAAAAGTCAAGTCTGGAGAATAGGGTGGATGAGGAATCAATTCGAAGACCAGTTCGTGTATTTTGGCCATTGCGATTGCGGAGGTGTGAGCTGGTGCGTTGTCATGATGAAACAGGACTTTCTTGCACGCCAATCGTGGCAGTTTTTTTTCGTAGCTCGGCTTGCAAATGGTCCAGTAATGATGCAAAGTACGTTCCTGTTATAGTTTTACCCTCCTCCAAGTAATCAATGAGGATAATTCCTTGAGAATCCCAAAATTCTGTGGCCATCACCTACCCAGCTGACAAAGCAGTCTTCCCCTTCTTCGGCGCATTATCACAAGGCAGTGCCCACTGTTTTGACTGCTGCTTCGTCGCGGGACTATATTGGTCGAACTAGATTTCGTCCATAGTCACGAATCGACGCAAAAAGTCCTGCGGATTCCGATTGAACATCGCCTAACACTGCGCTAAAACGTCTTTTCGATTGCGCTTTTGATCGGGAGTCAGCAATCGCGACACCCATCTTGCACACACCTTCTTAACCTCCAGTTTTTTGTGCAAGGCGTTATAAAATCATTCAGTAGAGATGTATACAACCTCAAAAATCTCACGCACCTTGATTCGGCGATCTTCCATAATAATCATCTGATGAATTTTTTCTACCATATCCGATGTGGTGACCTTAATTGGGCATCCAGAGCGCGCTTCATCATTGGTTGTGGTTCGGCCACGTTTCAGTGCGTTTATCCAAATATAAACGGTTGTCAACGAAGGAGGAGACTCTCCGTGAATTTCGTCTAACTCAACTTTGTTGTGCGCGATCATTCAATTTTTTACATAAAAATGTTTTATTGCTGCAGAGAACTCTTCTTTCTCTATTTTTCCGAAATCTACTGACACGTTCACTTCAAACATATAGCAAACGCAAGCTAAGCGTCGAATTGGGCTGAAGCTTAGTAGAGATTAGTTTGATGTGTTCCTTTTTTTGTCCATATGCTACAAAGTTCATTTTGGCGCCATCTAGCGGGAAATTCAACTTACTTATCAAATGACCTCGTAATTATATTTTTCATCCTTCTTGCAGGAAAATCATCAGACATACTCATTCGTAAAAAACGTATAATTGATAAAAGGCCAGGCGGAAATCAACCAGTACCGATTGCACGAGCTCCTTACATAGCTAATATTGAAAGAAATGGAAATAATGTTTGCGGAGGTGCTACATTAACAGCCTACACTATCATAACTGCTGCTCACGGTGTTACTGGGTATCCTGGTGCAACATACACCGTTCGAACTGGTTCAGCACATGTAAAGCTTGGTCAATTACATAATGTCAGGGGGATGATAGTACACAGAGAATATAACCCAATCAGTCATGAAAATGATCTTGCATTACTTATAATTGATCCACCAGTCACCGTTATTCCATTTATAAGTGAAACTATACCGCTGGCTACTCAACATGTACCACCTGGTACTCCTGCTACAATGAGTGGCTGGGGATGCACAAAAGTAATATGGTGAGATATAATATATATGTATTAAAAAAAAATAGAAGAACGATTTTATATGGATAATTCTCCACAAAGAGGACACTTTTGCTTCCCCACGTAATAACTTTGAGGAAACATTTTCAACCATTCTAAAATTTGGTAGATTTATTCTTCTTTGTCACATTTACTTATATAACAAGCGAAATATAATATACTAGCAACATCAATCGCGCGCTACGCGCGCGTTTAGTTTCTTGTGTTGAAAGGCAAAATAATTTTTAATGCATATTCAAAATGATAAATAAATTAAACTTCATCACGTATTTGTTTATGCCAATATTTCAAGGTGGCCAATAAAAATTAAAAAATTAAATTTTTGGTCATTTCCCGTTTCAAACATTCAAACCTGAAAAATATTCCATTTTGAATATTCAAGACTAAACTGCAAATCGAATCATTCGAAGAGAAATTTGCCTGAATTCTAAGCTTCTAAAATGAAAAATTGAGTATTGAAATATTTTTAATTCATTGTTGTTCAATTCAAACTAATAATGTTATAATTTATGACTGATTGGATTAAGCTTTCTAATTTTGATAGGTTTTATTTTAAGAAATTCAAATTTAAACACTATTTAAAAACATTCAAAATTGTAACAATTTCAAAGCAGTAGATTTAAAAATAAAATAAATTATAATTCGAAGTCTCAAAAATTATATAATCTCCAAACGTAAATTATTTAAAATCTCAATGTTTTTTAATCAAAAGCCATGAGAAATTGAACAATTTTGATTTTAAAACTTTCAATTTCAAAAAATCTCATTCCTAAGCATGCAAAAGGGAAAATGTTCTTATCTCAAATGTTCCCAGTCTAAAATTGAATAAGTTTTTATTAAATTTTTAGGAAATGTAGATATGTACAATACGAAATCAGAAGCCTGCTCTAGCATTGTATAATTTAAAATTGAATACCTCTGGAACTGAAAAAATTGTATATTTTAAAATTTGAAACGTTCCCCACGGAGCATTTTAAAGATAAGAGAATCGAAAACAAATATTTTGAAATTTAAGGTTCCAAGCTGAACGATTTAAAGCTTGTGGTCTCGAAAATTAATCTTTTTCAGAACTATGTATTCAAAAGTTTTTAATTTAAAATCGGAAATGTAGAAATTTTAAAGACGATGAAAATTAATAATAGATTTTCCTGCTAAAAGTTTATGAGATTTCCATTTATTTTCAAGCCGCTTACGAACTATAGTCATAAACTGAAATTGAGAATTTTTTTCAAATTTGACAAAATTTAAGCCTGTTTGAGAAATAAGATAACGCAAACTAAATGAGAAAATGTGAGAGAAAGAAGTTTGCTAATATTCTGATAAGATAAGGGATTTTTTTAAAAGTTTCAGTCATACCAAGAAATTTTAAAAACTTGAAATTTTTTTAATTCATTCATTCATTATCTAGCCAGTTTGTTTCTGTCACTAAGAGGAAAAATTGGAGGAGTACCGTTTTTAAAAATTGAATTTTTAATGTTGACCCTATGAAATATCGTAAGGAATACATATTTTGAAAAATCCTAGAATTTTTTTAAATTGCGTTCAATCGAAAAATGTCATTAAGATAATGATGTCTGAAAATCGTTTAGGCTTTTTTCTAGAGTCAAATATTGTTAAATTGTAAGTAGATACTCATCTAAAAATCTTCAATACAAAATTGTTTTAGGTATTTGGTTCAATTTTAAAGATTTAGATTTGAAATTTTATAATTATGAAAATTTTAATTTTAAATTTTTCGATTTGGAAAATTTTCAAAACAAAATGTTTAAA
This sequence comes from Melikaiella ostensackeni, assembly GCA_032362435.1. NCBI lineage: Eukaryota > Metazoa > Arthropoda > Insecta > Hymenoptera > Cynipidae > Melikaiella > Melikaiella ostensackeni. Next base: position 2,283,947 of record JAUMHM010000003.1, on the reverse strand, counting down.
TTCTACATGTCATACAAAATAAAACCACTCCAGAAATCATTTGAGAAATAAATTTCTCTCTTCAGTTAAGAACTTTTTGGAAAAAGGTAAGCAGCAAACCTTTTCAATTGGAGACTATGTAATATGATTGAATTTTATACATGAGGACTGTAAACTTTGGGTTTTATTCCAGTTTGAAGGCCTTCAAAATGATTTCCTTATTTAAAATATTTTTCAAGACTGGGAAAAACCGGAAAATGATTGTGAATTTATTTTTTGACGGGAGCTTGTTTAACTCTTAGTCTTAGCAGAAAAATTTATTCAATTGCTTTGAATTCCGCTTGAATGAAATAAAATTATATAATTTTGAATCAAGTCGATTTGAAACACTACTTTGTATAATTTTTGAGTTGAAACATAATTCAATTTCGAAAGTTTTAATTTTGAAAGATTCATAAAGTTTTGTAATTTTCAATCATTCACATCTGAATTGAAGTCTTCTTAAATTCAGATTTGAATGCTTCGACAACTTCCAATTAATTAAGACAATTTCAAATTTACACGTATGGAAAATGAACATTTTTTAACTTATAAAGGCCATAGCTGCGAGTACCGAAATTTAGGGACGAATAACCGGATTTTTTCGGTACGAATAGCGGGACCTGGAAAAGGGTTTATTTGTACCGAAATTTCGGTAAAAATAGCCGAATTTTCCCGGTACATGCAGCCATTACTAATTAATAATAATAAATATAAATTCTGCAAAATAGAACTATTTGGAACTAAAGATTTAAAAAATAAAACTACATATTTCAAAACGAAAACCTTAATAGTTAAAAAATCATAAGTTTAAAAAGTTGAAAATTGAATAACTTCTGCTTAAAAGTGTTTAAATTAAACAATTTGATTATCACCTTTCAAAAGCTTATCTCAAAAATTATGATTCTGTGATACAAGTTTTTCATTTAACATGTGTACAAGTAATTAAAGACTTGTTCAAACAGTTTCTCCGAGAAGTAATTGTTGGCGGCCGCAGTTTACATTTTGATGACTTTCGACAATTCTGTTGAGTTTTTTAATTAATCAAACCTTAAATCATGATTACCTACACCCACATATTACGTCTACGTATAATTCTAAAGTGATAATGACACGGTTTTCATTTAAACCAATATAAACTAAGATAAAGTTTTGTGTATTTTTATTATGTGTAAACTCCGACCGTTGTTGAAACGGTTACTTTTTAGCAAATAAGTCAATATCAACGTAATAGCTGTTTAAAAAAAAGTAAATATGAATATATCCTCCAAAGGACTGTTTAATTAATCCAGTTTTGTGGCTATAGTTTGCGTTTTTTTGTGGTTCGTAAACTCCGGCCGTCAAATGTATTAAGCCAGATGCGAAGCACATATATTTTAGGCCCAGCCTGCTTGCGGTTGTATATCAATTTACAGAATGAGAATAATTACGTTTTTCGTTTTTTATCGGTCCAATAGATGCTGAGATATGTCAATTTTGGTGAAAATTTTATTGTTTATAATGTCATAACTTGAAAACGATTAATTGTGCAAGAAAAGTGTAAACAGAAAAAAGTCTTGTCTTAGTTCAAACCTTCCGAACAATATTTTGCACAATTTTTTTCATAAATAATGTATTCGTTTCAGAAAAAGTTGTTGAGACAATTAATAACCAACTTTTCGAATATGTACCCTGGATATTCATAATCAGGGGGCGTTTCTAGAGATTTTAGGCAAAAGTTTTCCTCTAGACCTCTCAGTGCAAACAGAAGTATTAAATTTTAATAATAATTTTCAAAACTCTTGAAAATAAATAACAGAAAATAATATTTAAGCTCGAATATTTTCAGGACTACTTTTTTTATGCCAATGAAGTGTACTAATGGAGAAAAAAGAAATTTGAAATATTTTTTTGAATTTCTCCTGTGAAAAGTACCCTGTTCTGGAGAATTACTCATATGTATAAAATTTTATTTTACTTATCCAGCGAAATATTTTTTTTTTTTTTTTTTTTTTTTTTTTTTTTTTTTTTTTTTT
>JAUMHM010000003.1:2268608-2281814 GCA_032362435.1 Melikaiella ostensackeni | reverse complement strand
ACAGACACATTCGTAAAAACATGTTTTCCGGGTTCAGGGGGTCTCAAAACTTGGACATTTGACAAAAACGGGGGGGGTGGTCAAATTTTTCACAAATCTAATACATTCTCTGATGAGAGTGTAATAAAAATTTCCACTTTTTCTCGAAAACGAAGCGAGATATAAAAAAATTTGAGAAAGGAAAATCCTTCCTTGGAAAAAGTTCAACAGAAAAACCTCCTCAATAATTTTTAGTCTCACTCCGTATTTTCGAAAAACTTGATTTTTCGATCTTAAGAAGTAAAGATTCATTTTTCAATGTTTTATGCCAAAGAAAAATTAGAACAGATAATTATTATTATTCAAATTGTTCAACGATATTTTTTTCATTTAAAAAATGTTATCGCCTTAAGATAAAAAATTTTTTGTATTGAAAAACATGTAGACATGAGTACATTCCTAGCATATCTACTAAAAATGATTATATCCAAAGCAAGAAAAATGAAAAAAAGAAATTTATAAGGAAATCAAAAAATTAAGCTTTTTGGAAAAACGAAGTGAGATTAAAACTATTAAGGGCTTCCTTTCGTCGCAATTTTTGCAAAGAATAATTTTTTCATTTCCAACAAGAGGTGGCGAATAATCTGACTGTTAACATCATAATGAAGCTTTAAGAACCATACAACTTCGGATACGAGATAGCACCTCGGGCAATTTTTGATTCAAAAAATGTCTATATTATTTTCATAAAATATATTTTTACATTATAAGTTTTTAAAATGCATGAGAATAAAGTGAGGAAATTCCAAACCAAGCCGTCATTCATATTTCTTATTTACATCGTATTAATTTATGACTACTTAAATGAAAAAAAAAATAGTGAAATTTTAATTCATAATCTTATGAACAAGTGTTTTGAACTGATTCCATAAAAAAAACGAAATGAAAAAATACATTTTTTTGCATTCATAGCGTTCTAGAATAAAGGATACTTGTTTAAATATCATGAAATTCGGAAAAATTGCTTCAACTTATCAACATTATGAAAGATAATTTTTTCACCAAAAACTTTGAAGCTGGTTTTTGGCCACATTTCGTTGTCTCAGTTCACTTTGCCCAGATTGGAATGTGCGTGTAGACGGTCATGACTTTGTCGTGGCATAACAAGCGAAAATTATACTTACGAGTATAATGAAAATTTATGATATGCAAGTGATCTTGAGAATCGGATCATTGTGATGCGCAATTTACTGATCAGATAAAAAAGCCCAAATCTGTACAAAAGCGTTGCATATCATTTTGATCCAATTTCGGGGTCAAATTGATGAACTAGCATTCACTGTGTTAAAGTATTTGCATGTGTGCTTTTCTAATTTTGATGGGTTTTTGGTTCTCAAAGAGTTTGATTTTGGACGTTAAAGAAGTATTTCAACTTCAATTTAATTTGAATATCTTAATTTAAATAATTTACCTATTCGGCTGCGTTCGGTGAAAGTGCGTGGACTGACGCTTGCAAATGATAAGGTTGTTACGGCAGAACCAGACGATGATTTGCAGAGAATGTTGAGCAGACTGGATACCAGCATGAAGGTCATGGGTTTCAAGATTCACGTGAATAAAATAAAAAAAATTGTGTTGATTGGTGTATCTTGGAAGTTTATTTACTGCTGATGAAAAGATAGATGGAAAGATATTCAGATATACAAACCAGGATAGAAAGATCATCGGCAGTGTAGGAGGACAATTGTTCATAAGAAGAAGAGTGATACCTAAAACGAAGAGTTTTGGATACTTATGGGCCCGCGTGAAGAGATATTCTTAGTAGATTAGTATAATGGCTTTGTGAAGCTTTTCACCTGGGCTGATTGCTAGAAAGATTAATCAGCGACCCGCATCGGAGCAGTGTTGTGAGACGAATGTGTCGTTTGAATGAACAACACGTGACTTCTAGATTTATCTGAAACCTAACCCTCCTCCTATACATCCCTTAATTAACCATACCATATAAATTCCTTGATCCCCGGTAGTATACCGAGGCTAGAACCGGAAAAGTTGCGCTCGTCCTGGAAGGGATTTGGCTTAATGGTATAATAATAAGTAATGATAAAAATTAATAAAAATTTACGATGTATAAAAATATATTCATTTCTGTGTAGCTTTTGGAGGATAATTATAGGTGTAAGTTTCAACTTTTACAACCCTTTTCATCAATGAAAAACTCGTTACCAATAAGAAAAGTATCACGTAATCAAGTAAAAACGTGATTTTTTTCCTTTTCTCAACTTTAATAACAATCTACGATGCATCTGAATTTTTTTATTGCAGCATCGTTTTTGGAGGTTAATTATAGTTGTAAATACTAATTTTTAGAACACTTTTCATTTATTAAAACATTGATTTCGTACCAAAATAACAACAACTGCGTTATTATTCGTTATTTTGAGCTTTATCGTGGATGCATGAATATAAGATATATTTCTTTTTATCTGTAACTTTTTGTGGAAGATCCAAGGACCAAACTATAACTTTTGGACCCAATTCGAATTTTAAGAAAATTTATATTTTCTTCTCCGCCCTAACGTACATCATTACATATTAGAATCAATATCAAATATATCAATGTACACTTCAGTTACGCTGAGGTCTTGAAAAACCTCAAAAGTCAGTTGAAGCCTGACATACTTGGTGGTGGAGCAGAGGGCAGGACAAATCTACACTCTGCCATCAGGGAGGCTGTCAAGGTGGAGGGAGATATTCGCGAGCTCGATCTCCGCATCGAGGTGAAGATATTTGTTCTCGATACGACAACGGAGGAGGAGGAGTTGAGGGATACCCTGAAGAGCCAGTTTGGAAAGACCATGACTGGCCAGCGAAGAGTTAGTTTGACGAAGAAAGTCTTTTGGGGAATCCTGTAAGCCTATGTCGAGATAAGAAAGGAAATTGCTGCGAGACTACCCCGCTCAGAACACCTCAAGATCGTTTGTATGTCCCGCAGAGTGAAGACGAAGGTGCAGATAACATGTGCTACCGCTGCCGGGGGTACGGACACCTTGAAGCAAAGGAAGAGGATTCCAACAGGATCAGGATCTGTTGAAGACGCGGCGACTAGCGCCATAGAGCTGTGGAGTGCAACAGCACACCACTGTGCACGGGAAGAAATTTGGCATAGTGGCCGCCCTAGCGCTGGTATCACAACGCATCACGAATTGCGTGCAAAAGCAACACGATTGTTGGTGAGCATTCGTCCAAAAGTTGGCTGGCATCCTTTCCGTTTGTTGGGAAACGAGGCAAGAGTGCTGCGATCACACGACTTTGGGAGAGCAGCTCCCCCAGAACGAGAGAGAATCCACATGGAGTTGAGGGCGCGCAGGCGCTCGTGTGCTTAGCTCAGCTGTGATACGTATAAGTACCGCAGTCACCCGAAATCCTTGTGCTATTTCTGCGCCGCAAAGGAGGATAAACCCCGGACTGACCATCTTTCAGGGACCACGAGGTACGCGGTCTTTGGGGAGGCAACCTCAAAGAAGGAGCCAAGAGAAGCCGCAAGATAAGCTAAGCAGGCCAAGCGGAAGGACGCCGAAGCACGGCGTCTGCCTCTAACTCTTAGCCCTAGAGTAATGACAAAGTGGTTCCGGGGTCATGGGTTGGCAGAAAAGGGAGGTGAGTTTAGTGGGTATTGCTCTGGCCGAGTTCCACACTCTGTGCGTTGGAATCACGCCACTACTAAGTTACTTCTATTTGTTTTTCCCCAAATACCAGATCGGTAGTCAGCCATCTCTTCCAAATGAAGAACTTCGGTGTCCTTCTGAATATTTTGATCTTTACTTAGTTCACGACAGAACCTTCCTTCATCTACCTGAAAGGTGCGACTTTGCTGCCTTCTCGCACCACTCTTATTATACTAACTAAGTCTAGCAGTAAGAACATCAAGCCTCTGATATTGGGAGTTCTACATCTCTGAACTCTAGTGAAGCTTGACCAAAATTCCTTTTAAGGTGCTGCAGTGTTTTCAAGGTTTCGCTGCTTACGTCAACGGGAACCTCAATGTCGGAAAGTAGTTCTAGTGGAGCTGATACTTTATTTTCATTATTCCTAGCATCTATGCCCTCAGCTTTGATCAGTTCTTCGCAATACACACCTTCCGGAGGGAGCTCATCAATAGGAGATTCTTGTTCTACTTAAATTTTGATGGTAGCTATTTCAACCACCGAAAGCAATCTTTTGATAGATATTGAGCGTTTTTGGTCTGCTAAATTCCGTTCTTTCATTCATGTGGCTAGATGAGGATATTCACATAAGAATCATGGGAGGATCGCGAGGGCCATACAACGAGATAGCATAATCTTGCCACAGGATTAAATTTATATATTTTAATCTAACGTTTCCAGATCTGAACTGCTTAACTGCTTTCCCAAATTCAGCTAAGTTCTACCAAAATGCGAAGATTTTATCAATACATACATTGCCGACGTTCAAATTTTTTTGCTTGATTAACTTACAATAGTTGTACTTTGCGTTTTCATACTTCGTATCATCTGCTAAAGCAAAGTAAGTCTTTTCATACCTTCTCATGCCTTTCTTAATTGTTTTTTACTTAGCGCACAACTTAAATCAAACCAAGGTTTCCTACTCTTAACATTTAGACACGTGTTGACCGATAGGCCACATCCTTTGACAGAAGCTCTAATTCTTTCTGTCAAACTATAACTCAGCGCTTCAATATCTCCCTCCAATCTCAAGGGAGGTGAGGTAGCCCTCATAAGATCAGCATAGCGCACACCCCGATTATCCCTTCACACCAGTTCACATTGAGGAACCTGAAGTCTGAAGAGTACGAACGTTCAGGCACATGTCAAATGACACTACCGCTGGAATGTGATCAAACAACGTTGGGATCTGCAATATCTCCAAATATGCAATATCTCTAAACTAAATCCAACCCCTTCTGTTGATTACAGAGCCCACCGTTGTCCTATCTGTTAAAAACTGCACGTTCAGAGATAGGTCTTTCCCTTGCAAGATATTCAGTTTCCCAATACGGGCCTTATAATTCACCCTCCCCCCTGCCCAGTAGGAAGAGAGAATCGGGGTGGCTCTCAAATAACCTAGCCAAGAGTAGATGTAAGGACCTTAAAATATTCACAAGAATAACAGAAGAACTAATGTATAGGAAACGCATGATAAAATTCCGCTCGCCTAGGTAATATTTAACAAAAATCCAATATTTAGACTGATCCAGAATTTCGTATTTATATACAGAGCAATTAATAAACACTGCGCAACCCTCACTTTATCTCCCCTCATTCTCTGGTTTAATGGGATTACTGGAAATACAATCAGAATTTGTCAGCAAGGTGGGGAAGGAAGTTGGGGTGGGCGGGAAGTCAACCAAGTTTTGCTAACACAGACAATATTCGTTTCGTTGACATAACTCTTGATATCATTGAAATGAGGGAAACCATGAATATTGCAAAAAATAACATGCAAGCAGATTCTAACTTTAGGCTTGAACAAAGCTGTGCACTCTACCTAAGAATCTGGTACATTACCCTCCTTCACCTCAGTAACCTTGATGAAATCCAACCCTAATTGGTAGACCTGCTTCCTTGCAGCATTGGCGCCAATAGGGACTTAGTTTTTCTCAGTAAATCTGATTAAATTGTTCATAGAAGCATCAGACGATGAAGATCTAGAGGTGGTAGTAAGTCTACCTCTGCGTGTAGGCTTCACGGACTTATTTTCATTGCTCGATTTAACTGTATTCTTTGCCTCAATAATGAGCATATCAGAGTTATCCTTCCGAGACCTTGGAGAGCCGGAGAGCATCCCCTGAATCTCTTCCTTGAGAGTGTATTTTGCCATCGGTCAACAATCTGTCTCTTTTTATCAAGACGTCAAAACCAAGCTCAACCATTCTGTGGTTCTCATGTACAAGACCTTCTGAATCTGAATCTTCTCCTCAGAATGTATTTTGCTATCGGTCCACAATTTGTCTCCTTTTATCAAGGCGTCAAAACCAAGCTCAACCAGTTTGTCCTTCTCGTGTACAAGAGCTCTCCAGGCTTTTCTCTCAGCCATTGTTCTGTCATAAGCGATCGGAAACCCAATGGTTCTGAAAACTTTGTATTTCATCAAGATTAGCGATTTGACTCTTGGTGCGACCAGTTCATTGAGTACTGGTTTAGAAGCCGGAGTCTTACCAATCCGGTATAAAGCCTGTCTTCTGAAATACTCCACTTCTAATCTAACTTAAATATCGTGCCCATCTTTGATAGTGCCAACATCATTACCATTTGCCTCAACATCAATCTGAAGTTATAAAGTCGTTTCCTCGAATTGATTCACATCGTTTGTTGTTTTAGCAGTGTCCACTTTAATAGAGCGTAAGAGCTTTTTGATACGGTCTAACATTGAATCTGCAAGATCGCAGAACACCAGAATTATTATTAAAGGCACTCACAGACTACAAAAAATCGAAGAATAAGACGAGTGCGTCCGAGAGACGACCAAACAAAAACAGTGCTATCTGGGTCCCCCTTTTCTTTCATATTCGCCTATCTTGGAGAAATTTTGAGGGGTAAGAATTATTCAAATACATACATACATATCATTTTTAACAAACTAGTTTTCAATTGAGAAACAAAGTAACATGCACACATAATTAATTTCGGAAAATTAATATTCCGTAAAGGGCAAATCATTTATTTAGTTTTTTTATTCGAGGTCAACTGCTCTTTTGGTACTAGGGAACACGTACATAGCCCACGAGTTTAAGTACATTAAACACATGTGGGTATTTCCTCAGTGCCTGTGTCTATTCATAAAACTTGAAATTGATTTAATTTATGATTTAACTTTAAAAATTATCAACCTGTTCTACTTCAAGAAAATACTTATTGGGCTTATACAGCTCCTTAAATACTTTCACAGAGTGACCTGCCATTTCTCTTCCCCAAGTAGTTATCAAATCTCTCAACTTTGCACCTTGGGTCTAGAATTAAAATGGCACAGTGGATCCAGTTACTTTTATTATAGTGCTTGAAAAGTTTGTCTCTAGATGAGACAAACATTTTGACACGCTTTCTGTTAATGCTTTCAATCTTCATCCAGCTTATCGACCAACATTTTAAACACAAGTACAACGTTCAGCACATCTATGCTTACAAATTCAGAATATGGGCATAACATCGGGAACACTGATTTCCAAAGTCGAAAGTCATCAAGGAAGACGATTCTCTCATAAATGTTGTATTCGCAGGCGCTTTGTCTTCTGTAATACCTTGAAATATTTATTTCTAACCATAATTCGTCACGACTTTGTGAAAAACTGAAGCGATGTCTCTGCCTGTATGCTCACCATTCCAAGGACAGAAGTCAATAAGGTGCGATTGCAAAACCCAATCATCAGAAATAAGATGCATCGTTATGCCATGACAAGAGTGACCTGCAATTGAAGCCCAGCTGTCGAGGATGTACGAAATTTTCGATTTATGGTTTTGCACGCTACGCATCATGGACTCTTGCATGTCGGTAAATCATTTTCCTATCGAAGCTTTGAGTCTATTGCGTTTAGGCACTTTTTCCAGTGTATTTATATAATGAAAAAAATCTCTTGGGTTTCGTCGTCATTGAAAAAATCGTACGATAGATACTTCTTCAATACCCAATCGACTGTCTTCTTACTGAATTACCCTTGAGCAAATATCTATGGAATAAAAATGGGAGAATGTCAAACTTTAAATGGAGAAGTTCATCCTTTTGGACCAATTTTTCAAATTCTTCAGCGGCATCTTTAGGGGATCTCGTACCTATTTCGTTTGCTTTTCACTTTTACGTTTTTCTTTTTGCCATAATTCAATAAACTCGGTGTACCACCATTGCACTAGATTGTTCATGAAGGACAGATTAGATATGAGAGGTACCGAGTTTTGTTCTCAATCCTTGGGAAAGTGTATCATATAGCCATCTAAAATAATAATTATAATTCTTTATATAAGAAGATATGTGAGATCAAATGTATAAACGATGTAACTTACGCAAAAGTTACTATGGAAATGATGCTGGCATTCTCTCTAGGATTCTATCAACTGCTGCTTCTCATTTTCTTCCATTCTTCGATTACTTTTACCATATATATAACTTCAAGAAGACTTTATCCAAATTTCAATCCAGTATCTGATTTTCATGAATTTTAATAACAAAAAATAACTAGGAAGAATAAATCACTTCAAAAAATTTCGTAGTTAATCCAACCTGGTTTATTATAAAATGCACTATTTAAGAGATGAGTTAATAGTCATTGATTCCAACTAAAACTGGTTTTACTCTAAATTGGGAGTATTTACTATGAATTTAATTAAATAATAATTTACATTAATTTTAATTTGAACTCATTTAATTAATTCAAATATCATCTCTAGTCCTCTTATCTCGAAAACTCTGAAAAGGGAAAAACAACTTTAATAATAGCTTAAGCAATATCGCTTGTCTGGGATACTATACGTCAAGATTGCGAAAAGATATTGATTCAAAGCCATGTAATTCTTCCCTGCTTCCTTCTTTATCGACATTTGATTTACAGCAACTCAAGTTCACAGGAACTAGTTTGGACACCCAAAACTCAGAACAGGTTTTACCATTGCTTTTGAAGCCACATGGCGCCCGTTTTCTATAATTCTTTATTGTTCATGACGATCAGGATGATCAGCTATTGGCTAAACTTGGCGCATGCGTGGAAAAATTACCTGCACTGTACATGCCCAAAATTTTAGCAAATGGCTGATTACTATGAATAATTAAATATTCTAGAAAAGGTGTGCCCTGCGGTGTCAAAAAAAGTGGCGACATCTGTTCTGAGTTTTAGATGTCTAGCCTAATTGAGATATCGAGTTGAAAATTTGGGAAATTGAATGAAAAACACTGAATTACATTTGTATGGTCCTAAATTCTTGAAATTACGTTGTTGCGAAAAAAATGTCAATAAATTAAGAATGGGGTAAGTATTAACGTGGCCCTAATCCAGAAAAAAAAGATCCAATTAATAGTTGGTGAAAAGCGCTAGAGAAGAGCAAAAGAAGCTGAAGATTGATGAAATTTTCGACTTAGGATGATAAAGTTTGAGAATTTATGAACAGTTATAGTTTTAAATCAAAAAGTATGATTTCATAATTTACAAAGACCAAAGGAGAATTTTATTTTGAAATACCATTCTTTATATGAGGCACAATTCGTAAAGTGTTCCCTCCCAAATTTTTTTTAAACGGGTTGAAATTTGTTTGAATTATAGTCCTAGTGCCTATATTAGTCCACCAGACCACAGGCCCACTTATCAACCGGATGGGCCTATGGTTTGGTGTACTAATATAGGTATACTAGGACTATAATTCACCAGAGTTCCAGCCCAATAGAAAAAATTTGGTAGGAACACTTGACGCTTTCTGTCTCATATTATACGAGTATGCTTTACCTTTTCTGCTGCGTTCGTGAGGGCCCTGGACATATTATATCCAGTTTGTTGAACCATTCTATACAAGTAACCTTTGTTATTTTGCAAAAGCGAGTTAGGATGGTCAAATTCCTGAAAATTAATTAATGCTTATAATTGATCCTTTCCTAATAACTACGAGTTTATTACAATTGTTTGATGCGGTGGCTTTCAACCCCGAAAGAACATACCACAATTGATCCTTCGTTCATAACAATGAATTTATCGCAATCCATTACAGTATTTAATCTATGAGCAATGATTAGAACAGTACAATCCTCATATCTTCTCCTAATCGTCCTCTTAATCAATTCATCAGTCTGCAGATCCACATTAGCAGTTGCTTCATCAAGTACCAAAATCTTGTTATTTCTTAAAATTGATCTAGCTAATGAAAGAAGTTGCCTCTGACCTACACTAAAATTAGATCCACCACCAGATACTTGTGTGTCTAATCCATTTTCCATATCCTTCAAAATATGTTTCAACTCCACATCTTCCAAAGCTTGCCACAACTCTTCATCTGAGTATTCATCGAAAGGGTCCAGATTCCTTCTAAGGCTTCCAGCAAAGAGAAAAGGCTGCTGGGGAATAATACTGATATTGGAACGCAGATCTTTTAAACCAAGGCGACCTGTTTCCACATCATCAATGAAAATTTCACCTTCCACATAAGCCAAACGAAAAAGAGCAACAATCAGAGAAGATTTTCCTGCTCCAGTTCTTCCAACAATTCCTATTTTTTCCTTCGGCAATATCTCAAAATTCAGATTCTTAAGTACTGTAGATCCTCCAGGATGATAACTCAATGATACATTCTTGAATTCTAACCGACCTTTTGAAGGCCACTTGTTTGGAGGTTTGTTCTGCAGCTTGGTTTCAAAAGGTGGTTCTTGATCAAGTTCTTTATATTCCAGAATTCTTTCGACAGACGTAAGATGATTATTTACTTCAGTAGCAATCTTGATACCATGTTGTATGATGTTGCAGGCTGATAACCACTGTGAAATAATCAAACCCGCATCACCAATAAGTATCTTGTCGCTAGAAAATATAAGGAGGTAAATGACACTCGTCACGAAAAGCAAGGTCAATGTTTCCAAGTAATATCCGAAGGCTTCAGCAGTGGCTAAGTGAAGGAACTGTGCTGAAGTACTAAGGTCTTGATGATTGTTGAATTCTTTTGTTAGAATGTCTTCAGCCTTCAGGGCTCGAATAGTAATCAGACCATCAAGAGTCGCATTTACATGACCAAAGACAGGCGAACTTGCTAAAATAAATTTGACGTCATTAGTTAATCGTGTTTTTCATTCGTCTTATATCAAAGCCTGTTTGACGATTCAATACTGTGTTTTTTGTGATTAGTATATCAGAGCGTTTAAACGTTTTGAAAATAACAATTTACTTGTCGATTCCAAGTGTTTCAGGCTGTGAACAGTTCTAACGTAGATGATGCACAGAAAATATGAAAAAGTTCCCAAAACAAGAGCGAAAATCAAACTCGATGGATTGAAAGCTAGAGTTATAGAAGTCACTGACATCAAAACCAAACCAATTCTGATGGTATCTGACAGACAATCTGGTAATTCTACGTCTACAGTACCGATGTCTTTTTAGAATCTATTAAGAAGAGAAAGAGGCAGTACATTATCTAAACGTTGTACAATGTTTTTTTCATTATTATCAATAAAATGTCTAACAATACCTGTTTAAAATCCGACCAGAAGAGTTTTCATGAAAGAATAACATCGTCGTGCGAAACACGCTATAGAACATTGACTGATGTAACCTCTGAGATGACCTCATAACCATTTCATAAAATGCGAAGGTGTACAGAAACAATACAGCAACAACAGAAATGTATAATATGCTACAAATCTGGATATACCATTCCCTTTGCAACACCCATTCTTCAGAAATTGTTAATGTGCGATTCACAGTTGTCTTCGTTGAGATTATTTTTTCTGCATTCAGCCAACGTGACAATAACAAGTCACAACCAGTCAAGAAGATTCGATACACAAGACCCAACAACAGCGTTAAAATCACATGTGAAGTACTTCCCATTTCTTTCAAATAGGACCAGAAAACACCTTTAGAATGTTTATTAACCATTTTCAACTCTGAGACTTCTTGTTGCTCCTGGACTTCACTTTTCGTCAAAGCAGATTTCTCATCGATCTCATCATAAGCATCTTCTGTATTCTCTTGCTTTTCCATATCCAATACTTTCAAGAAATCGATATTAGATTTCAATACTTGCTCTAAAGTACCTTCAGCTTGTAAAGATCCATTTTTTAACAGCATTATTCCATCTACAGTTTTCAAAAACTGGAGCTGATGTGTAACTAGAATTCTGGTTTTGTTTTTTAAGAATTCGCAAATACAGTCTTCGAAGATTCTTTTACCAACTTCGGCATCTACAGCCGAAAAGGGATCATCCAGAAGATAAATATCAGCTTCTACATAGACAGCTCTTGCTAAATTTATTCTTGCTCGTTGACCTCCACTTAATTTTATTCCCTTTTCTCCAACCAAAGTTCCATCATTAAATGGAAATGTTGCAATATCGTTTTCAAGTTGACAAACTTTTATAACTGTCTTATATCTCTCCATATCCATTACTTGACCGAAGACTATGTTCTGCTTTATAGTAGATGCAAAAACCCAAGGATCTTGACTAGCATATGACATTTTTCCAACAACTTGGATCTCTCCTTTCAAAATAGGAAGTTCACCAAGAATAATTTGAAGTAAGCTGGATTTACCAGAACCCACTTGACCAATGATGGCCATCAATGTACCAGAATTCAGATTTAATGTTATATTCTTTATTGTATCTTCTTTACACGAAGATGCAGAAGACCATTTTGTAGAAACTTTCAAAAGTCTAATTGGGATTGAATTTTTGTTGGATTGATCACAAGTATTATATGGATGAGGTTCCTTCTCCTTGCAGTTCATGAAGGTCTCAATTCTTCGTGCTGAGATTATTCCTTTAGCCAAAAATTCCATACCTGTAATGAATCTTTATAAGAAAGTTCGAGCATAAAATTACCGTGAAAAGCTGATCATGCGATTAAATAATCCTACCTCTAATGAACATAGAGTAAAAAGAGAGCCTAAGTTCTGCATAGATTAAAGCTAACATATACACTTTTTCTGCAGTAAATGTAGTTCCAAATGCAGTACCGGAGACAACAGTAATGAAAAGACAGATTTGTGGAACATAAACTTTGAAACTTTTGATGATCGAATGAACAACAGACATCTTTTTAATCACTTTCATCTCCTCTCTAATGAAAAAAATCGTTTTATTAGTGTATAATTGTAGACAATTAATTCTCATTGATAGATAGAGTCATAACCTAATGGGTAAAAAACTTTTCAGGTAGAATAAAACGATTGAAGACGGGAAAGCAATCTAAAAAAGTTATGTTACATTGTTATTATTACAAGAAAGATTCAAAACATTTAAATATAAGGGTTATCAACTATTGGAATGGAGAAGATGTGCCAAAGTACTTATGGTATAATTTTGTTACGTGGGTTTTTAGATTGTGTACAGCGTCTAGACAAAATTGGACTACAATGTGGAAAGAACTAAAAGGAAGTAGTGGAAGAGGGGAAAAAGAAGGAAAATATGAATGAAGACAAGAAGAAGGATGATCGTGAAGTTTAAAGCCGAAAGGCGGTTCCACGAGCAGTGTTATGGGTTCGGCAGAGGAGGTTTTTGGTTTTAG
>JAUMHM010000003.1:2258000-2268508 GCA_032362435.1 Melikaiella ostensackeni | reverse complement strand
GCCTTCCGTGACGCCTTCAATGCTTGGAAATCGCGCTGGCAGCGCTGCATCGACGCAGAAGGAGCCTATTTTGAAAGCTTTTAAAGAATTGTAATGATTGGCTCAATAAATTTTTTTAAATCGACTCAGTCCTATTACTTTCAGGACAAACCCGGTATAATGCTAAATAATTAATTTGTAATTTTGGTCAATTACATTGAATGATTCACAAAACCTTCAAATTTATTTCGAATAAAAGTTGGAATACATGTTATTTCTTCTTAAAATACATGAATTACAGTTTTTGCCACTTACTGCCAAGCTCTACCTCAGGTCTTTTGGAATACATCAAGATCAAGAAGACCACATGGGAAGCACTGAATACAATTACAGTTTGTTACCTTATTAAAAAATTAATATACAAAGTAGACTTTAAATATAAGATTAAAAATTCACCTCTGAAAATTCGAAATATTCTTTAATGTTTTGGATTCTCCGTTTTGAATTTGTGATCTGTTATATAAAATCTATTTCAGTTACAAATTTTCGAATAACGTTACAAACTGTGCTTCCAATTACCGGCCTGTCACTTTCCTTATCATTTTGAAATCATACCATAATTTTGACCTGTTCGAAATTGACCGAATAATTTTTTTATTTTATTTTTGTTCATTACCAATGTTTTTTGTATAATATATTTATTTTAATCATCTGTTAATTTATTTATCCTGAAACGCTTTTAATTTTATCAATTTCTGAATATTGATTCTTTTGTTCTAATCTTTCCGCGCCTTCTCTTTTGTATGAATCATTCTATTCAACCCATAGTATTTCGGCATGTTGTCTTCTTAACTGTGCGTGTGGCATAGAACACCTTAGTCGTCGTCATCGCACAAGAGGAGTGGAAGAACACGGAAGAACTTGATTCTTCGTTTTAATTTTACGACTCTATATATGACCGGATCCAAGGTCTGATTTATGGTCGGGCATAGGAACAGATTAATTAAATAGGGTTGGCGAATATAAAAATTATAAAATATATAAATATAAAATACCTGATTTATGATTTGGGCTGAACCGAACATACCAAGAGTACCTCCGAAATTATGAAGCATACACCATATGAAGGGTTGACCGTAATACGACTTGAATTTCCCGTACTGGGGAAACTGTTCTGATTGTAAATCAAGTATTATCATTCGGCCCTGAAATGAAAAATATATTTAAGTATTTTTTCCAAATCGGATTGAAACATAATTGCATTTAAACAGTATTAACTTGTAGATTCTAAATATAATAGATTAGAATATTCATTGCTTTTCAGAATAATACATTCTATGACTAGAGGGTGCCAGTAACATCGACAATTACTTTATATTTAAACTGAATAGAAGAATTGTACACTAACAATGAGAGCAGCTGCCTCTCGCATTTATTTGGACATATAGAACGCTCTTATTTTTACCAGTTCATTGAAGTAGTTATACATAGCCCTTATTTTTTTGCATCCGGGTTTATAAAAAGCGTGTACACATGATCAGCGTTAAGATGCAAGCTTCCGGTCTATACTGCTCTCTAATGCACATAGGGCATTAGGAATTAAGTATGGAAGGTCTTCGTTTTCCTTCAGGTAAAAAATTGAGCAAAGCTTATTTGAGTGTGTGACCGTTGCTTGCGTTTTCGATGTGATCTTATCATAAATCTCGAGGAAACTCGAACTTTTGCAAGCGAATGTCTAAATAGAAACTGTATATTTAACAGTAAATAAATATCCGGTAGACAGAACCTCTGAAGGACGATTCGGTAAAACAAACTGAAGTCACTATTCTCTAGGCGAGATAAATCTTGCAGCATACCATATTCGGAATGCTTACTACAAATTTCGTCGATTTGTTTGAGTAAATTGCAGGTGCCATGGTCTGCTAGGTCCGCGTCGACCCTTACCCCCATAAACATTGTTCGAGTTTAATTACAAAATCAGGTGTGTTTCTCGGAAGATGTAGAAGGTTTTTGTAAAATCATACCTGTGGCTTTTCAAGGATGTCGAGTTAGATCAAACCAAAGACCTGGGCTGCATATAAGAGTGTGATCATGATCAGAGAATTGAAAATCTTAATGATTGGCTCCCACGATTGGGATTTAGATTTTGTTATAATGTTAATCGCGGATGCAGAAGCTTTGCTTGCCTTACTGAGTGCTGCATGAGCTGCAAGAGGAGATACCTAAATGATCAAAAGATGGGATGACTTCTAGGAGAGTGTCCTCACATTTAATGCCCCGCAGTTTGTCACTTATTCTGAAGCAGCCAATTTCCAAATTGCGTGCATTTTAAAATCCGCAAAACTTATTACGTCACCTGCATAGATTAAGTAAATTATGTTTTTGTTTCCAAAAATATTTACACTAACCATACCTCTTTCTCTAAAGAGAATCTCCACTCCTGAATCCATTTAATACTGTCTCATATAGATCCTGAATTAATCTGATGTATTTTGAACTAACTCCAAGGAGATAGAGTTTGTTCTTACAAATTGACTCTCATTTCTCTAATTATTCCTACGTAATTAATGGGAAAATTTTAGGAAGTACATTTAGCAGCGTTATTGGTCGATAGTAACTTGGATTCTAAGTACAGTAGCCAATTTTGTGGTAGGTTCTCCAAGAAATCTATGACACTTTTTCTTAGTGCATTAACGAATGTAAGTTGCACCGGGTTATCTCTTTTAGATCTCCCATTCAGTAGGAAGATTGCATATTCAAAAGCTGACATCTGAAAGCCTTTTTTCTAATAAAAAGCACGATGCCTTCGCTCGCTCTCACTCTCGACTTTTCCATAATAGCATTTGAGTAAAAGCAGTAAATAGCCTTTGATAAATGGCTTTTGATTGCAATATACCTGTATATTAACTGGGTATCGATGAGGCCTATCACCCAGTTTGTTCAACTCTGGATCACAAGATAACAAATTTAAAAGAACGAGCGTACCTGTGACAGTTCCAAAATAAGCAGAGTCGGATATGAAAGAATTGCAGAAATCAGCGGCTGACCAGCAAGAACTTCAAGAAGTAGGAAGAGCCGAGCAGGTTCGAATTTTTCAGCCCGGAAATCGCTTGAAAATTGTGTCCAAAAATGAAATGTTTGTGCAACATTTCAATGTCCGAGGGTGCGAGTTACGAACACGCGTTTTTTAACTGACACACGGAACGGAAATGTTAAATTGATTAGAAGGAGCTATTAGGTACATCCATGCCTATTTAGTTGCTTCATGTAAGCCATCTGGTTTTACTGGTGTTACAATTTTCACAGATCACTTTGCGCATGGTCCGGCATGGGTGTTCTTCCGGCCTGTACGTTTATTTCTTGCTGACGACTCATGGCACATTATATTTGAGATCGTGCAAAGTATCGTGACTTTTAGTATTACAAACGACTTTGTTCATCTATCAACAGTCGTTGGTTCAACACACGAGGATGTCGCAAAAAGTTCGCTACTTTATATGAAAATAACGATAACTTATGCTTACTACGAGCAATAGTTACTGGCATTGAACATACGCGGTATTGAAATTCGGGTAGAATTTCGCAGCGTGAAATGGCATAAAACTTAGTTGCCAATGCTAGTATGCTAGCTCGTGAGCGGGTTGCAATAATAGTTTT
The DNA here is from genome assembly GCA_032362435.1 of Melikaiella ostensackeni. Taxonomy (NCBI): domain Eukaryota; kingdom Metazoa; phylum Arthropoda; class Insecta; order Hymenoptera; family Cynipidae; genus Melikaiella; species Melikaiella ostensackeni. Next base: position 2,264,872 of record JAUMHM010000003.1, on the reverse strand, counting down.
TCATTTTTCCGCATTCGGCCGAGAAGTAGATCCATTGTATTATGGCACTACGCACATGTTAAATAGAGGTATACAATCAAATATCAAGTAAATATCTTGTTTTATGAGCAAACGAAAACACTGACAAACAATATTGAATTTGCGTGGTGCTGCTGGTAGTAGAGTCTTCTGTTTACCATGTAGCAGAAGTAAGAACAGACAGGAATAACGCCGTTGCTCACACGTTTGTCTACGATGCAAAGCGATACCGTCATGCGATACAAGTTTAAGTTTAATACGATGCAATGATTGTTCTATGCATTTTTCCGGCCCTTATGTTTGGAACATCACCTATTAATCTATATTGTTTCATGACGCCTCTTTAAAGTAATAAGCCACGTAAGAAAAACGAAAAACAGGTTGTTTTTATTTTTCATGATTTTGAAACACAACAGAACACGGCAGGTCTAGGTGATTCTAAAACTAAAATTCATGTTCCGAACATACTAAGAAATGTCGCGCAAAGAAATGGGGCATTTTGCCGACATTTTGTCTTTATACCCATAGATATCAAAGTACGATAAGTTTCCCATTGATCATCCAAAAGTATACGTGGGTGATGGATGTCAGGTATTAACTGGGCCTACAAATACATACCTCGATTGAACGGTGTTAACACTTCGCCGTCAATTCCACTCTCTATTACCAGTATAGTATGCATGCACAATCGACTATTGTTCTCCCTGTGTCGATTATATTGCGAGAAAAGGAAGCAGAGTAGTTGTACGCATGAGAATCTCCAAGAAATTTCGTTCCAGGGAACTTGGGTTGTTGATAAGGTGAAGGCTGGCATGAAGTTAGGATACAAAATACTAACGATGTTCAAGATATGTCAGTATGAGATGACCCAATACTTGGGGAATTCTTTATATCTCAAGTGGTGTGGCTTGCACACATTCACAAGAAGACGCTCAGTGGATGCCAACGCCTCTGCAGTGTGGTTATAAACAAATTAATGGCCAAGAGATTGAAGTTGTCCTGTAGTGTGAGGAATATTGCATATTATAATTGTTTTTATCATTTTTTTTCGCGTGAAGGCTGTGATAATCAAATTATTAGTCTTTTCAGCGGTGAAATGTGTCTAGAAATGTGTGATCACGGTAAAATATACGACAATGTTCCCTTTGACTTGTATTAAATTGTATAAGTTAGTATTATTGTTATTATTATACATTATTGTACAGCGTTACACATGTATACTTGAAAATTATACTGCATCACTAAGGGGCTCGAAAAATGACATAATTAATCATAATTAAATGTTTTATCAGCTTAACCACTTTTTTCTTGACTACGAGTGCGGTTCGCTAAATGGGGCCAGGATTAGCTAGTTGAGAGCAGGAGATGAAATTGAACAGTCTTAAATTAATGTTCTAGAGTGGCCGCGAATTAGCTAATCGCAGAAGCAACGCTATACGCGAATGCACAAGCTAATCCAACCACATCGTATGCGACTGCTATGTATAAGCTAATCTTAGCCGCACTGTACGCGCGCATGCAACGTATAAGCTTATTTCGTTGCTTGTGCTCCGCACCCTCGGCGGGAGAGCCCCACAGAGATAAAGAGCTTATTGTAATCCATATGAAGATTTGTTACATCCAATACACGTCAGTCTTCATTATGAAAACATGGTGGCAAGTGTTTTCTGGCGACGAAACACAAATTTCTTATTCAACGTGGTAGCGGTCTTCTACCACTTCTGTTGCGTGCAGCACTTGACACTGTATTTTCGAAGTTGTCGGAAGTGTTAAACGTCTTCAAACGTATAACTTACATTTACCCATTTTTACACCTACGACAATGATGACACAATCACCACAAACGATTGCTACAGTTCAATAGCTCATTTATATCATTTATAATAGCTCATTTATATCACAAAATAAGGTATGACTAGTGACGGAAAAGGAAAGAATCAAACGACGTGAGTTCGGGGCAGACACGTAAAAGAGAATTGCATCTTTCATGACGTCGTTAGTAAAAAGAATCGATGATCGAGTAGAAGCGCAGAAAGTAAGTTCTGATCAGCAAGATAGAATTTTAGAAGAACACAGAATGTTCATCACACGTAATGGACATCGAGCAAAATGTCTGCTCACTTAAAAGAAAAACAGAAGAAGTTCTTACTGAATAAGCAAAACTAATTGTTACTAATATTCAAAATAGATAACGTTTTTAAAATATCGAAGATTATCAAGATCTATTAGAAAGATTATCCAGTACCGAAATATTCAAGAGCAGGTAGAGAAAGACCCATAATGTTTCTTAGTGACTCTGATAAATATATTAGAGGCATAGATGTGAAAAGGGACGATTTCAATTTTGTAGTTCATTCATGCTTAGAGGCTATCGCCAGGGAATGGTGAACTCAGTAGCTACGGCAGGGGAAAATGAATTTTCATTCAGGGAAAAATTCATTTTAAAATTCTAGAATATTAGCATTCGTTTCAAAATCAGTACAGATCTGCAGTATAGTTTTTACTATTAGAAAAGATGATCAAAATCGGCCTATGTTATTAGAATGATAAATAAAGCTAAAGATCTAAAACCACCTCCATCTGAGAGTGATAATACCTGTAACATTGATCCATACATGAGACAGGCTAATAATCGGCTTGGAAATAATTGTTATACAGGACGGGCATATGATAAATATCCACGTCAGGATTATCAAAATCAAGGATATTATAATCCAAACAACAGCGCTTATCAGAAAAACAATTCGTTTAATAATCCAAATCGATTAAATCTTGATTCCGAAAATTCACAAAACCGTACTACTTATCTGAATTATATTGATAGAAATAGAGCTCCAAATAATTATCAATCTCAAGGGTGTTACCAACAACCAAATGGTTTCCAAAACGATTATAACCCACGCGATCAAAATAATAGAAATGCTCAGCAAAGTTATGTAAATGGACGAATAGAGGGTAATGTTTACGAGCGACATCCTTATTTTGCAAATCAAATAAACTCGCCTAGACACACGAATGGTCAATCAGAAAATAGAAAGGGAATTAATAATCATTTGCAAAATAGTTTGCCACAAAATAACATAACCAAACAGACTAGGATGATAGAAGTCGTGGAAAATACTGATAAACGCGATGAATTTCATTTTGATCAAGGAAACGCGCAAGCCTTGGATTATTAGAAAGTAACACGATAGGGGCGAATCTAGGGCCCATCATCAGGAGATCTTTCAGAAAGCGATGATAATACTATGAACACAGAATTAGATAAATGTCCGATGATGATCTTGAATCTCGAGGACATAGAAACAAAAGCTTTAATTGATACGGAAAGTGAAGTAACTTTCATCTCCAAGGCTTCTTACAAAAATAATTATGGAAATTTCAAACATTGCAAACTTTTACCAATTGTAGGGACTACAATTTTTGGTGCATCTGGGGCAGGACCAATAAAGCTAAAACATTAAATTGATATAAAAATTCAAATTGGGCGATTGGAAAGGTTCTCGCGTTTTTTTTGATTGTCCTAGACTAAACAAAGAATGTATTACTGGAGTGGACTTGTTGAGAAGATTGAAAAGTAGAATTGACTTTGATGATAACACGATTGAGTTAACGGCATGTATAACAGGAGTCACGTGATCAAGTCAGTCCTGAGATCAATACTCTTGACACCATATTTAAAATTTAAAGTTAAAATAATGCGAAATGTATTTGGGAAAATATTAATAAATCTAAATGAACAGTGTGTGACGAGGTGGAGAGTCAGGCGAAGAAAACAATTCATTATTAAAATAATATATATCGACCGATTCATTTGGTCATTATGGGGAATAAGCACACTGTTGGTGAAGAGGAGATTTGCGTAGTTCGTAATTTGCTTTATGTAGTACGCCTCATCTCCGCAGTAGGTTGCGCTAGAGGTGCTCTTTTTTTTTAAATTCGAGTGGGTCAAGCTCAAGCACGAATTCCTTTGCATTCGTGGTGTTTAGACCTTCAAAACTCTCAAGTTCGAAACCATGGAGAATAGCGCAGAATAGCCATAAAGCATAATCCCATGAACTCACAAAGCATGAACCTGGGCATTTCCACGCAATAAGGAGACCAAACTCCTGTATAAAGTCCTGACTTTGCCAAAACAAGCTCGTTTTTTTGGTCTGAGGTTTTTGAGGTACAATATAAACGACTGAACATAACATCCCTGCCTCAGGGAGACAAAAATAAATTTAAAAAGTCGAGTTTTTGGGCAATATTTCATTTTCTGTCACAGCCCCGCAAGACCCAAATGTTTTGCAGTATTTGCAGGTAATATTATGAATATTCTTGATTTTCATAGCCTCCCAAGGAGCTAGATTTCAGACTATAAGCCATAAGTAGTAAAATTCCCGCCTCTGGAAACAAATGACCTTCCTTAAAGCGAGATTTTCTCACTATTTGTTTTTTCGTTTCAGGCTCCCAAGAACGAAATCTCTTGCTGTAATTTGAAGTGAAATTGTAAGATGTCTGAATTTTAGGGTCCTTAAAACAAACTAGATTATCGAATGACAACCATGACACTAGGCCTGGACAAGCGAGGGAAAATTGGCTCACGAAGCACATGTTGACGTTCCCACTACCGATGCTCTTACCGTGCTCACGAGACGGAAGATCTCTCTCGAACACGTCAAGAGTATTGGTAGTGGGGACGCCAACATTTGCTTCGTGAGAAAATTTCCCCTAGTTTGCCCAGGCCTGCATTAAATGTAAGAGCCCTGCTTCGGGGGGGTGGGGGAATCAATTAAAAACGTCGACTTTTTAGACAATATTCGATTTCCTGCAATTAACTCACCGAACCAAAATCTCTTGCAATAATTTCAGGCAAAATTGTAAAATGTCTGCAATTTCGTGACCTCAAAACGTCCTACTTTGCACAATATGAAGCACAAAACATGAGAGCATTGCTTTGGGGGACAAATGTTAATTGAAATAGTCCTTTTTTAGACATTATTCGATTTTCTGTCACATCCCCTGAAGATCCAAATCATTTGCAATGTTTGCAGGTGATATCATAAAAATTCTGGTTTTTCAAGACCTTATAAAACGACCCAGCTTACAGACTATATACCATTACAAGTAAAATTCCTGCCTCTGGAACCAGGAAACCTTTTTTTAAAACTAATTTCTAAAGAAAGAATATAAACTAATAAACGTAGAGCCCTATGTACTTTGAGAGGAAAAAATCATTCAAAAAGTCGAGTTTTTACACATCATTTTATTTAAAGTCAAAGTAACAACAAAATCTATTTTTCTTCCCTATCAAGAATAAAAGAATCACAAAGATTTATAATATCACCTGCAAATTCTGCAAAAGAGTGGAGTCTTGCGAATTCAATTATTATGAGATATAAACGATAATGAATGTTTATGAAATCTTCGACGGAAGTTCACAATGACAATAAGTAACAGGCCTCGGACTGACGTGGAGATCCTAACTGAGCCTAACCGCAAAAAGCTCGGTTTCGAGAATGGAGTGCTGTTTATTTTACTTTTGAAAATTTCAATTCGATATTTCATTCCGGGTGGATATAAGTTGTGCCAAAAGAAAATTCTGACGTTGCTCCAGTTTGAGTTTCTTCGAGAATTTTTTTTTAATTCCCACCAAAATGATGTAAACAAACGTATTTTATTGTTTCCCTGTGCATTTCCCAGAGTTTCAGAGCAATATTTTATTTGCAGAAAGAGGAAATTGTTACAAAAATTAAAATTAAAAATCGAACATGAGTTTGGTCACGGGACTCATGCTAGGCATGACCTTAAGAGATAAAAATAAATCGATTAAAATTAAACTATAAGAAGGAGATATGAAAGAAATACGCATTACAGTGGATGCGGTAAATGTCCAGGAAGAAAGATACATAGAATGTTTAGGGAAATATTTGGAATCTGAACAAACTTTTCCAAATATTATAGAGGAAATTGATACAATTGAAACTTATGATAATACACGGGATGAATATGCATTAACTAATGAACAAATAACAGCAAAAGTGGCCCATTGAACTGTAATAAATGTATTAGGAAAAGAGCGATTTCACAAACTAATATCCCGATATAAAAGTGTGTTTTCTCAAAAACCTGGCAGAATATCGGTATACGAACATGAACTCGAAATAGATGATAGAAGGCCATTTCTATCACAAACTTACCCGAAACCTATGTTCTTACGTGACAAACTAGCAAAGGAAATGTAAAAACTAACAAAAATGGGAATGATTCATAGGCCAAATAGTACCTACGTGAACCAATTAGCAGTCGTATCAAAAAGGGTGGTTAAATAAGACTACTTTTAGATGCTAGAAAATTAAATAAAATAATGGCAAATGATTACGAACGCGCTCAACTGACAGATGCTGCATTTCAAAGATGTGCTGGTACCAAAATAATGTCATCATCGGATTTAATTAGAAGTTTTTGGCAAGTGTCATTACATCCTGATTCAATGAAATAAACAGCTTTCTTATATGAGGAAGAGTGTGATGAATTTTGTATCACACCTTTCTTTTATTTCCAAGCACGGCTGCGTTACTTAGAACCTTAGATTTCGCTCTCAATGGGTTGAGAAACTTTGTCATTCCTTTCATTGACGATATTTTATGTATCTCACAAAGTACTTCCCAGCATCGAATCATCTTGAACTATTATTCGAGCATTTACAAGGTCACAACATAACTATAAATTTCTAGGAATCGTATTTTTCCCGCCCGGGAATCAGATATTTAGGGCATACGAGGGTCACTCAAAAAATACTTAGCCTACAAAAGAAAAACGAAAATTTTGGAAAAGTGGCAATTTATTTTTCCACATAATCTCCTTTTAAC
>JAUMHM010000003.1:2220263-2233911 GCA_032362435.1 Melikaiella ostensackeni | reverse complement strand
TAAATTAATCGATACTTCGTAGTATATTCTAATAAAATTGTATCACTATGACTAAAAACGATTATGAAAAAACCCTTGTTTTTCCAATCCCAAGTAGATATGACCCCTTAAATTCACCTTAAGTTGACTGGAATTCTCTCAAATTGACTGGATTTCATTTGAACTCATTTTAATTCACTTCGAATTCACAGAAAATTTCTCTAATTCAGTTAAATTCGCATTGAATTGAATAGAATTCTCTTAAAATCCTCAAGATCACCATTGATTAAATAGAATTTGCTTGAATTCAATCATATTCACACTGAGTTGACTGAAATTATCTCTAATGCGCTTGAAATCATTTTAATTTTTCTGGAATAGGTTTGAATTCACTTTAATTCAATTAGAATTCACAGTAAATCTTTTGAAATGAATTTGATTCACTCTTAATTGACTGGAATTTTTGGAAATTCACTCCAAATAACTTTAAATTGTCTGGAAATCTCTCAAATTTACATGAATGCACACTGAGTTGACTGGATTTTATTTGAGCTCACTTTAATTCACTTCGAGTTCAAATAGATATTCTTTGATTGTATTTGATTCATTCTAACTTGATTGGAATTTTCTTTAATTCACTTGAAATAACTTTAAATTGTCTGAAAAATTTCTCGAATTTACTTGAATGCACTCTGAATTAACGGAAATTCTCCTGAGTTTTCTCGAACCCCTCAAATTCACCTGTAGTTGAATGGAATTCACTTTAATGTAATTGAATTCATTCTGAGTTGACTTAAATTCTTTTCAATTCACTTTAAATAACTTTAAATTGTCTGGAAATCTCTTGAATTTACTTGAATGAACTCTGAATCGTTTGGAATTCTTCTAAATTGACTGGAATTCTCTAGTATCCGCAGAATTCGCTTCGAATCAACTAGACTCATATTTGATTCACTCTAAATTGTCTTAAATTCTCTTGAAGACATTTCAAATCACATGAATCTACTTAAATTCATTTTGAATTGACGAAAATTCTATTAAAATCTCTTAAATGCACTTAAATTCTCTTTAATTTTCTGATACTTCAGTTTTCTTTGTAATCACCGCAATGAAGTTGCACTGTCTTAAATTCCATTCATTATTTTAATTTAACAACACTTCCCTCAAGTCTAATCAATTGACGTTTCACATTAAAATGATTTAAGTTCAACTGAATACTATCAAATTCTCGTGGAATTGATCTTTTATAGAAATTGTATTAGTTAGCAACTAGTTGATTTCAATTGAATGCTCTGTGAATTAATTTTATTTAGGTAACATAAATGTTACGTAGAGGTGTGTAAAATTTTGTTCAGCCCTATTCGACCCGTCCAAAGTCGAAAAATGATTGATAGATGATGGATAATAGACAAATAATTGATAATAAATGAATAAATTGTTATTTCCTTAAGCCGCATCTTTTTTCTTTTTGCAAAAATTTGTAGGTCTTATAGTTTTTGAAGTAATTGGTAAGAAGTAGATTTTTCAAAAACAAAAAATTTCAATCTTTTCTCACTCCAACTCGTGCTTACTTAGCCGATTTTAAAAACTTTTTGATTTTATTGATACATGATTACGTGATTAAATCGCTTCAAACTATTTGAGAAAGACTCATGTCAATATTTGAATAAATAAAAAAGTTGTTAATTGTTTATTGAGACTTTACAAGAATCATTAATTTCAACCTTCAAGCGCTCCGTTTATTGAGCGAATTTTGAGCAACGAAAAACTTCCAGTAAGGAAGTTGTTGAGTAAGGTTTCACGAAGTTTTCTGGAAAGTTTTAGCTCAATCGGAATAATGATTAAGAAATTATGAATGCTTAAAATTGCAAGCGGAAATCTTGACGCTGTCCTATGCACGTGCCTCCTCGCCTACGAACGTGTTGCAGCAGACGAAATGAAGGTCAGGTAGGATAGAAAAATAATACTCAAGATATTCTCATTAAAATAATTCATTAATTGGAAATCTTGAACAATAAATTATCAATGCAATACTTTATTAAAAACTACTTACAATCATTTTCGTCACTCTCTTCAGCTTTTCTGGTATCTGGACTCTGAGTTGTTACTTCGAAAAAATAATTTTCGAAAAATTCTTTTCCTTTAGCGCTTAAATAATCATAGAGATATTTTACATCCTTTTCAAGCGTAGGCTCGAACGAAGAAGAAGCTGGAATTTGCAATTCGTAGTTGTCATAAACATCCACTTTTCCATCAAGATAAAAATTTAAAACAAACGCTTTACTAATTTGAAAGTTTTTTGGCTTTCGCATTTTGCCTTTGAAACTTTTTTCAAAATCCTGCAGAAGATCTTCACATTTCTCGGATACCGTGAATGAAGAAGAACGAGCATTGCGAATAATTTCCTCATATTTAGCTTTAGTTACAATTCGTTCTAATCTTTTTACTTTTTGCGAATCTATGCCAAAATTCTGCTTCAGGCGAAAAATTTTGCCATCGAACATTCTATTATATCTTGTGCTGTTTTTTCATAAATATAAATTTGTTATTTTCAATGGCATTTTAACGATTACAACAAAAACTATGCGTATTATTGAAAAATGGCTAATAACAAATTTGTATGATCTTTTTTGGCTGAACAATGTTTGTGTATTCAATTTTTTTCTCATCTTGCATAGTTCGGCCGGAAAGTAGAATTTATGGGTTTTCATCAAATTTTTTACGATTAAAACAAAAACTATGCTTCTCATCAGAAAATTTGTCATTGAAAAATATATAGATCTTTTTAAAATGAACAATTTCGTCTCTTAGCATTTTTTCGAATCTCGCATAATTTCAATAGAAAACTGATTTCTCTATTTTTAATCATTTTTTACAATCAAAAGGAAAATTACGCATCTTATCAAAAAATGGTCAGTAAGAAATTCCGAGATTTTTTTGAATGAATAATTTTGTTACTAAGCACTTTATTGTATCTTGTTTCGTTTTTTCCAATAGAGTCATATTTTATTGTTAGTGTTATTTTTTACGATTAATACAAAAATTACGCATCTTATCAAAAGATGGTCAGGATGAAATTTTTAGACCTTTTTCAGGTGAATAATTTTTTTATGAAAAATTTTATTGTATCTGGTGCAGTTTTATCAAAAATTTAATTTTTTAATTTTTAATGTTATTTTTCACGATTAAAACAAAACTGCGCGTCCTTTCAAGAAATGGTTGATAACAAATTTGTAGACCTCTTTTTGGTGAATAATTTTTATTGATTTATTTCTTTTTTGGTAACTTGCGTAGTTTGACCACAAAATAGAATTTTTGATTATTTAGTTTTTTTTTACAGTATAGAGACGACAGAGACAGATAGACATCATCGAGAAACCTGTTCTTTCGGATTTAGGGGGTCTCGGAAAGTGGAGATTTCATGAAATCCGCGAAAGTCGATTTTCACATGAAACCAATACCTTCTTATTATGACGAGAATGCAAAAAAAGTCCTGAAATATTACATACATGATGAAAAATTATTCAAACATTTTATTGATGGTTTCCAATTGTACCTGATTTCTGGAACATTTTTCCTATTTTCAATCCATAACTATTCATGCCTATTTCTTCTCCTCCCTTGATTCATTTTGGGATTCTTTCTTAACTCAATAGGGTATTAACTAAAGTAAACCTATCTCAAAAATACTGCTTTTGCAGCTATTCTAAAAAATAATCCATTTACTGGTTCTTTGCTTTATTTATAGTATATTTTAAAAAAGAAATACAAACGGTTACTATCATTTGTTTTGGTATCCGACTTGACTTTCATATCGTTCACTGCAACAGATTCGTAACCGAGGAGGCATATGCATAGGGCAGCATCAAGACTCACGCTTGCAATTCATAATATTCATAATTTTTTAACGATTAATCGGAATGAGCTAAGACTTTCGAGAAAACTTCTTTGAGCCTTACTCAACAACTTTCTCATTGGAAGTTTTTCGTGGCGTAAAATTCGCTCGATAAACGGAGCGCTTGAGAGTTGAAATTCATGATTTTTGCAAAGTCTCAAAAAATATTATCAACTTTTTTACTTATTGAAATATTAACGTTTTTCATTATTAATTAAAATCTACAAATTTTTGCAAAAGGAAATAAGATGCGCCTTGAAACTCTCTATAAGTATCAGTTCTTGGTATTAAAATTCGAACGATTTTTAACATTCACTTTTATGACAATGCTTCTCAGGATAAATCTACGCGTATCCCCATTTAATCGCGAGAGGGTCAATTCTACGATACTTGAGGATCCGCAGTAAAATTCTTCTGGCCTTATGTATGCTCAGGAGAGTTGTATGTATCTTAATAATGTACAGTAGGGTGGGTCGATTGTCTGTTTTTTTGAAGGGCCGAATTCTAATAGTGCGAAAAAGTTGCCTTACCATACCAGTAGCTCGTGTGCAAAATTTTATATCGATCAGACAATATCTTGTGTTCGATACCTGGACTTGAAATTTTGAGAATTCGACTCAAATCGTATAAATACCAGAATAACGTCAAAAACACACATCTGATAACTAAAAGATTCAAACAAAACATGTTTATAATTTTATTACCCATCGAAATGATTTTAGATGTTATAACAGTCGGACTGATCGTTATCAAGATATGGGCGCTAACGCGCCGCGCTGCAGCGCAAGGTGAAAATCTGCGGTCGACTGCCACCTTCTCTGACTGCCGCAACAATGGCCTGGACAGCCGTTAGCGTAGCGGGATTTCGCAGACGGACACATTTTACTTCCCCGGTCGCGTTTCTGCCCCCTCTACTGTACCAACACGTCCCCCCTCCTACTTTTAGCGCGCCTAGCCGGCAGCGTCGCACGGCAGCGAGTTGTTCCTCACGGACTTGCTCCGTCATTTGATAGACAGGTTTCGACAGGTTTCGACAGGTTTTGATAGATTCCAATACTGTTTCTCGCTTGTTGTTTGGCGGTTGCTTCTCTGTCTTCATTAGGTGCAATAACACATACTGACACGACATGTCTTTGTTTAAATTCACTTTTAGACAAAAGTGTACCGTTTTTGACACATATCCTGTAGATTTCTGTGAGACCCAACTCCCTACCTACAAGGATGTGCTTGTGTGCTGTCACCACGAAGGACGTCGCTTAGGGCTAGAACGTGGCAAAAATATTGGACCCAATCCCACTGAGATTGCAGAAATAGTTGCGAACAAACTTTAAATCATTTGGAACGAAACGTCTACTCCGGCTGTTTCCCATACAAGAACTATACAAGGAGTAAAGGCATATCATGATAAATACATCACAATGAAAAGGGTATCTCAATGTCTAGAAGAGGACCACAGGAATACAGACGAGAAATGACACATTTGTTTCTTCTGTACAAACAAGACTCTTCGACATTGCTTTTTGTGAGTGCGCTACTTTTGTCTCCTGCATTTGTCCAAAGGAGAAGAAGGTTCCTCTGATCAAACAACCATTTCTTCTGGGCCAGAAAAGTAATAGAATTGGTCGCATTGGAACAGTAGACCTTCCTGAAACAAACGAAATTTCAAGAAGAGCTGAACGCGTAACACAAATAATGGACAGGAAATCACAACTTACCACCACAGAAGCAGTTCCATCCTGTGCTAAGTTAGCTGCACCGGGCTCAGACAACGATACTTCTGACATTTCTGATGGTGAAACTCAAGTAGCAGTGTTTCGTCCTCATAGACGACTTGCACGTGCAAAAACTGAACCCGAACAAATCACATTGAAATTAGAACAGACTGCCTTAGCTGCTCAGAGTTTTGAGGTCAGTAACACGACAGCGGCCCTCATTGTTTCGTCTGCTTTTTTGTATGAAAAAACGCAGGATTGATAATAGAGGACCAGGCTCGCATTGTCGGCGACAGATGTAAGATTAGGCGTACAAAAAAGTGTTGGGAATGAACTGCAAAGAATGCAACGTGTTATCTCTCTCTATAGATTGTATTTTGACGAACATAAGGACAAAACAATTGCACAAATAAAGGAAGGTGCAAAATACTACCGCTAGGGTTATTAACTACTACTACTACTACTACTACTACTAGGGTTATTGAAGAGGAGCACATTCCTCTTGTGGCGGAGCCTGGTTCGCAGTATATTGGTAACGTTGTCCCTGGTTCTAGTACAGCCGATGCTGCATGTCAGGCTATAATGAACCATCTTGAAGCCGATTCTATGGATCTGCAAGACCTTCAAGTTGCTTGTGCAGGTGGAACTAATATAAGCACCGGCTGGAAGGGTGGAGTTATTTGTAAAATTAAAGCAAAGTTAAATGGACCCCTTCAGTGAGTGGTTCACAATCAGGTTTTATAGTTCAATCAAGGATGGATCTAGGCATCTTTTTGACGCAATTCAGAGGACAAGATACTTATCTGCCAACCTGCGCAAAACATTTGATGCATTCATTCAGCAAAATGCTTACTTTGCTTTTCCTGATAACATCCTGTTGAGTATGATGACAGACGAATGGTCAGAAGTGAGAAAGTTGGGACTCGACCGTCTTCTGACAGCCAGGGAGGCGGCGACTGGACCTGTAAATAAAACTGTTAGGTGAATTGTTGTGCCACAGCTTAATTTCAAAGCAAGAAATTACTATGATATGATTGAATGGCAGACCATTACCTTGACTGTGCCGCCCATTTTTGACAGAGTTTTGAACGATCAACTGATAACAACCTCATTCTAAGACACAGTCAAGGAAGGGGAATTTTCCGCATTTCCCTCCCGTACCGTGGCCGTGAAACGAACCGTTAAGTTGGTGACGGAAGCATCTGAATCAGTATGTTGCCATCAGTCACCGGATGCTTATATTAGATCCACATTAAAATCTGGAGAACAATGACCAAAATTCAGCACGAAAGAAGATTTTACTACTTCATTTGACTCCGATTTGGAGTGAAACAAGCCCAGTATATGGTTAGTTGGTTAGGTTGAGATACGGAGGAACCCATGGTGCAGCCACCTCCACGTGGTAGGTTCTGGGTAACCGACACAGGTTAGCCGAGAGCTGCACAGATTTCCACCTTGCGCTGCGACGCGGCGCGTTAACGCTCATATCTTGATAACGGTCAGTCCCACCGTTATAACACCCTACATCATTTCGATAGGTAATAAAATTTCAAACATGTCTTTTTCAAATCTTTTAGTCACCAGACTTGTGGTTTTGACGTTTTACTGGTATTTATGTATACGTTTTCAGTCAAATTCTCGAAATTTCAAGCAATGGTATCGAACACGAGATATTGTCCGATCGGAATAAAATTTTACACACGAAGTACTGGTATGGTGAGGCAACTTTTCCGTACTATAAGAATTCGGTTCTTGTGAAAAACGGACAATCGACCCACCCTAATGCAAAATAAAGTCTAGTGGGTCTTAAAGATGCGCAGTAACGTTTTTCGGGTCCTAAAGATGCGCAGTAGCGTTGAGTGGGTCTTGCAGATGCCCAGTAGAGTTATAGAGTACCTTAACTGAGCAGTGAACTAAGATGGTTCCAATTGCTGCACAGTGAAGCTCTTTGGTTCTTATCGCTGCGCGGTAAAGTTCTACTGACCTTGCGTATTCGTAAGAGTGTTATATGGGTCTTAATAATGCACAGTAGATTCTTTTAGTATACACAGTAGAGCTATGCGTGTATTGAAAATGCACAGTAGAGTTACACGGGTCTTAAGAATGTGCAGTAAAGCTTTGGCCGGTCCTAAAAATGTGCAGTAGAGCTCTACGGTCCTTACGAACGAGCAGTAGAGTTTCTCAGATCCTAAATGTGCGTAGTAGTATTGTATGGTTATTTAGGATGGGCAGTAGAGTTTTGTGGGTCTTAAATATAAGCAGTGGTAAGTCAGGCTGCGCAATAAAATTCTACAGGTCTAAAAGATGTGCATTTGATCTATACGGACATTAAGGGTACGCCCTGGAGTTATGCGTGTTTCAAGAATGAGTAATAGATTTCTGAGGTGCTCATCAATGTGGACCGAAAATACACAACTTTTGAGAATCGAAAATGACTAGTGCTGAAAATTTGCAATGTGCCATTACAAATGAAAATCTCTGAGGCCTTTAAAAACAAAAAATGGTCATATGGTATCCTAATGAGGTCAAAAATTTTGTATTTTGAAATTTGTCTCGAATTCCCTAAGAGTTTCAAAATTTTGGTAATTTTTTTATGTCCAGTTTTTGGTCTTAAACTCTAATAAAAAATTAGGATTTCGAAATTATAGCTTTTGTTTGAATTAGATTTTTTTTTGAAGTGAGCATGAAAGACATTTTTTAGGATGTAGTTGATTTTTATTTTTTCAAATTATTTTTTTCAGATTTACATATGACATTTCTTTAGTTTCACCAGACAAATAAGGCATCATTTTCCCAGATCTCGAAAAAAATTTTCTCATGCGTTATATTTGTTAAAAATTCGTAAATTCAGTTATATATGTCTGAGAAGAAATTTTTTCGAGGTCTGAAGAAATTATGGTTTGCTTCTCCAGTAATAACTGAAGGTATGTCATACAAATAAATAAATAATTTTTTTTTTCATCAATCAAGTCTTCAAAAATGTTATATTCGAATGAAAATATTTGAATTTGAACTTCTGAATTTGAACTAACTGAACGTGAGTGTTCTTCAGTTGACCGTTAGTTCACTGTAAAATCGCTTTGAGTTTAGTTAATTTCAAATTGAATTTGATTGAGTGACAGTCAGTATGAATTCATTTTGCATTCATTTGAAATGACCTTAAATTCTGATGTTTTTTTGAATGCAGTTCAATCCCGCTTGATTCATGGTTAAAATGATCTTAAATTCAGTTCATTTTTGTGGAATTCGGAGATAATTCTATTGAAATTCCTTGAGTTCACTTCAATTTCATGTAGACGTCAAATTAATTTGTGATAAATGAAGTTGATTTGATGAAATTTATTTAACAAGAAGTCGGTCCTAAGATGTGTAAATCATTCAAAATGAACATACACAGCGAGTTTGATTAAATCAACTTAAATATAAATAAAAGTAACTTACAGAGTCGCTATAGTCCCAGAAGACACTTTTCTGCCATCAACACTAGAGCACGTGACATTGAAATTATTTTCCCAGTTTTCAAAACCAAACGTCTCATTCATATTTTTTTCAACCGCTTCCAAAATATTTTTCAGATCCTCAGTTTCACAAGATCTTGGAATACACATTGACAAAGTGACAGTTGATGTAAACTTTGGGAGATTAAAAGAATACATACAATGTTTTCCTCGAATTTCATTTTCCTCCACATTTTCCAAAACTGAAATGCATTCATCGTACATTCCCAAATCGACAATATTACCCTTCAATATTCCAGATGGAATTTTGGAAGACGCATCCAACACTGAATAAAAAAATGTATTATTAACTTCAAAAGAATTTATATTTTCCTCATTTTAATTTTTATTCTAATCAACCGTGTGCTCTTTACCACATATGGACCCCCCTCCATCGGATTTCTTAAAAATATAAGATTGGTGATACAAAGTAGGAAATACCGACAGAAATTCGTGAACATATTCTTAAGTTTTCATGTTTTTCTGAAAAAAAGTTCGCCCCCCAGTCTCCCTTGTCCACAACCGTGGACTTTTTCAAAAGAAAACCCTTACAGAATTCACATTAACAATTCATTCAAAATAAAAAACTAACTTTTTAAAGCCCAGATTTCACTTTTTTTTATCCCAGCAAAAAATGACGAAAAGTCTCTCTCACAAGTGCCGTTACTCCACCCTCCACTTTCTCTTATTTTAAAATAATTCTCAATCAAATTTCTCGATTCCGAAAACAGGAATAATTTATCAATTTGCAGTTTTCGAAAATCATTTCCTGAACTAAGGGAAGCAGAAATGAGTTGACAAAAAGTTAGCCACGTGAACTGTTTCCACGGTGAAACCATCATTTAATAAAATAATTTAGTCATCACTTTTATTCATAGATATTAGATTTCAGAGATAAGAGTTTAGAAATTTATGAAGCAAAGTTAATTCTACAGTGAATTCGAAGTCTAAGTGAAAACTGGTTAAGTTAGTAACCTGTTGTGTCTACAATCGATTTCGTCACAACCGAGTAAAAATTGTGTGATAAGATGTCTTAATCGTAATCTTTTATCTGATTTAGATTTTTGGGTCAAATTATTCCGCTCGTAAATATTGGATATTGTAACAAAGTCTAAATAATTAAATTATTTCGGAATTGAATCATTTTTTGTGTTAATTAATAATAATAGTTGAGCCGCAACATATATTTCGGCATGTGAGCCCTTTCTCCATCAACCGCCTTAATTGAATCTAAAAATAAGTAAAATTATTCTCTAAATTTAGAAATTAGTCAAATTATTCACTGAATGATGGAATGCAGAAAAATGATGGTATCTGAATGTGGCATCTGCAATGAGGAAAGAGTACAGAGAAAATTAGATTATCTGATTTCAAATTATCAGAAATCATTTTTTTAAATCACCGAGTCATGTTAACGTTATCAAAACACCCATTCTCCATTAATAAAATTAAAATTTCCTTTCAAAATTATCTTTAAAATTGATCTTTCTCGTGGTGAAGTGAAGTTCAAAGACATTGATTAGAATAACATTATTTTTTAGAATGCAAAAATTTACACATAAATCATAAAGAATTATAATATGAAAATATATGGAGTAATAAGAAAAACTAAGAAAGTTAAAAAATATATTTGATGAATAATCTAAATCGCATATTATTAATTGATAAGATTAACTAATCATTAATTCAATATCTTGATCTCTTTCTCTCTTTCATTATCCTAAATTAAATATGATCAATTTTGTTTTCGTTTTTATATATTTAGTGGCAGAGTGAAATTTCCAATTACCTATACTATTTTTGCATATAATTATGGACTGAATTTTGATTTCTGAGCCCTTATCATTACGACAATACTTATCTATTGTTATCAATGCTCATTATCACTAAAATCTGCTTTAGTGAAGATGAACACCTCAATGAAAACGTTCACGTTTTTTATATTCGTAAACCTCGTTTCTGGTTTTTCTTATTCAAAAAATGTGGAAATTGACAATCTTCAGAGAATCTCCAAAATTCTGGAGCCGAGAAATTTTCTTGAGATTTATTTGAGTGGAAATATAATCGAGAGAGAAAGCAATTCGAGTTGTAAGAGAGATATTTTATTACATCTAAATCGAACCTATGAAGAGTTATCTACAAAAGTGGATTCGATATGGGCCTTGAAAAGTTAGTTTTTATTTATATATTATATTTTCAAAAAATTGGTGACTGTGAAAAATGAAAAATGAAATTAATTAATTTCAGTGTTAGATGCAAGTTCAAAAATCTCTTCTGGAATTTTGGCTGGAAATATTGTCGATTTAGGAATGTTCGATGAATGTATTTCAGTCTCAGAAATTATAGAAGAAACTGAAATTCGAGGACGTCATTGTATGTATTCTTTCGAAATCCGAAATGTTCCTGCAAGAATCACATTTTCGATTTGTCTTCCTTCATCCTGTGACGCCCAAGATTTGAAATTTATTTTTGAGAAAGTGAAAAACAATTCTATTGAAGAAAATGGCGTGGAAAATTGGAAAATTGATGCTTTTGATGCCACCTGTTCGAGCGTGGATAAAGAAATATCCGTTGGAACTATAATTACAATGTAAGTAATAATCAATTTTTCATGGAAAAAGTCTACCAAATTGTTAGTTTCTATGTAGATTTCTATTGTCTGAAATTTTCGTAGAATTTTTTAAAGTTTTGAAAAAAATCTATAACATTAAGAAAATATAATATTTATTTTATGATAAAAAAGAGAAATTATTACAAAAAGATTCGAAAGTCCTACGAAGAAGTATTATAATGTTGGAAAGATTTAAAGAAAAATAGTTTGAAAAAATGCATCAAAAGGGCAAAATGAGAAAAAAACTTTTCTAAAAATAAAAAATGAAGATTTATTAATTTGAAAAAATGCCTTTCAAGTTAAACGATATGAGCTTAATTACAATTCTAAATATTAAAAATACTTGCGGCTAATCAATCCAGTATATTTTTGATTAGTAAAAATGTTTTCATAATATATGCATAATTTTAGCCCTTTTCAGTGCCTATGAAACGGGGCTAAGGTTATACTTTTGAGTCCCCACTTTATTCAAAGTACTTTTTACTCCCTAGGGAGTAAAAAGTGACGTCTGAGGTGAATAATGAAAATTGTCAGGCGATCAGGTGATCGTGTTGTCGGATTGCTTGACAGATTGGACCAACCAAAAGTAATAAGTTACCATAGATTACTGATAAATTACCATAATTTACCATAAATCACTATAAATTACCGAATATTATCGAAAATTTTGGAATTATTTGGATACTCTGAGTTTCAGTTAATTTATCAAATTTTCAAAATTTTGAAAAATTACAATAATGTTCAAAATTGATTTTTTTTTAATTTTCAAGAATTTTGAAAATTTCCTAAATTCATATTCAAATAAAAATAGTTTCCAAAATTGCTTCATATGGGCAAAAATCATGTCTGTATTCCAATCGTATCTGAAATCATGTATTTGTTCTAAAAAATATCGTATGCACCAAAGGGAAGGAGAATTTTTGAGACTCTTTATTTTTTCAGCACTCGCCGCTAACCTACAACTCGTGCTGAAAACATATACTCTTCGAAAAAGTCCTTTTTCTCCCCCGTGGTGCATAATATACTATTTCAATAAAAAATTTAAGTGAATGAAAAAATTTTCTCAAAAAAGAGCGTAGAATCGTATAAGCAACTTTGGGAACTTTATTTTTATTTGAATATAAATTCACGAAATTTAAACAATTTTGAAAATTTGAGAAATTTACTGGCATTCAGAGAATCCAAAATTTTTGGAAAATTTTCGGTAATTTATAGTGATTTATCGGTAATTTATGGTAACTTATCGCTTCGGGTTGGTCCAACCTGTCAAAAAATTTGTCAAGGCAATTTGTTGATCGCTTGATAATTTTCATCATTTACCTCTAATGTTACATTTTACTCCCTAGGGAATAAAAAGTGCTTTTTACTTCCTAGGGATTGAAAAGAGCTGAAATCATGCATGCGTTATGGAAAATAAAATATCAAAGTCGTACTCAAAAGCAGTCAGCGAAGAAGTATAATTATATTACAAATTTCTAAGAAATAGTAATCACAAAATCTCAATAATAGATGTGACAATAATAAAATAAAAATCACAGCACAAACTGACTAATTTTTGATTCTTGTGAATTGTAATGTTTTTCGATAATAATAATTGATCATTTTTATTATTTATAATTTGATAACTAATATTATATAAATGCTTATTAACTTTCATTATTCACCTCTGACGCTACTTTTTACCCCCTAGGTACTAAAATGTAAAACTTTAGCCCCGCTGCATAAGAATTGAAAAAAAACTGAAATAATGAATGTGTTATGAAAAATATAATATTGAAGTTGTACTTGAAAGCATTTAACTAAATAGAATATATTACAATGTATGTATGTATGTATTTTATTACTCTCCCTTTCACGGGTTTGAGGGCTCCGTTCCTTTTACATCATTTACAGTTTCACTTAACCACTATGCCTCATACTTAACTTAATTTTTAATCGCTTCGCCTACTTATTA
>JAUMHM010000003.1:2209531-2220163 GCA_032362435.1 Melikaiella ostensackeni | reverse complement strand
CACCTCCCATTCTCTTCCTTCCTTTATTGCTTTCTCTACCTCCTCCATGTACCTCGCCTTCTCCTCATGTCGTTTTATAATTGTGATATTTTTTGATAATAATAATTGATAAGTGATAATTTTGATTATTGATGATTTGATAATTGATATTATATAATCGCTTGATAATTTTCATTATTTATTTCTAACGTAACATTTTACTCCCCAGGGAGTAAAAAGTACTTTTTACTTCCTAGCGACTGAGGAGCAGAACCTTAGCCCCGCTTTGTAGGGATTGAAAAGAACTGAAATCATGCAAGTGTCATAAGAAATATAACATTAACGTGATTCTCAAAAACAGTTAACAAAAAAGAATATATCACAAATTTTCACGAAATAGTAATAAAAAAATCTGAAAGATAGAGGCGACAAAAATAAAATCAAAATCACAGCATACTGACTGATTTTTGATTATTGTTAATTGTGATGTTTTTTGATAATAATAATTGATAATTGATCATTTTCATTAATGATAATTTGATAATTGATATCATAAAATAGCTTGAAAATTTTCATTATTCACCTCTAGCGTTACATTTTGCTCCCGAGGGAGTAAGAAGTACTTTTTACTTCTTAGGGACTGAAAAGCAGAACTTTAGCCTCGCTTCGTAGGGATTGGAAAGAACTGAAATCATGCAAGTGTTATAAGAAATATCATATTAAAGTCGTACTAAGAAACAGTTATTACAAGTTTTTAAGAAATAGTAATCACAAAATTTCAATAATAGAGGTGACAGAAATAAAATAAAAATCACAGCATAAACTGACTAATTTTTGATTCTTGTTAATCGTGATATTTTTTTATAATAATAATTGACAATTGATAATTTTCATTATTGATAATTTGATTAATGATATTATATAATTGCTTGACATTTTTCATTATTAAACTCTGACGCTACTTTTTACCCCTTAGGGACTGAAGAGTAGAACTTTAGCCTTGCTTCATGGGGATTAAAAAAAAAACTGAAATCATGCATGTGTTATGGAAAATATAATATCAAAGTTGTACTTAAAAACATTTAACGTAATAGAAAATATTACAAATTTTTGAGAAATAGTAATCAGAAAATCTCAATAATCGAGGTGACAAAAATAAAATAAAAATCACACATAAAGTGACTGATTTTTGATTCTTGTTATTTGTGATATTTTTTGACAATAATAATTGATAATTGATATTTTTCATTATTGATGATTTGGTAATTGATATTATATAATGGCTTGATAGTTTTCATTATTCACTCCTTACGTTACATTTTGCTCCCTAGGGAGTAGAAAGTACTTTTTACTCCTTAGGGACTGAAAACCAGAAGTTTAGCCCCGCTTCGTAGGGATTGAAAAGAACTGAAATCATGCAAGTTTATAAAAAATATCATATTGAAATCGTACTCAAAAGCAGTTAACAAAAAAAGAATATATTACAAATTTTTAAGAAATAGTAATCATAAAACCTCAATGATAGAGGTGACAAAAATAAAACAAAAATCACAGCAACAACTGACGGATTTTTTTATTCTTGTTAGTTATGACATTTTTTTGATAATAATAATTGATCATTGATATTAATAACAATAATTGATAATAATAATTGATATTATATAATCGCTTGATAATTTTCATTGTTTACCTCTCACATTAAATTTTGCTCTCTAGGGAGTAAAAAGTACTTTTCACTTCTTGGGGACTGAAAAGCAGAACTTTAGCCCCGCTTCGTAGGGATTAAAAAGAACTGAAATCATGTGTTATAAATCAAGTGTTATAAAAAATTTAATATGAAAGTCGTACTCAAAAGCAGTTAACAAAAAAGAATATATTACAAATCTTTAAGAAATAGTAATCATAAAATTTGAATGATAGAGGTGATGGAAATAAAATAAAAATCACAGCAAAAACTGACAGATTTTTTATTCTTGTTAATTGTGATATTTTTTTATAATAATAATTGATAATTGATCATTTTTATTGATGATAATTTGATAATCGTCATTATAAAATTGCTTGATAATTTTCATTATTCACCTCTGACGCTACTTTTCACCCCCTAAGGAGTAAAAAGTAAAACTTTAGCCTCGCCTCATAGGGATTGAAAAAAGCTGAAATCATGCATGTTTTATGAAAAGTATAATATCAAAGTTGTACTTAAAAACGTTCAACTAAATAGAGTATATTACTAAATTTTAAGATTATGTTATCAAAAAATCTTAATAATAAAGGTGACAAAAATGAGATAAAAATGACAGCAAAAACTGATTGATTTTTTATGCTTGTTAGTTATGATATTTTTTGATAATAGTAATTTGATAATTGATAATTTTCATCATTGATAATTCAATAATTGATATTTTATAATTGCTTGATAATTTTCATGGTTTACCTCTCACGTTACTTTTTGCTCTCTAGGGAGTAAAATAGTAAATTGTGCTCCGCTGCGGAAAAACACGAGTTTTGCACCACACGTATAAAGTTGAGCTCTAAGGCGAAGCCGAGGAGTTGTCAACTTCATACGTGGTGCAAACGAGTGTTTTTTCGCGAGGTGCACACGATATTTTGACTGCCAACGGAAGAAAACGCGGCGGCAGACAAAGTACTCTTTACTTCTTAGGGACTGAAAAGCAGAAGTTTAGCCCCGCTTCGTAGGGATTGAAAAGAACTAAAATCATTCAAGTGTTATGAAAAATATAATATCGAAGTCGTACTTAAAAACAGTCCGCAAGAAAGAATATATTAGAAACTTTAAGAAATAGTAATCACAAAATCTCAATAATAGATGTGACAATGAAATAAAAATCACAGCATAAACTGATTTTTCATTCTTGTTAGTTATGATATTTTTTGATAATAATAATTGATAATTGATAATTTTCATCATTGATAATTTGATAATTTATATTATGTAATCGCTTGGTAATTTTCATTTTTCACCTCTTACGTTACATTTTGCTCCCTAGGGAGTAAAAAATACTTGTTACTTCTTAGGGACTGAGAAGCAGAACTTTAACCCCGCTTCGTGTGGATTAAAAAGAACTGAAATCATACAAGTGTTGTAAAAAATATCATATTAAAGTCGTACTCGAATGCAGTTAACAAAAAAGAATATATTACAAATCTTTAAGAAATAGTAATTAAAAAGTCTCAATAATAGAAGTGACGAAAATGAAATAAAAAATGACAGCAAAAACTGATTGATTTTTTATGCTTGTTAATTGTGATATTTTTTGATAATAATAATTGATAATTGGTCATTTTTATTAATAATAATTTGATAATTGATATGATATAGTTGCTTGATAATTTTCATTATTCACCTCTGAAGCTACTTTTTACCCCCTAGGGACTGAAAAGTAGAACTTTAGCCCCACTTCACAGGGATTGAAAAAAAAAAAATATATATATATATATTTGTGTGTGTGTGTGTGTGTGTGTGTGTGTGTGTGTGTGTGTGTGTGTATACATTACACATTTTTAAGTAATAGTAATCAAAAAATCTCAATAATAGAGGTGACAAAAATGAAATAAAAATCCCAGAATAAACAACTATGTACTGATTTTTGATTTACAGCAAATTAGTAGTTGAGTATTAAACAAAAATATTTCTATAATATAAAATGTTAATACAAAATCGTACATTAAAAAATTTCGATTTTTTTTATTGAATAGTTGTTAATTATCATCTGAGATTTCATTTCCTTTCCATATTTTTTTTCAAAACTTTTTTATATATTTTTTTGTATTCTATATTTTTTAATCGTAGTGTCTCTCCGTTCCGAAATTCAGGATGAGTACTCAAAATATTTTTCATAAGTTTGGCCAGTCGTCCCGAAATTTTAGGGCGACTAGTCCATCCCCTTCTCCAGCTCCCTTAATTGTTCGAGACGACCAGACGCTGCATTTTAATATATAACAATTTTATTAATAAAATATGTATATTGGATTTATTAACATAAAGTGTTTTTATTTATTTATTCTTTTAATAATTAGATTTATTTATTAACCCAAAATAATTGAAAACAATTCTCCGATTTTATTTGAAATTGATATTCCTTTGATTTTTTGGAAAAAAAATTATTTTATCAATATTTTTTTATTATAATTTGCAGGAAATTAAGTCAGTTGAAGTAGTATCCACACTAATTCTTTGATCATTTTTTCAGAGTAATATTGTCTACGATTGTACTATTCTTGATAATCTGTACATTTCTACAATGTCTTCACACAAAAAAGAAGTTTTCATCTAAATGTTCAGAAATTCTGGGAAAATTTTCATTGTACAGTAGCTCTCGAAGAATATTTAATACAGAAATTAATCCATCATCTTTTCCTGCTCTTCATGGGATCCGAGCTCTAAGCATATTCTGGATCGTCTTCGGACATTCATTCACGTCCAGAATGAACAGCCCATTTGTAAATGTCTTTGAAAAATTCAAAGTAAGTATTGGGTATAAGCAAATTATTCAAAAATGTATTATAAAAATATTTTTATAAATTATGGTTAATTTACCTAAAAACCAATTTATTGTAATACATTGAATTGAATTGAATGGTGTTAAATAAAATTATTTTTTTATTATCCAGTGGATTCAATCGTGGGATAGTTTATATGTTTTCCTTGCGGCTTTTGCAGTGGATTCATTTTTTATGATCAGTGGATTTCTGATGACCTATCTCGTTCTCAAAGATATGTCAAATGGAAAGAAATTTAACATTTTTTTGTACTATTTTCATCGCTATATAAGGTACAAAGTCTTATTTGAATATAAATG
The DNA here is from genome assembly GCA_032362435.1 of Melikaiella ostensackeni. NCBI lineage: Eukaryota > Metazoa > Arthropoda > Insecta > Hymenoptera > Cynipidae > Melikaiella > Melikaiella ostensackeni. The sequence goes on along the minus strand of JAUMHM010000003.1, from coordinate 2,215,361 downwards.
AATACATTTTCTCAAATATATTTTCATTAATTTAGTGAATGATAATCATTAAGAAAATAAATACAGATTTAGAATTTTATATGTCTAACAATAAAACTTTATTTTTATTATAGTAGCAATAGTGTACCGTAAATTGTATTTTTACTATTTATCTTTTTATATTAGATTAACACCAGTCGTAGGAATGTTATTATTAATAACAATATTTATTCTTCCACATTTGGGTTCTGGACCAATATGGGAAAAATCTTTGAAAAATATTCTGAGTGGAACCTGTGAACAAAAATGGTGGACTCTTCTGCTATATGTCCAAAATTACGTTAGAACTGATATCGAGGTAAAATTAAAAATAATTTCGGTATATCCAAAACAATACAAAAAGCATTGCGCACACTCAGAGTGGGAAATTGATACTATTCGGATATAAGAAGATTCTACTCTATTAAATATTTTTTTTTAGTGCCTAGGACACACATGGTACTTGGCAGCGGATATGCATTTTTATTGGATTTCACCAATTATTTTAATCCCTCTTATGAAAAAGCCAAAATTGGGATTGGCGATTTTAGGAGCATTATTTATTGCATCACTCATAAGTGTTGGTATAATGGTTGGAGTTAATGGATACATTTCTACTTTGTATTCTACTTCTGCACCGTAAGTATTTTCATTATACCATTGTCCAGGGTGGTCGCTCGACCGGGAAACCGGGTGAATCGGAAAATGACCAAGAATTTTTCGAGACCGGGAAAAACCGAGAAATGACAGTAAATTTAGCTTTTGGACGGAAATTTTACAAATTTTTGTAAGGGAAATCTATCTAGCCACTTAGAATATCTGAAATTTGTACTATTTGATTTTACTTTATTTTGTTTTACTTTTTGTAATACATAAATTTCCAGAGGCTTCATTTATTAAAGAGAACAAGTTTTGCAAATTTACGCGACACACTTTAAAAGTTCCTTCAGTCGGAAAAAGACGAGCCCTGTAAAGACATCATATTACATGCCCAGTATCTTTCCCTAAACAGTCTTACGAAAATCGCGGTCCAAGAAGCTTCGCATTGATATTAAAAAAAAATTACTTTCAGAAATAATGTCAGTTTCTTCCAAGCGGAAATATTTTTTAGTGCTTTTCCAATTGGAAGATTTTGCGAATTTGTGGAATCTTTTGAACATCTCTGGAAGCTTTTTGAAAATTCATGGAAAGTTTTTGAATGTATGGGTCATCTCGAAAATTCGTGGAAGGTTTTAGAAATTCGTAAGAATTTTTTAAAATTAAATTTTCGAAATGAAAATTTATGGAAGTTTTCAAGATTGTCAAGTTCTACTTAGGGTTGAGAATTTTTATTACATTTATGACGTAGTGGATGTTCTCTCCCACCTCAGAGGCCAAACTGCCGAAGATTGGTGCCCTCCTCAGTGCCCACCACAAACCGATCATAACTCCTTTGGATTTGGCTTTGTTTTCATACTTTTCTCTGCAGTACTGAAGTTTGGTGGGGCTAACGTTATGGACAGACACTCCACTTTTTGACGATTTAGCTGCTTAGTTCGGATATGATTTTATACTTCTGGAATAAATTTCTCGCATCAAGTTGGTAGTCGGGTGTAAACTTTGAACAAGGAAAAATACAAATAATAACGTAGCCTCGGATAGGATTGACACTTCTGTTGACGAATGGCATGCCCTTGGAAAAGTTTCAGGCGATAAATCGAGATTGGGTGTTTGGAATCAAAGAGGTGTGAATGATCTCAAGGAAAAGGAATCGCGGAATAAAATGCGCTTAAAAAAGCTAAATATCTTATGCGTACCGAAAATCAGAAAGAAGGGATGTGAGGTTAGAAAGATAGAGAATGGACTCGAATTTTGGTCAGGAATAGATGATGAACCATGTGGTAGCCAAGACGTCGGTCTGATTATGAATTGGAGAGTAAAACAACATGTCAAAAAGTATGCATGTGTCTCCTGAATTATTATGGGTTAGTTTGAAAGTGGAAATCAGAAGGCTATTTATTATAGGGTTATACGCTCCAGTCGATGGTTACACTAGAGATCTAAGAGATACCTCCTGGGTGTTGTTAGATGATTATTGTAGATACTTGTGATCCTGGCGAAAGAATCATTTTACTCTAAGATATGAATAGCTGGGTTGGTATGCAACGCGAAGGTACCAACAGAACACAGGATCATTTCGGAGACCCAAAAACCTTATTAGTTAGAAAAATGTTAACATCTGATTGAAACTTTATAGACTATTTGCAATTCTCAAATAATTTCAAATTAATAGATTCATAATTAAATTTGATTTTAAACGATTGAATTTGAAATTTTTTGATCAAGAAAAAAGAACAATTTTTCAAATATTTAGCAATATTTGTCTGTTCATTTAAAATGGGCAATTATAAATAAAATATTCAGAAACAAGTAATTTGAATCTGAATTGTTTTAAATAGAAAGCCTAGAATCGTCAAAATTTCAGAGTGCTACATAATAAGACTTTGAACGTTACAGTTTTAATTGTCCCATTTGAAAATTTTTTAATTTGCAAGTGAAAGTGTTGAATTTTGCTTGATGAATAACAATTAAACAATTATTAATTTGAAATGCCTTAACGTGAGAATAATTTAACTTCTAATTCAAAAATTGTTATGTTTAAAAAAGGAAACTTACATTGTTTAATTTTTAATATTTCTAATTGAAAATTGCTTGAAATAATATAATTTTAAACATTAAAATTTTGTCGATTCATGCTTCAATTTGGAGCATTGAAAATGATAGCGTAGATTTATATTTTTCAACCAAATATTTTTGAACTGTTTGATTTATAAAAGTGTAAAATGTAACATTTTGCAGTTTAACGGTGTTTAATTAAAAATTGCAAACTGTCTACCGTTACGGAATATTTCGCAACCCTAATCCTGGCTCTATAGTTGAGCGGGTCAGTTTCACGGAAAATTCCGTGACGCTAGTCAGTGCCTCAAATTTGTTCAATTAAATAATTTTCAAATCTTTTTAAATCTTTGAAATTTTTGTGAAATCTTTCTGAAATCTCTAAAATCTTTTCGGAATCTTCTGAAATATTTTGAAATCTTTGGAATTTATTTTATTTATTTGAAAGCTTTGTCAAAACTTTTTTAATCTTTGAAATCTTCTAAATCTTTCTGAAATCATCAGAATCTTTGCGAAACTTTTTAAATCTTTATATTTTGAAATCTTTGAATTCTTTTGGAATCTTTGAAATCATTGTGAAATTTTTGAAATGTTTGTGGAATATTTTGAAATCTTTTGAAATATTCCGGAATCTTCGGAAATCTTTAAAATCTTCGTGAATTTTTTGAAATTCCTACGTAGCCATGAAAATATTAGTGAATTATTTAAAAAATTTGTCGACTCAAATCTTTCTGAAATGTTTAAAATTTTTGCGAAATCTTTTAAATCTTTGTGAAATCCTTTAAAATTTTCTTAAATTTTTAGAATCTTTGTAAAATTTTTGAAATCTTTATGTAGTCAGTAAAATCTTTGTGAAATACTTAAAAACTTTCTTAACTGTTTCGAAATATTTGAAATGTTTTTGAAATCTTCAAGTCTTTGTGAAATCTTTGAAATCTTTTGGAATCATTGAGATATTTAAAATCTTTGAAGTCTTTGCGAAATTTTTAAAATATTTAAAACCTTTGCCAAATCCTTGAAAACTTCTGAAATTTTTTGGAATCTTTGTGAAATCTCTGAAATTTAAAATTGTTCGATTGAAAAGTGTTGAAAAAGTTCAACTTTGAGTACTTTAATTCGCAGATCAGTTTTGATTAGTGCAAATGAAAATATTTCCAGTCTTGAGAGTTTGAAATTTTTAATTTTAATGACGGTCAAAAATTTTCGCGAACCCGGAAAAACCGGGAAATGACCTGGGATTTTTCTTTCTGAATTAGAAGGCCGCCCTGGTTGTATCTGTATTACACATATAATATAGAATACATATAGGTATACGCGATATATATAAAATCATTTGTGCAATTATAATTATATTTTGAATGAAATATTAATTTTAGATTTTATTATACTAATGAATACAATAATTCAAACATTATTGGATTAATGATGAATGTGATTTGTAATAGAACAATTAAGTGTTTCTTATAATTTAGATTAATAACAATTACAGACTGTCTCTCGTAAAAGATTCGTTTCGATTCTTTTATACAGTGTCTCACGCGAGAGCAAGTTCCTGGCTTGTTGGAATATATCTTGGATATATCATATATTCAAATCCTGCGAAGCTTAGTAAGGTAAGTTCATTAAAAATTTGTTTTAATACGTAATATGAAGGAAAAAGTAATTACATGTTTATAATTGGATATGAGATATCTTAAATTTATTATATTAATAATAATTCTGTTTGGTTTCAGACAAGTGTATTTTATGGATGGTTAGGAGCAATCGGTTGTTTCATTTTCTGCACCATGGGACAAAGAGTTTGCCTCGAAGAAAGTTATAAATATAGTCCAACTTTTGAAACAATTTTTGCAATGTTTTCGAGGCCACTGTGGGCCATTGGAGTGGCTTGGGTAGTTTTTGCTTCTATCCATGGATACGGTGGTAATTTATATCGTAATTTATAGAAATCAATTTTTTTGGTACAATAGAACCCGTGTTGTCAACATTTATTATTTTTTTACAAACAAATTCTCCTCCTCCTCCACTTACCATACCTTTCTCCTCTCTCCCCACCACTTCATTAACAAAAGTGACAAAGTTACAAACTATTATTGAATTATTTCAGGTCTTGTGACGAAAATTTTGTCATTGCCAATTTTTCTACCACTCAGCAGAATATCGTTTTGCATTTATGTCGTGCACGCTACTTTGCAACTTGCAAAAGTGAATACTGCCAGAACTGCTGACTATTTTTCTGAATTTCGAATGGTATGTTTAAGTCCCTATTTAAAAACAATATTTACTAGTATTTTGAAATGTATTTTCATTATTACCAATAGCCAATTATCATTATGAGTATACCTTCTTCTTCAATACTTTTTTGAAACTAATATTTATCAAAAAAAGGACTCAGCATAAAATGAAAATCGGACGGATTTCTTAAAATTATTTTTAAATTGGAAAATTAATTTCTTAGTCAACATATCATATAATTTAAATATTGTCTATCCTGTTATCAATTATTTTATACTAGATATTATGTAAATGACTAAAAAAAATATTAATTGGAAATTCTTAAAAATGTCATAAATTTTATCGACTTTCAGTTCAACTCCTTCTTGAGTGAAATAGTACTGACTGTAGTGGTGGCCTTTTTCTTTAGTATCTTTTTTGAGGCACCAATTATGATTTTGGAAAAAATGATTTTCCAAAGAAACAAGAGAGACAACCACCAGCCACGAAATCAGTTTCGAGAGGCAGAAAACGGTTCGAAAAATGGAAAAACGTGAAATTAGACTAGAAAAGTCTACAAATAGGATTATAGTAGCTATTAAGATATACGATACTCCTAAAAGAAATAACTGGACTGATAATGATTGAACTATAATAATAAAATAATTAATTTATATGATATTTATTTTGTGATATTTCTCAAACAAACCATGGTTTATCTCCATAAAAGCGAGTGAAAAACATGATCATGACTTTCACCCTATGCTATGAAGACAGTGAAGAAAATGGAGACTCCAAGAAATTCTTCAATATAGGTAAAGGTCCCAGTTCGTAACCTACTAAGAAGCTGGAAAGAATAAAATCCCATTCGAATGCCTCAAGCAATATTTGAATGCAATAAACTTTCTTCTTACGTAAAGAATAATCCATTTTCAATCGAAAA
>JAUMHM010000003.1:2170873-2188041 GCA_032362435.1 Melikaiella ostensackeni | reverse complement strand
GCCTATTTTTCTTTGAAGTTTTAAAATATAACATTTTCATTTAAACTTTATATCTCCGTTTTATTATTTCAAATATTTCCCGGGTTTATTCCAATAATTTAACCCACAGCACGAACCACCAATGAAGGAGTTTCGCAACCACTGGACTTGCGCTAAACGTAACAAGCCAAAAGGTGTGGCGACATCTGCCTGAGTTTTGGGTGTCCAGCCTAATTTCGCGACGAAAACATTTTACAAGAATCTGACTCAACTACCCTCGCCTACGCTTCCCACGCTTTCTGATATATCTTAATTTATCGCCTTCTTTTCGTCTTCAAATTACTAATGAGTGACTTTCATAAAATTTAAATTAGAATTCTGCCCAAATTTGACTTTCCCGCTCAATTTCTAGATACTTCATGATAAGGTAGATTCTTATCGTTTCAAACTATTTATCAAGTTTTTCGCCATAGACTATAATTTAACGTGATATTTCTCAACATAATTTTGCCAGATTCTGCTTAATTTAACTTTCCTTCATATTATTTATTTCGAATACAAATTATTTCCTCGCTATAATGAAGTTATTCAAATGATTGTTACGATAATTACCTTGAAAAGTTGACGATTGAGAAGAACACCGTTTAGAAAAAAAAAATATCTAGGGACTTTTATCGGTTGGTGACTTGGGTAACACGTCTAAATAAAACTTTAAGTTGGCTATACTGACTAGTGATCACTCTTTTGTTTTGAGGAAAAGCGGTGAAATGTGAACAAACCGGCTTTTTGTGTTTATTTCAGTTCACTTGTTTTGAAAGCATTGCCTCTTGTCCATAATAGCTTTTTAATTTCGTTTATTTGAATTGAAAAACGTTATTTATCGATTTCAGAACTTAATCAAACCACTGATTGGGTTACGTTCTAGTTAAACGAATCGGCAAAGTATAATTTCATGTACAAAAATTTGTGTCCTTTCTCGTGTTGGGAATTTCGTAGTGGGAAAAATGGCCAGTTCTCAAGATTCGCCTCCTCGTTCTATTCTTGATAGAAAAGGAATTAGAAAGGAAATTTTAATAAACACACTTAATGAGACTCAGAATCTTCGTGAGTAATACTCGTGTTTCTTTAAAAAAATTCTTAAAACATATATATACACACACACACACACATATATATATATATATGAGAATGTAATATGTATGTAAAATAAAATCGGTCATTAAAGAATCTTAAGAATATATTATTGAAATTAATAAGAATGATCATTACTTTTCTGCTTTCCTTTAGAAAAAATGTAGAAAGTCAAAAAGTCGAGCATTGCAATTAAAAAGCCTTAAATTAATCAATTTTATCTTAAAAATGTTTATGAAATATTCTTTTTCGACATGTTAATGCGATTGAAAATTTATAAATTACACAGCTTATAAAATATTGTACAATTTCAAATTGAAAATGATAAAATTGGGGGACCACTGAATCAGGAAACCGGTAACTACTACTAGTACTATACATATTTTAGGAACAAAGTAATACATCATTTTAGACGATAAAGACGCTATTACAACTACGTTCGATCCACCCAGGCAATGTAACGTATAAACATTTTTTTTGTAAATTCTAATTTTCCTCTAAACGCTCAGTTCTCGGATTTTATTTCGCAAGTTTTGTATTTGATGTCTGATAGCATCAAAAAAAGTTCCGTTTCAATATCACTACCTGAGGACTTCCATTGTAAAGAACGTATTAAACAAATTCTTAAAATTTTCATTAATTCTGATTTACCTTTAAACACTCGGTTCTCGGACTTTATGTTACAAATTACTTGCATTTGATGTCTGGTAACAGCAAAAAAAGTTTCATACCAAAGTCCCTACCGGAAGACTGCATTTAAAAAATTACTAATTTAAAAAAAAAATTTAATTAAAGAAATTTTATTTTTCCACTAAACACTCGGTTCTCGGATTTTATTTCACAAATTACTTGTCTTCCAATAGTGATACGGGAATGAAATTTGTGTGGTGTTTCCCGACATGAAATACAAATAATTAGTAAAATAAAATCTGAGAATCGGACATTTAGGAGGAAATTAGAATTCTCTTAACTTGAACAAATTTTTTAATTTAATAATTTTTTTAAATGGCAGTTTTCCGGTAGGGATATTCGGATACTTTTTTTGCTGTGGTCCGACATCAAATAAAAGTAATTTGTGAAATAAATCCGAGAACCAAGCGTGTAGAATACAATTAGAATTTTTTCAATTTTAACAACTTTTTTTATTTAATAAATTTTTTTAAATGGCAGTCTTCCGTTAGGGGTGTTGGTGTTGCCCTCAATCAAGTACATATCAGTAATTTGTGAAGTAAAATCCGAAAACCGAGCGTTTAAGGGAAAATTAGAATTTAAAAAATTAATTAGAGCGCTACAGCGCGTAGGTGGATAAAGCGTATTGGTCATAGCGTATTCACCGTATAAAATAATTTATTACTTCATTTTATTGCTAAAAAATTTAATGCTATCAAAATTGAATAATTTTAGATTAAAACTTTATATATTCCACAGTTTAAAATTAATAGCATTTGAATTTAAGTATTTTAAAGGGAATCTAAGATTCTACCATTAATAGCCTTAACGTTTGAATAATTTTATTTAAATTATTCAAATCTGTAGGATTTTCAAGCTGAAATATTTGCGGAATTTTGACTTTGAAACATTCAAAATTAAATTTTAGATTCAAACATGCTAAATTATTTGATTGCAAGTTTTTATTTTCATTTTATTACGGTCAACCATCTTAGCGTTACCCGTTCCGTCCGTGCTAACGACCAAGCCTCGACAAGTGGAGAATCACCGCGCAACTACTGCCGTCGGTTGATTTGAAGTTTAAATCGTTATTTATTATATACAATTCAAAAACTAAAACTTTGATGCGGTTAAAGGAAAACCCGTTGAAAATCAAATAATTGGATATTTTAAAAGTCAAAAATTTCAAGAAATATAATTGAAATTAAAACTTTATAGAGTTGGCTCAATTATTGATTCGTTTCCAAAGTTTCGACATTATTTGAAAAATTATCAATAAAAAATAATTAAATCTAATCAAATTTAAATGGATCAAGGAAAAAATATCTGCTAAACCAAATTCGTAAAAATAATGAATTTTTTGTGTGACATTTTTATCATTTTTAATTATTGTAATTATTGCTTGACCTTTTTTTTTTAAATTCGGTAACGTTTGAAGTTTGTTCGACTGTATCAGATATTTTATAGAAATATTTTAATTTTTTACGTTTATGTCCAATTAATTCTTTTTACTTAATTACTCAAGACTTGTACAAGGTGCCCAGCGTGTGAAAAAAGCCTGAAAAGCGGGAAATGGATGGGAATTTCATTGGTGCAGGAAATACACCGGATTTTATTTTTGAAGCGGGAATTTTTTATAATTCATTTATGGAGCCGGATGGAAACTTTTTTTTTTGTTTGAATCACTATATTTTCACGAAAATTTCTACCAAAAAGTACAAAATGGCTTGGGATGATTTAAACAATTCAAAAAGATAAAAAATAAGCTTGACAATAAGAAAGGGAGGTTTTGGCAGCAAAAATTGAAACTAAAAAGAAAGAACGTATTAAAAAAATACGAAGTTTGTTACAAGATTTTGTGCGTTATCAAAATGCATCTGAGAAAATTTATATTCTCATAATTTTTATATTTGAAGACATGAGAATGACAACTGATTAAGGACCAAAAATGAAATTTTACAGGATGAACAAAAAAGTTATCTGCGATATGTTTTTAAATATAAAATTTTGATAAAATTATTGAAGCATGTGTTAGCCAATGCGAACTCTACATTAAAGGTGTGAAAACATTAAGAAAGAAAATTTGCTCGTGTGGTAGGGGGAAAAAACAAAATGCTGCTCATCCAGTTTTCCATGTTTTTGAATTTTAATACTGCATGTTTTTGTATAAAATAACGAAAATATAGTTAGGCCTTTTTCGGGCCTGTTAAATGTGTGCAATATATATATTCTTTGATATGCCAAAAATTCGAAAAATGTTTATAGTGGATTGAAGAATTTTATGAAAATATGGGAATGGTAACTAGATAAGGACCAAAAATAAAATTATTTCTACATTACATGATGGAAAATCCACTCTTATTTCTTCTTTCTTCTTTATTTGAGTGCAGGGAAAGTAAAGAGAGGATGAAGGAAAGTGTAAAAAAGTGGAGGAAAGGGGAAATGGAGAAATGGGAACTCAACAGGAGAAAAAAAGATCAGGAGAGAATGTTTAATGAAAAAAAGACAGATGGACGAGTGGACGGAGTATTTCGAAAGACTGCTAGGGGGTGTGGAAAATAGGGTCAAGGGTGAAGGAAGAAAGGTGATGGCAAGGACGACGGCAGCGGAAACGAGATCAGAAGGGAGGAGGTGAATGGAGGCGATCGCAAGGCTGAAAAGAAACAAAGCAACAGGTGAGGATGGCGTAGAGAACGAAGTACTGAAATATGGTGGAGAGGGGGTGAAAGAAGAGATGTGGAGGATTTCTAGTAAGGTCCGGAGAGGCGAAGGGTGGCCGGGGGAGTGGAAGACAGGGCTGGTAGTGCTGTTGATTAAGATTGGAGAGGGGAAAAGGGTAGAGGAATATAAAGGTATCAGACTCACGTCAGTGGGCTATAAAATTTACGCGGAAGTAATTAGGAAGAGGCTAGAAAGAGAGGAGTAGACGAAGGTTTGATAGAGAGAATAAAAGAGATATTTGTGGAGATTTAGGCAAGGGTGCCCGTTGAGTCCTCTTCTGTTTAGCGTCCTATTAGCAGACTTGGAGAAAATGGAGAGGAAAGGAAAAGGGGGGACAGTATCAGGAACAGGAAAACTGTATTCACTAGCATACGCAGACGATGTAGTTCTAGTAGCGGATGATAAAAGAGGAATGAATCTGATGATAAGAGCGTTTGAAGAGTATGTGAGAGAAAAATATTTAAGGGCGAATGTGAGTAGGACTAAAATGATGTGTTTAAAAATAGAAAGTGTAGAGTAGAGTACAAATGGAAGATAATTAGCGAGGTGGTGGAGTTAGTGGAGTTCTGCTATATGGGTTTTTGGTTCGAAGCAGGAGGAGAAAACGAGCTGCAGGTGAGAAAGTAGACTGGAATGTGCGAGTAAAGTAATGGGACAAGTGTGGGATATAGGGAAGAGAAGGTTCAAGGATGAGTGACAGAGTGAGGAGGGTTAATGTGGAACGTTCGAAATGGGAGGAAGAGAGATGCGAAATGAGGTTTAAATGTGGTATGCAAGCTAGGGGTAGAGAATGGCTGGGAATAGAGGAAAAGATGAGGGCAAGGGAAGGAGAGGAAAGGTGAGTAAAAATCTCGGAGTCAAGGTGCAACAGCTGGTATGGGATGGTAAAGAGTGAGGGGGAGCCAGAATACCTAAAAAAGATTAAAGAGGAGAGCAAATAGAAGAGAGAGGTGAGATTCAGAATGGGTGAGGGGGTAAGAACATGTAGGTATTGGATGAATAAAGAAGAGAATCTGTGTAGAGTATGTAGGTGTGAGTAGGAATCATGATTGCATGTGTTAGAGAGGTGTACAGGTAACGAAAGGGTAGAGGAAAGTATGGAAGAGAGAATAAAGTGGATTTTGAACGGGAATGGTCAGAGTAAGGAATGGATGAAGAAGCTGGAAGAGTTGAGAGAGAGAGAGCTGCTTGCACGGGGTAGGGAAAAGCCAAAAAATGACTCCTAAAGAAGGAGAATAAGGAAGTAGTGTTGCGGAATTCAGCTACAATCTTTAGATTGATAGTGGCAAGAGGAAACGGAAGCCCAGGGCAACGTCGTAAGCGTATGGGATGAAGAATTATGGTTAAGACGATATTGATAGAAAATTCATTCAAAATTATAGAAGTATGTGGCCATTATTTACAATGTTTCAGGAAGGTGAAATTATTATTATTTTTTTTTTAATTTTCAATGCTTGAGGGCCGAAAAATCAAATGGTCATTATTCAAATGTCATTCTCATAATATAACAATTCATTTTTTCGAGTGAAAGGAGAAATGATTTTGACACATTCCTAATGTGAATGGATAAATAGTGTCCTAAATTACAGAGATGTGTGTATTTAAAAAAATGATATTTTTCTAGCTAAGCTTATAATAGCTATTTGAGAGGCTTTTGTCATCTGAGGATTTTCTAATTATGAAAATACATTAGAGAAAAGTGACAAGCCTGAGGTATCAAAAACGGAAAGGAAACATGTTTTCCACATAGTCATTTTCATGGGTTTTTAAATAATTTTTTTCTCTAGTTTTTTATTCCTTAGACTTCTAAATTTTTTATAGTGTATTTTGATAAGTAAAAGACCTTTTTGTACCCAAAATATTTTCTAAGTTTATTTAGAAAAATTTAATTTTTATAAAACATAACTCAGTATTTTACAAATTTATTGTATTTATAGTTGATTAGCAGAAAGTCCTCAGTTGATGCAGAAAAAAATCTCTTTTCATTTCTTAAGTGTTATTTTAAAATTTTTTGTTAAGAACGAATCTGTTTAACAGGAATTATCTTTCATGGAACAGTATTATATGAAAATTGTTCAAAATTTGAGGAATTCATTTAATTTTCCAACAAAAGACAGAGAATAAGAGTTGAACTCTTGGGTTTGATTATCCCATACCTATTTGGTTTATATGATCGAGCCATTTTTCTTAGAAACACAATTAATTGTCGCGAAAATCATTTATATAAGAAGGAAATTTTTAAATGAAAGTTCTACGAGATTTTACAAAAAGCCTGTGAGAATCGTACGGGAAATGTACAGAAATTTTATCGGAGATCTCCGCTGGACAGCCTGAAATTGTCACTTATTACCGAATTTATGCACCAATCCAGAAATTAATTTACTATTGAATGCAATACTAAAATCTTTACCACTCAACTATCTGAAAATTGAAAAATAAGAATAGTTCAATCGTACGATTCTCATGATTATAAACTATAATACTGGCAAACACGAATTGAATTAAAATTACAAAAATAATTGTCTAAATCTTGATTTGTTATGTGTCTGAATTTCAGAGGAAAATGTGAGCCTTAAGACACCTAATAGTTTGGAGCAACTTGTTAACACCGCCGAGACAATTAACTTGGAATTATCCATTGATGAAAAAGGTGAAAATCCAAAAATATTATTAGCAATGAATTAATTCTAAAAATTACTGTATATTTTGTTTGATTAATCAATATAATGATTCCTATTCTTTAATTCATCGATTTCTGAAAATTTGAATTTTTTATGTTTGCCGTATTTGAATTGCTGCTATGATAATAATTTTCTCCATTTATATTTTGAAAATAAAAAAAAAATAGTTTTTCTTTTGAGACAATTTCTGAAAATTTTAGGAGGTGTAACTGTTGGAAAAATAAAGCATTGCAAATAAATAAAAATAAAATAAATAATAAGAAAATAAAACCTATCTCAATTTTGCTAATAAAATTTTTCTTTGATTTTTTTTATCAGTCGTCAACCAGGATGAGGTCGTCCTAGATTCGGCGGTGATGAAATCCTCCTCAAGAGTATTAGAGCAGTGTACGAATTCATTGACTAAGAACATAAGTAGTTACGATGTAAAGCAGTTCTCAGAATATCTGGTAAGTTATAAATGAAGTTTTATTACTTTTTAGTAGAGAAGCCTATAATCTATAATAATAAAGTAGTACATACGTTGGCTTCATTCAACTTGATTAGTTTTAAACGCAATCATTTTCAAATTGAAAGCATTCTCAGTCGAGTAATTTTACTTTCAAGGCAATTTCAGGCTCTGAGCGTCTAAAGTTTAAGAATTTTGAATTTTGAGTGCTAAGAATTGTACCTATCAAATTTGAGTTATTGAATTGAGCCTTTAATATCCTACAATTTAAAATTTAAGGCTTTCAAAACATAAGAATTAAAAACTTTAATTTAACTTCAAAATTAACAAGATTGGCACATATTTGAAGAAGCATTAAACACTATACATTTTTTAAATAGCTTTCCAATGTAAACAATAAAAAAATAAGAAATTTTTAAATTTCAACCCTTCAAAATGAAACCACGCAAGAACTAAGCTTTTAGAATTGAATTATTTTTAATTTAAAAAATGTTATAAATTGCAAATTTCAAACTCCTTGCCTTTCAAAATAAATAATATTTTTACACCTAAGTGTGTACCTACTACAACATCTCTGCAACACATTTCAAGCTTCGTGATTAATAATTAAATTTTTTATATCTTCAACTCATCAGGCACTTGACTTAGTCCGTGGCTGATGATGACGCACCGGGGTTTCCGAGAAAAAGTTAAATATAAGTAAAAAATAATAATAATACCCGATTCTTTATCAGCATTTTTTTCGAAGCAACTGAAGGCTGGGAGGGCATAACGAGGTAATGAACAAAATGGCAATTTTACAGGAATGCAAAAAACATTCTGTAAAATCGAATTTAGAACCATTTAAACGTTTTTTAGCGCCTTTTATTTAATGTCCTAAATTTTGAGCTAGATATCTAAATTCATATGGATGCGAATTCTGAGTTGTTGCAAAAACATGTTGGTAAGGTAGGAATCGGGTAAGTACTACATGGACGTAATAGAATATACCCATCTCCTCATTCGTGGCCACCCGCGGGTCTGGTTGGCCACTAATCGAAGGCTATTAAAAATCTAGTTTTAAGCGGATTTAATGCGACGAGTCAGTAAACACTCAGAACCGCATATTATAATCTCTGAACCGGGCACGTATAAAAGTATATGCGCAGAGAGTCGCGATATAAATTCTTTCTGACACGGCGCTGACTGACCGAGTGAAGACCTTGAGATAGGCCGTCAAGGAACGCTCAAGGGGGGGGGGGGGTAGAAGAATTCAAGCGTGAACAACCGTTAGGCTGGTCAGAGATAGGATGGCCACGAATGACGAGATGAGTGTATATAATTATTTACAGCTTGAATACGTTAGACACTTGGCTGAACTTCCAGAGGATGATGAAGGAATCTATTGGAATGCATTAGAGAATGAATTGGTACCTCTTTTCAAGAAGACACCTTTCTTTTCAACACTTATGGGCGCTCTGGAACCTTTGCCAAAAAAACCGATTCCAGAAAGGAAACGCTCTGTGATACAGAAAGAGGTTCGTGCTCCTTCCAAACAACCAGAGAAGGTAGTTGAAATCGAAAAAGTAGAAGAATCGGTCGAGGCTTCGATAGAGAAAATTAAGAGACTGATTAGAGGTTATTATAAAGAGCATCAAAAACCTCTTGATTATTTCCAATTGGTCCTTCATCCCACTGATTTTGGACGGACTATCGAAAATGTTTTGCACGTCAGTTTCCTCGTTCGAGACGGATTAGTTAATTTGACTACTGGTACTGTTTATTTATTGATTTATTAATTTCTGATCTTTAAATGAACTCTATCGCCTTTAAACGTAAGAAATTAAATTATCATTACAAATATTTTTCTCAGGTGAAACTGGAGCTTTGGAATTAGTTCCGAGTACGAAAGAAATGGTATCGCAGGCTAAAAAGTCTGGAAAGCAAGGCAACGTACAGAACATTATTTCTTTAAACGTCAAGCAATGGGAGGTGAGGATTTTCGTTTTTTTAAGGGCGGGCTGTGGGTAAAGGTTATACGTCAATTAAGAAATTAAATAAAATGTTGCAAATTATTTTATACAAGTTCAATCGATCAAAATTGCACAATGGGAAATTGAGTTTGTTGACGATTAAAGAATTTTCGATTAATTAAATTCCAAATTGAATAATTTCAGATTCAAGCATTAAAAATGGAGTTTTTTCAACATGAAACATTGAAGACTGTTAATATATCAAAGAACCCATTTTTCAATATCCTAGTAAAAATTTTGGTCACTTTTTGTGAATAAAGTTATTTTTCACTATTTTGCACTTAAAATATCATTTGCAGGTCTGTCATTTTTTTTAATTTGCAGGTACTGAAGGACTACTACAATATTCAACAACCCATGATTAATTTTCGTGTTGGTCAAAAAACTTAGAAAGCTGTTTAGGTTCGTTCACTTGTTCCTTTGGAAGTGTTTATTAATTACGTAAGAAACAAAGGAATAAATATGAGAGAGATGAAAATATGATCTACGAAAATCTCATAAGATCACAATATGACATTTATTCTTCTGTTCTCTTACGTAATTAACGAATGCTCCCTTTTTCGTAAGTCGATTTTCAAGTATTTATTTTAACGTACAATTGAAAGTGAAAGTGTTACTTATCGTGAAAAATGTGTGCTCATTTGTTTTATTTTCGTAAATGTGTTCAAAGTACAATAACGAAAAAAAAAACTGATTTAAACATTATTGCACAAGAAGACGGAGTTATTCAGTTTTATTCTTCGAGAAAAGGGAATTTATGTTCTGATATGTAATAAGTATTCTGTCTGTAATTTAATACTATGTCAAAATCTATTAAACGTCTTGATAAGTTTTTGAATACGATTTCATTATATGTAAAACTAAACGTTGGATTAAAGATTTTTTAGAAAAACTCACAGCATTTTTTACAGTAATTTAAGTCTGGATTCAAACAAGAGATTTTTAGATTAGAGACTTCAGACTTATTAATATAAACTTTACTTATTCGTTCATTTGAAGAAAATGCTTTAACGTATTTTTTTTTTTAATACGCTTTTAAAGTTTTACAACATTCTTGTATTATGATTTGAGATTGTTGGCTTGACACGTTTCTGCAATGAGATCGTTATACTCATTGCTGTCAATATTTCTTACATCAAATGATTGAAAGCGTTTAAAAACGGAACTTTAAAGCGTTCAAAATTGAATAATTTTATAGTATATTTCAATGTGTTTGCATTCGAATTTGAGTCATTGAAATTTGTACAATTTTCAAATGAAACCTTTAATAAATTGTCGCTCAATTTTAAATTGACAACAGTGTTCCACGTGTTCACACATACGCATTTTGAAATATGTACTTCAGAAATGTATTTAAAAAATTATAATAAGTAATAAATATTTTTCTGGTGATTGTATTTGAATAAAGTAAAGTTTTACGCTTGTAAGATCAAATATTTATTGCAATTATTTGAAAAATAAGTTCAAAAATGTACAAAAAATTGTAGTTTCAATACAGCTAAAGCTCTAAAATGATCCCTTAATTTCTTTTCACGGCAATATAAACGTAAAATTTCACCTGCGGTAAATGGAGAGCGACACCGATAATCATAGAATTTTAAACAGAACCCCGCACTACGTGGGGTAGCATCCAAAAATAGTAAAGAAAATTTTTTGAAATCGTTTAATATCTTCTGTTCAGTTTTTGGATTAGAAAATTCAAATTTTTGAAAATTAAAAAAATTTCCTTCTAGTTCAAAAATTATGGCAAATTTTTGTATGCAAAGTTTTTGCTAGTCAACAATAATAAAAAATTAGAAATAAAAAAATATGTTTTGTTCAATTTATAATTTTTTGACAATATGCAAAAACATGTTTTTTGGATTTAGTTCAGTAAATTCACCTTTTTTGGAAAAAACTACATATGTCGACACTGCATTTTAAAAAACCCTCAATAAACTTTTACAGGTACTGACTTCGTTTCGATAAAAAAGTTTAACCTGTTATAGGCTTCAATTGTCAATTTAAAAAATTTAAATTTTTAAAAATTTAAACTTCATGTGATGGAATTAGAAAATTGTAATTTATTTAAATACTTCTACAAAGTCACACAGTAAGACTGAATGAATTATGTCCAGAATTTCCCGCGGAAAAGAATTCGATAAAAATCGATTCCATCTATACACTTACTTCATGTGTTTATACGTTTAAGACTTTGAGGTTATGTGTGATTAAAAAGTATTTTATATATAGTTCGTTTAATTATCTGGATTCCAATATTTATATTAAATCTAGGTAGGAAGTTTATCAATATATTCTCATTTTCTGAATCTCTCCTTTTTTGAACTAAGATAAAAGTACAAAAACTGTCCACATTCTCATGATTTTGTTTTCATAAAATAAAGTTTTTCTAATCTTAAATTAATTGTCATATTTTAAGTTACAAATAAATAAAATTAGGTTCCGTTTTTTAAAGCTATTTTAATCTTTTTTTCATGAATTTACCTAAACTGTCCTATAAACTATTTGTTAAAAAGATTAAAAACACGATTTTCTACGTGTTTTATCAGGTTAATCTTGATATAAACGTCAATGTGATGCAATTTTTAAATATATATTTAATATGTTTATTTAATGGGCTATAATTTAAAACAAATGATAATTTTGAAAACCTACGAATTCAAAAGCCTTTATTTTTTTAATTAATTTGGAAACAATAAACTTTCAAAGTTCGGAAATTCAAAATTTAAAACTGGGAATTTTTATTTAAAAGAGCTTAAATTAAAACGTGTTCCAGTGAATGAGTTTATAATTCCGTAATTTGATACCAAAGTTTACAAGATTTTACAGTTGGTGATATAAATCGTTAATAATGTTAGAAATTTTAGATTCAAATCCTAGAAAGTTAAATCTTGAATTTAAATCGTGCAAAATTAAATAATTTCCCATTGAAACTTTATAAGTTAATTAGGCAATTTCAAGTTAATAGCATTTGAAACTCATCCAGTTTAAATTGTTCAACTAATGGAAAAATGTCCAATTGTACATTCAAGTGTTCAAGCGCTATTAATTTGCAATTGTTTCACTTTTAATTGTCCAATTTTGAACGCTTTTAATTCAAAATAGTCTAATTCTGAAAGTTTCAATCTGGAATTATTAAATTTGAAAAGTTCATTATTCAGCGTGGCTCAATTTGAAATTAAAGCATCTTTGCAATTCTAAAATTTTTCTCAGGATGGCCGCTGGACCGAGAAGTTTTAAAAAATGATTAGTAGAAAAAACTGTACATTTAGTTAAAATGATACTTGATATTACATGAAGTGATTCAATTTCAAGTGAGTTCAATTTGAAATTCTTTTGAGTTTGAAAGCCTCATAATGTTTAAACGTTCAGGTGTAATCAAAGTTTAGAAGCAATCACTTTTGAATTTTTTCAAATTCAAAATCGAAGGTTCTAATTTCAAGGCTCACAATTTAAAATTCTTGAATTGTGAACAGTGAAAATTAATGAAAAGTACACTAAATTTATTTCTTGACCGAAAGTCTTATAAATCCTTTGTGGAAAAGTCTGAAAATTTTTTTAAATTTACGATTTAAAATTAAACCAATTCAAATTAGAAGGCTTCCAATTTGTAATTTTACGCACTAGTGATCGCTTGAACTTGATATCACTGAATTTTTATTAGTTTAATTTAAAATTATTAATGAATCGAATTCAAAAGAGTTGCACTTTCAGTAATTTAATCCAAATTAAAAGATCTAACATGTAAAAACTTATTTTTCAAATTTTAACTGTCGGGAATATATTTTTTTAATTGGAAGCCGACCGGCATCTTTTTTCTTGGATTTTTGTATCCATCCTGTATTTCTGATTTAAACGTTTACAATGGAACAATTTCAAATAAAACACGTTCAACGCTGAACAAATGTGAACGAATGACGTAACGACACCACAAAACTAAAATATATACCATTTTTTGTGCAGAAATATGTCATCTCAAAACAAGAGCAACGCAAATCATGCAAGTACTTCTGGTATTTCGATTGCTTTATCCGAAATTGCGAATAATTCCCAAACAAAAACAAATTCTGCATCTACAACGAGACTGACTTCGTTTCTTGCACCACGAGATTTAACCTTGGGTGCAAATTCTGTGAAGGTTGATAAACCCAAGAAGATTTACATTCCCAACTTGAATGCTCAACGAAAAAAGAAAGAAGAGTGTGTTAAATATACCTACAAATATTCATCTTAATGTTTTATTTCCTAAATGTGAAAATATATATTTTTAAAACCTGTATAGGTTTTAAATCAAATTGAGAAATTGTCTTCAAAGGGTCAAATAAATTCTATAATATTTAATTTTAAAACTTTTGATTTTGATAGCTAACTTTAATTATTTATTTATTCATTAAGGAACCAAACAACAATATAACTAATTTTTTTATCAGCGAACCCGTAGTCGCCCAGAAAAATGCGAAAGGACCAAAAAATAAACACAAAGGAAAAGGACATGATCGAGGAAATAAACATAAATCAAATTTGATTCAGGTAGGAAATTAAAAACAAAGAAACTCAAGTTTTTTTAATAAATTATTCAAAGTTCCTCTTTCTTATTGATTTATTGTTATTCTTTAGTCCTCCGGTGTATTTTCCGAAGGTTTGTCTGAAGCTGGAGGTTCAAGATCCAGATCCAACTACGTTGGATATCGAGATTCGAACGACAAATCTAAACCAAAAGAAACACTTCAAAGAACAAAATTAAATGCAGGTCGTCATGTCGACAAAGAAGAAGAAGAACAGAAATTAAAAATGCTACTAAGGGACGATTTTGTCGAAGAAGACAACGACGTTGATTATCAAAATTGTCCAGTTGTTCTTCCAATGATAAAAGAAGGTTTCGAATATTTTATATCTATTCCTCTTTTCTTATTTCTATTTTTATCTTCCTTAATTGAATTATTATTTTTATTATTTTTCAGGAAAATTATTCAAAGAGGAAGCTGATGTAAAAATCGAACCTGAGGAGAAAATCAAAATCGAAGGAGAGGAAAAAGTTAACACTGAATTAATGAAGAATTCTAAAAGTAACATTTATTAAATTTTTATATTGCACATTTGTTCATTTGTTTCTTTTCATTCTATTCTTCTATTTATTACTTTTTGTTTGTATCGACAATTTATTCAGGGGACCATATTTCAAAGGGTTTTTAATTTTTTGACAGAGTAAATTTTTGGAAGTTGTAATAGCCAAATTGAGTAAATTAATATAAACACTTTAAATTTAAGTTATGTGAATTTGAAATTGTACAAGTTTGGATGTTCTATCATTTTAAAGGATTTGAAACTGTAGTCAAACAATTTATAATATTTTAACTTGAAATCATTTTCAATGATGCACGCCTTCGATTTAAAATTGTTTCATTTCAAACAATTATGATTTAAAATTATTCAATTTTGAACGGTGCAAACTGAAAACTGTCTAGAGTGTTGAGTCTAGACTTTAAATATGAAATTTTGAAAGGGTTAATTATTAAATTGTCCTGGAATTTGTAGAAAACTATTTCAAATTTTACGCTTGTTATGAGGGACTCAAAATAACCATTTTTTATGCTAAGGTGTTTTTGTGATTCAAATTATTTAATTTTCAATTTTTAAAATTTTATATGATTTAGTTAAGCCTTTCGGTCTTTCATTTTGATATACAATTTCCAAAGATTTAAAATTGAACGCAAATAATTCAATTCAAACTTATTTAATTTTCAAGTTTTAAACCATTTCTTTTTTTTTAAATTATTTAATCATGAATGGTAAGATTGATAAATTAAAAATGCTCTCTGTTTCAAATAATTCAATTTTTATTTCGAATACTTCAAATTAAAAAAGAAAAGATCATTAGTTAAGGCTTTTATTTTTAAATTTTCCAACTTAAAAGATTACAACATGAAATTGTCCAACAATTTTTAATATTTTTATTTGAAATTATTCAATTGAAATGCTTCTGATTTAAAGTAATTCAGCTATCAAGTTTAAATTTGCATAATTATTGTTTTAAAATTGATCAGGTGCACCAGTTTAAAATTATTAGTAAAATGACAACCTGACGTCAACCAATATATGAAAAATGGGGGGTTGAACACTAATTACATCTAGTGTACAGTTTGTATGTAAACAAATCTTTCTGAAATCTTTGAAGTCTTGAAATCTTGGAAATCTTTGTGAATTATTTCTGAAATCTTTTGGGATCACTGAAATCTTTGAGAAATCTTCTGAAATCGTTTGAAATATTTTGGAATCGTTGACATCTTTGAAATCTTACACTCAAAAGTCAAGTGAAAGAATATTAATTAAAAATTCTAATTTACAGAAAAACCCCTAGAGAAAGGGAAATTCCAGGTCGGTGCGGAAGTGGACGAGAAATATGCGCTGAACATTTCTCAAAGCCTAGAAAATAAAACAGATGGCTATTTTATATTTCGTGTAAGTCAAAAGATACCAATTTCCTAATTCCTCTTACTTTCTAGCCTGTTAATATTTTTATTTTATGGAATTATTATGTAGAGAAATGTTTAAAATTAGTTTCCAGATGTTTTGCCGGGGGCGCCAACTGAAAGCGAAGAAGACAAAGCGAGGCCAAATAAAAATGCGGAATCGAATGTTCAAATTGAAAAAGTAAAAACTGGGGAACAACCTTTATTGGATAATTTGAAGGAAGGCTTGCTTGGAAAGCTACAAATTTTGAAGTCTGGAACTGCGAGGTTGTGTTTGGGAGACCACAAACTTGTTGTTGAACTTGGGCCTCGAGTCTTTTTCCGCGAGGTGAGTTTTTTCAATAATTCAGTTAATCACAAAAAAATCGCTTCAAGTTGAGCTTTTTTATAAATATTTGACTCATTGTAAACTAATCTTGTCTAATCTGAAACCTAAAATTCATTATTAAATTAAAACGCTTTTAAAATTTTGGCATTTTGACATCTTTGATAAATCTTTTATCTTATTAATAGATTTTCAATCTTTTATGAGATGGTTTTAAATTTCAAGACATTTCAAGTTCAAAGCGATCAAAAAGTGCTTATAATTAGAATGAAACAAACTTTTCTAAATGAAGGAATTAATTTTTTTCAGGACGTGGTAGCAGCAAAACTTAATAAAGAGGACCAAACTGGTGAACTCGTAAACCTCGGAGCAGTGCATACTAATTTAATTTGTACTCCTAATTGGGAAAGTTTAACGTAGGATTATAAATTTCTTAGCAATTATTGAATTTGGTTGTACTGTTTTGCACTTGAAATTCTAAATAATAATCAAAAAAGATCATTTAGAAGCTTTCAACTGAAAATTGATCTTGAATTTATTTGAATTTGCCTTAAGGTATTATGGTCAAGGTCCGCATTTTTCTATAGATTTTTATGAAAAAAATCACATGAATTCAAGAAAGCAAACGAAGAATATTTGCTCAAACAAAAATTTGCTTTTACTGCACAGTTTTTTCTAAAAAAATTCGTAAAGTTTACATTGAGTATATGGTATGGAGTGGTTTTTATTTAA
>JAUMHM010000003.1:2153331-2163846 GCA_032362435.1 Melikaiella ostensackeni | reverse complement strand
TCGGGGATATCTTGAACTTAGCAGCTAACGTTTTGGTTTGCGCCGAAGTTCAGCGTGATCATAATACCTTAAATTAATTTGAATTTAATAGAATTGAACTAAATTAATTAATCTGAATTCGATTTAAGTAAAAGTTAATTCAATTTTATTTTAAATGATTTCAACTGAATCCAAGTGAATACAAGGAAATATAAATTTAAGATGAATTCAACTAAATTCAAGATGAATTAAATCATTTAATTGTACTAGATTTAAATAATTTATCCGCTAGTATTATTTCAAGAATAATATTTAAGGTGAATTCTAATTTGGTAAATTGCTCATCATTTTCATAAAACAAAGCATGCAATTTTTTTGTACAGGAACCAGAGAATATATCGAAATTCTATTTAAAAAGTCAACCCTTAGCGCGAAGTCATGAGCTAATTCAAATTATCATGAGTTATTACAAAAAAGTGAAATTTTAGCATATTCGTAAATTATTAATATCTATAATATACATTTATAATAATAATATAATAAATAATATATGAATTTTATAAATATATCATGCATATATAAATATGAATATAATATATAATATAAATTTCCATAAAATTTGTTTCACCTATATGACCAAAACTGTGCAAAATTTTCTCTGGTTTTTGTCTGAGGTGGGGCCTAAAACATTGAAAATTTCCAATATTTCATGATATATTAATTTATTGATCATTTACAAACACATTAGAATTTGAAATTCAAGGCTCTTAAAAGCTTACAAATTCAAATTGAAGCCTTCAAAATTAAATAATTTTATGCTATATAATAAAAAATTTAGTTTAATTTTTTTTAATTAATTAATTTTCAATTTATATCAAATGTTCAAAATTTAACAATTTACGACTTAAACGTTTTATATTCCGTGACTTCAAATGAGACGCCTGTTAAATTAACAATTTTTAATTTGAGATGTCAAAAATTAAAATTTACAAATTCAAGCCTTAAAAATTATTATTATAAATATTATATTATATATAATTCAATTTTGAATTTCAAATTTTTTTAGAAGGTATCCAATAAAAAATTGTTCACTCTTAGTTTCCTCTTTGTATATGTGCGATTTTTAAAGTATGATTTCCTATCTATTTAATTTTGATTGTCCCGAATACTAAACTGTTCATTTTGAAAACAAATTAAAATTTTTAATTTTTGAAAGCCTTGAATTTTCAATTGTTGAAAACTAATAACCAAAGGCTGCATTGACTTCAAATTTACATGGACTTTAAATTCAATTAGTCCATTTTTAAACAAACAAATTTATTAATTTTGAGTTTTAAATGCTTAGTAATGAAATTATTAAAATTTGTAGGCCTAAGAATAAAAACTTATGGCTACCACTTTGAAATAACAATTTCAAGAGTTTTTCATTTGCAGATTTTCTAATTTCAAAGGCTTCGAATTTGGATTTATTCAATGCTGCTTTTAATACAAAATTGTTTCATTTCAAACAGATCAAACTGAAAATTGTTCAACTATTAAGACCTTCAATTTTATATTTTACAATGTCGAACGATTTGAATTTGAAGCACTAAAATTTTAAACATTTAAATTTAAAATTGTTGGACTATTAGAGCGTTTATTTTGAAGTAATGCTGCACAATTTTGAAACATTTAAAATTGAACCGAAATTTTTTGAATATTTCAATCTAAAATTATTCGATTTTGAACGCCTTAAATTTAAAATCGTCTATTTTTAAACGATTTAAATATGAAATTAATTAAATTTGAACGCTTCAATCTTAGAACTGAATAAAATCAAAACTTTCAGTTTGAAATTTTACAATTGAAAGATTACAAAATGAAATTATCCTTATTTTTATTCGAAATTATTCATTTTGAGACGCTTCTATTTATAAATTCTTCGTCAATTTAGGCTTCCAATTTCAAATAAAAAATCTACAATCTGAAAGGATTCACGCAGGCTCTTATTAAATTTGAGGCATTATTCCTCAGTACACAATACTATTGCAGGATACCTACTTTACTGAACTCTGTTTTAAGAAATTAAATTTGTATTTTAATGAAAACACGTAGATTAATTTATAATTCAATTGGTTTTTCTACAATTTAGTTGAACTTCGAGAAATTTGTAGTCTAATTCTTGACAAATTAGTTGAATTATACCTTAAATTCAGTTGGACCCCGTTGTTATATTTTTGGAATCAGTTGAAATTACTTTAAATAAACTCGATTTTTCGGAAAATTGAATTGTATTAGACTCAACTCAAATTGAGCGTCCGGTTGCAATAACAGCCTGAACGCACGAAAACGCGGAAAAGTATTGTCCACGCCGTGACGTCATACATGAAATTTCATCATTTCATTGACGTCACGGCGTGGACAATACTTCTCCGCGTTTTCGCGCGTTCAGGCTGTTATTGCATCCGGACGCTCAATTGTTTCCTCTTTTTACCTTCAAATATATTTTAAAAATGACGCATTACTTTTTTACTAGTAAAGTAAATTAGTGGTAACGTTTTCAAAATCTTGTAAGCGAATACTAATGACTTTAATGCTCCAGATTTTTAGATTAAATGAATGAAATCAAATAGAATAATTAAAATGAAAATGCGAAAACATGAAAAAAGAACAAACACAAGAATTTGCATTAATCATATGTATATTTTCATAATGAAATTAATAGCAATTCTATACGCTACAATGCGTAGAAACGTATTACAGTAAATATGAGATATTACAATACTCTCGACAATTCTTAAAACTAATCTTCCTTCGAACTTCAAATGCCTTTCATGCAAAACCCGTCGAAGTCAAATCGATTTTTTCACTTTCAAAGGTATTCAATTTGTACACGTCGTCAATCATACCTTTAATCGTTCAATCAGTTTCAATGCAAAATCGAAATCTTTCCTCGAAAATTTAGAGGCAAACGATTCTCGCAGAAATGGATTAGTAATTAGGTTTTTTTAAGTCACACACACGTTTAAAACTTATATCGGAATTCGATACTGACTTATATTTTCAAAACGAAAATTCCGTGGATTTTTGGAATCTTTCAGGAAAGGGGATAAAATTATCCAGAAAATCACGTTTATTGAGGGCGGATTCGAAATTCAAATTGGGTATGAATCCTTATTTTTTCGATTTCAGTCACTTCTTTCGGTGCTGTGGCCCTTTTTCATAGACTTGAGAGCTTTTTCGCGGAGCTTTTTTTCAAGTTCTTCTGTGTTTCCTTCACTTGCGTCTGATTCTTCTGAGTAAGCGACTTTCTTCTTTTTATGCTTCCGGTGTTTCTTGTTCTTTTTGTGCTTCTTGTGTTTCTTGTCCTTTTTCTTTTTCTTTTCTTCCACTTCGCTTTCCTGAAACAAGAATTGGTGTTACTTATTAATTTTAATGATTTATTACCATGTTTACAATTTGGAATTTATTTTTCCTCAGGCGGAAGGATGCAAACAATTATATTAGAATCAATAAAAAATTGTTGAATACTGGAGATGACATAATTTTACCGAAAAAAATCCTGGATGTAAGAAGACCCAAGTTGAAAAATTTTGGAAATTTAAGATTCCTGAGAAAAATAAAACTACCGAAAACCTTTATTCAACGAAATTGAAATCTTTCGAAAGTAAAAGTTAACAAAATCAAAAAAATCCTGAAATTTTAAATTCTCGAAATTATAAAATAACCGAAATTGTAAGACCCGACTTTTCAAAATCCTAAAATTAGCAAATATCTGAAATTTCAAATTACCGAAACAATGAAAAAGTGTAGCATACGTACGATAGAAATTTGAAATTTGCTGATTTGGAAAAGTGGGGTTTAAAATTTCGGAAAATTTCAAGAATTGGATATTTTGTGGAAGTTGAAATTTCAGGAATGTTGTAATTCCATTAACAACATTAAATTCACAATTGTACAATATTAAAACGCGTCAATTTATAACATTTAAAACCTTAAATTGTCCAATCATTTACGGGTTCAATTTGCATTTCAAAATATACAACAATTAAGTTCTTCAATTTAAATGCTATTCTATTTTATAAATATTCTGTCAGTTTTGGACTGAAATTATGCAATTTAAAAAGTTTTAACTTTAAAATAATTTTATAAAAAAATGAAAATTGTGTTGCACAATTTTATTTTCAAATATTCTACTATTTTCGTCGACTTTAAGTTTAAGACCAAACAATTTTCAATGCTTCAAGATTATTAATTTTTCAACGCTTCAACTCGAAATAGTTAATTAAAAATTATTCACATTGTAACACTTCATACTCAAAGTGCACTTATCTCCCGTTACTGTGTCAGCCTCGGGTCTGTTTGGCACAGTAACGGGGGCTATTCAAATCTAGTTTAAACCGGATTTGAAGCGACGAGTTAGTAAACACTCAGGACCCCTTTTGTAGTCTCTGAACCCGACACACGTACAAAAGTATATGCGCAGAGAGTCGCGATGTAAATAACTTCTAATACGTCGCTGAGTGTCCGAGCGAAGACCTTGAGTATACGGCGGCAAGGGACGCTCAGGGGTTGGAGACAGGAGTATTCAAGCGTGAACAACTGAGAATCCGGTATAGAAACGGGCGGCACAGTTACGGGGGATGAGTGTACGTAACTTTAAAGGCCTTCAAGTTTACATTCAACTGCTCTGTTTGGAATGTTTACATTTTAAATTGTTATCTCGAACGCTTATATTTAAAAAATTTTTACTTGAATTTGAAAAAATCAAATTTTTAGAATTTTTTTTCCAAATTTGAAGTTAATTATTTTTAACGCTCATGTTTCAAATAAATTATGGAATGCTTTAATTTCAAATACCTTTGGCTTTAAGTATTTCAATATTTAACCATAATCAATTTTGAATAAGAAATATTAATGCTTACGTCAGATTCACTAGTACTAGTCTTCGGTTTCTTCTTGCGTTTCTTCTTCACTTTTTCTTCTTCGCTACTGTCGTCTCCTTTCCTCTTCTTCTTGGATTCTTTTTCGGCTACAGGATCCTCATCATCAGAACTCGATTCTCTCTTCGCTTTCTTTGATTTCGATCGAACCTCATCATCGCTTGTCGAACCCTTCCTAGATTTTCTGCTTTTCGGCTTCTCATCATCCGTTGAACTATCTCGCCGCTTGCGAGACTTTTTAGGCTCATCTTCTGAGCTTGAATCCCTCTTTGATTTCTTCGACTTTGGCTTCTCTTTCTCACTACTATTCTTCTTTCTCTGCTCCCCTTCCGGCGAGGAAGAATCTTTCCTCGATCTTTTGTACTTCTTTGGATCTTCTTCGCTTTCCTTTTTCGAACGTTTTTTCGTCTCGACTTCTGGCTCGCGACGCTTCATTTCTTTTCTTTCTTTGCTACGATCATTCGATTCTAAAAAACAAAACAAAATATGGGTTAGAAAAAAGCGAGGGATCTACCTCTCGACTTCTGAGTGTACAACAAATTTCAAGATATCAAAAGATTTCAAAGATTTCACAAGGTATCAATAGATTTCACAAAGTTTTCAAAGATTTCAGAAGATTTCGCAAAGATTTCAAAAGATTTTATAAGATTTCAAAAATATCAAAAATTTCACAAAAAAGTCAAAGATTTCACAAAGATTTAAAAATTGAAAATGAAAACAAAATTGAGATTTAAAATGTTGCGAATTCACAAATGGAATACTAAAATATCAAATTAAATTTCTAATTACCGTTTCGACTAGAGTCTCGGGATTTCTTCGATTTATCAGCTGGTTTTTTCTCCTCTTCAGTATCTGAGCTCGAAACCTGTTTGCTCTTGTCAGATTTTTCATCCTCAGTCGATGTCTTCCTCGGTTTTCTGGATCGCTCTACCTTCTTCGACTTTTTCCTATCTGAAAAATTGGTTAATTTCATTTCGACAAGTTGATAATTTATAAACTCATTCAAATCTAAATAATTTTAAATATGTTAAATTTTAGTAAAATTATGAATAAAATAATATAACTGACCATCATCGCTATCTTCAGAATCTGAAGACCCATCTCGTTTGTCCCTCTTCGTCTTCTTCGGAACTTCAACCGGTTTTTTTGGCAAAAGAGGTTCCAGAGGTTTTTGTAACTTCTTTTCTTCGACCGGAAGCTTAATTGATTTTAAAGACCTATCTACTTTTTCTGATTTTTCGGGTCTCTCTTCCTTCTTCAAGGGGAAAGCTTCAGCGACCGTAAGAACTGTTTCTACAGTTTTCGGCGATTCCACTTTGTCTTCCCTAAAAACAATGATGAATAATTGTTTTTATTATTCCTAGCTGTCGAGTGAGTACATTTTTTGTTTACACAGTAATAGTTTTTGATAGTAGTAAGAGAAACTTCCTTATTTTTGTCACATTCTTTAGATCTAGATTAATATTCAACATTGTCAACCATCTTCTAAAATAGTCAGTTTTGATTATCGTAAAAGTTTTTCTTACTTTAAAATGGGTTGCTTGACTTTACTGGCTGCAATGATGTCCTCGGTCTTCTTGAAAGGCGAAGGCGTTCTAGACAAGCTCTTGGAGAACTGAAAGATAAGTCAAAACAATTTAGATAAATTATTTAGTACCTCAGATATTTAGTTCCAATAAAATTCTAAGAAAGGAAGGGAATAAATAGTAAGAGTACAAGTAAAAGGGAACACAAAATTACCCTGTGTCTGGAAATAGGAAGATTAGCAGTCGGGATTTTTTTAGGTGAAACGTTCAATTCCGGTTTTTTCTGAGCGATGGGTTCCCATTTTTTAACTTCTTTCTCCACTCGTTTCGGAATTTCTTTCTCGACGGTTTTTTCTTTATCCTTTAATTTCTCTGGCTCCTTCTCCTTCTCTTTTTCCTTCTCCTTTAATTTCTCTGGTTCCTTCTTTTTTGTTTCTTCTACCCGATCCCGGTCTCGTTTCTCCTGAGAAAGTTTTGGATCCACCGATCTTCTGCAAAAAAAAAGTATTTTTGAACTTCAATTCTTAAAATAATCTTTTCTTAACAACAAAAACATACGGTGAGAATTAATAAATTGGAAGCAGTTCAGGAAGTTTGATAGAAATTGTTCACTTTTTTTCGAATTTTAAAATAGTTAACAAATTTAAGTAGGGCTTTATCGGAATTGGAAATTTTTTTAAAAGGCTCGTAAATCTCAATCAATTTTGAAAGCTTTGAAAATTGAAAGCGTCCACATTTTGAAGCTTATACAATTTAAGGAGGTTTAAAATTAAAAGCCATCAATTTTAAAAACTTCAACAACACATGAATTTTGTAGAAATAAGTGAAAATTGCTTTGTGAAATTCATTCGAATTCTGTGGATATTTCATAATTTGTATACAAATTCTTGCATTTTGTGGGTTTCGCATTAATTTTGTAAAATTCACATGCAAGGATTCCATTGAGAATTTACTTATTGAACAAACCAATTCAATGGTAATTTTGTTAAAAAAAAAAAAAATCACCAACTTTTCATTATCCTTCAATGAGGGAGTTCAAAATCCGTCAAGAGGTGGCATTCTTGCCGTAGGCAAAATCTGAGAATTGACAATTAGACCGAAAACCCTTTTTAAATCTCTCCACAATTGGAATATCTTGCAGGCGTCGAACTCACTTTAGAGATGAAAAATAGTGGTATACATTTCGAAAAATAGTAGCAAAATAGTGTCATGACTTTTTGAAATAAACTTATATATAAATTATGCAAGTCTTGGATTGACTAGAATGCTTTTGAAAAAGTCACAAAGTGGCGTAAGTCGTATGAGACTTCGAAAAATGTATTTATTTAACACAGGGAATAAAAGTTTCGCCGAAATAATTACAATGTGTAATTTTTGTTTGCTTTTAAAGAAAAAAATTAAATCCAACTCTATACATGAAGAAAAATACATAAAACAGTAAACAATATGTAGTAACTTCAACTTCCTTCTTTCTATCATAAAAAGCTATAGATTTGCAACGTATACCAAAATTGAACAAAACAGTATTGTGAAAAAATTCCATAAAATTATATGGATACTTTTGCATTCTGTGAAGGTATTTCGAATTACTAAAAGACTATTTTGTGTAAAATCTAAACTTAAATTATAAAACTACTATTTTGCTATTTTGTTACATTTGATGACATTATTTTATAAAACTTTTAAATTCAATTTCTTACACCTGGGTTGTTACAGAATTTTTATTTCCAAATTCCGGGTCATTTCCAGGTTAATTAAAAAAAAATCTAGACCTCACGCTGATAGTTCTATTCCAGAAAAATGAGAGATTTTCAGTGAAAAAGGAAAATATCATTAAAAGAGAATAATCGCATAAAATGAAACTAATTACACTCTGATTTAAAGTATTTGCAAAGATATAAAGCAAATATTTAAAAATTAATTCACATTTCTCTAAAATTAATAAGTTTCCTCCAAACACAACCATTTTAATTTTGAAAAATGTATTTTTAAACCTCAGGAATTTCTACACTCTTTGAATTACTTAAAAATAAATTAGCTGCCAATTTCAAGGGCGCCCATAACTTAAGTATTATTTTTAAATGAAAGATTAATTCATGTCTAAAATATTTCTTTTTGCAATTTTAAACTTATTAACTTGCATTATTTTAAAAGGAGATAAGTTTACACTTTATAGCATATTTTCAACTTGAGTTACCTGAATATTAAAATTGGGTTAATTTAAAGGTTTTTTTTCAATTTGGAATACTTTTTAGGTTCTAGTTTTCAAAAATTTAACGTCTTGCAAAGTCAAAAAATTTCAATTTTCTGTTTCGTTGTTTACTTTAAACTTCATTAGTTTCCAAACTCGAATCTTATTCTTATGCTTCTTCTTATTCAATTGTGAGCTTTTTTAATTTTTAAGGCTTCGACTTTTATATTTTTAAATCTTGAATGTGATTAAATCCAATCGCTGATTTTCGAAAACTTTTTAATTTGACACAATTAGAATATTTGAACGATATTCAATGTATTAAAATATATCGACATTTAAGGTTTTCACTTGGAAATTATACGAAACAATACAATTAAAATACCTATGAATTTGTTTATTTTTTAATAATCGAATTTGAGATTATTCTATTTCCATTTTTTTCCACTTTCAAATGTTCAACTCATAAGTGCTATAAATTAAAATGGTACAATTTTGAAACAATTTGTTTCAAAAAATCGAAAAAAAGTCGAAAAAGAGTCGAAAAAAGTCAATATGTCATACAATCCGAGGCCTAAGATGGAAATAAAGAATAGATGAATTTAAAGTACGAGTACATATTCTAAATAAATTTTTGTTAAGCCTTTGGGATTATTTTTCGGTACATGTTTTTGTATTTAAGATGATAGAAAGGTTATTTTAGCCAATCAGCGAAGAAGTTCGAAAATATTTTTTAAGGGATAGTTAAGAAATATCGGCATTAGCAGACAATTACGATAAAATAGTGGCATTAGTGACTTTTTTTAAAAATAATAGTGGGATTACTCAAAGAAGTGTCAAATAGTGTCAATAGTGGCATGAGTCCGAGCCCTGGAAGTATACCGAAACCTCTTTTTTGAATCTCTCCACACTCGAAACAGCTTGCCAAAAAAATGTAACATCAATCTATAAACTTCCAAAAGATTTCCCAAATTCAAAATATCTTCTTTAACAAAATCTTCTTTCGAAGAATCCATCCTTCTTCTTTCTCCAGCTTAAAAAGCAAAGCAAAAGCGAAACTTACCGAACCGGGTGTTCTTCATCGCTAGAGGAACTACTCTCGCTACTTTGCGAGCTACTTGACTTAGACCTTCCATTTCTTAAATCTTTACGCACTGGAGCTTCCGCAGGTTTCTTCGCCTTTTCGTCAATCGAAGTCTTCCTTTCTCTAGTTTTGTCCTTGAGATCCTTGTTGACAACTTCCTTGGATTTCTCGGGAGATTTCTCAGGACGCTTCAAATCCTTGGAGCGATCTAGTGAAGATTTACGGTCCTTGGACTTTGAGCGGCGATCCTTGTCTCTACGATCTCTAGAACGGTCGCGTCTGCTAGATCTGTCACGAGAAGAAGATCTATCATACCTATGAGATCTATCCCGGGCGTCGGAGGAGCGTCTTCTGCTGTCTCTGAGATCTGGAGAACGACGTCGGTCTTGTCGTTCGGAGGATCTGCGTCTTCGATCTGGCGAACGTCTTCGGCGTCGGTCTCCTGGGCTCGGGGATCGGCGGCGGTAACGTGCTGGACTTCTCCGGGGCGGACTTCTACAATTTTTTAAATCGTTTTTTTAGCATCTTATAGTATTTGATAAAAAGTAAAAGTTATGAAAACTTTCAAACGCTTCACAAATCGAGAAGATACAATACTAGACCTCGAACTCATTTTAAAGAAAAAAAAATCCGGTTATTTCCTGGGTTGAAAACATTTTTTCCAGTCATTAAAATAAAAAAATTCAAGCTTTTACAGCTGATTTTTTTACATTCTAATCAGAAGGTATTAGATTTGTGTAAAAATTGACCCCCCCCCCCGTTTTTGTCAAATGTCCACGTTTTGAGACCCTCTGAACCCGAAAAACAGGTTTT
>JAUMHM010000003.1:2133093-2150140 GCA_032362435.1 Melikaiella ostensackeni | reverse complement strand
AATGTATTCCTTAAGGCCGATAGAGCCTTTAGTAAATAAATTTCCTTTTTCATTTGAAATCAAAAACAACTTTAGTAATTTGTACATGAAGAAATATAACACCCAGCACGAAGCGCGAGATAGACATGTTTCGGAACGCGAAGCGCGACGACCGAATCGCGCGCCCTAGGCGCGCTCAAACTTGCGAGTGAAGAGAGCTGCGCGCGAAGCGCACGATGAGAATGTGCCGGCAAGGCGGGCAGATTTTTTTATTTATGGAAATCAAAACTATACTGCAAATAAATCAAAGTGGAACTTTTCTAAATTCTAAACACTTAAAATTAGACCTTGAAACATTTAAACTTCAATAATTTCGAGTTAAAATGTTCAATAATGTATTATGTCAAAATGAAACATTCAAAATGGTAAAATATCAATTCAGATGCCTTCGATATTCTTTAATTTGAATTTGTGAACCTGAAAAAATGGAACAGTTTTGAACTAAATGCCGTCACATTTAAACAATTCCGGAAACAAGTAATAAAGATTGTACATTCAAATTCGAAACGTTTTATATTAAACAATTAAAAATTAAGAGACTAAGAACTAACACTTTTAAATTAAATCTTCAGAGTCTGAATAATTTAAAAATTCAGGCCTTGAAAAAGAAACCCTTTTGAAATGAAATATTCAAAATTGCACAATTTTAAAGTTGCAAATTTTATAAATTGAATATTTCAAACTAAAAATTTGGAAAATTGTACGAATTTTAAAGCTAATAAAAATTATAATTTCATGTACCTAATATCAAGTGAGATATAAAGTTATTCACGAAAATACTTCATATGATAAGAATTTATCAGATTTCAAATTATTTAACCATTAAAGCTTACGACAAGAATTTTTAATGTTTAAATTTGAAAATCGTTTAATTTTTATTAGATTTAGAAATTACTCCATCTTGAAGTTTTCCAGAATTAATTGTTATTCAATTTGAATTGTAGTAAATTTTTTAAAATTCTATAATTAATTTATGATAATAGTCCATCGAGTTGAAACACTTTACTATCAAAATTGTTGAGTTACAGAAACTCTTATTTTTTAATTGTTCAAGCCCTCAAAGCAGTAATTTAAAATTTTTAATATGAAAATGAACGACTTGAAATTAAGACTGAAAGAAAAAACAAAATGTTTAAAAGTAAAGAACTTTAGAATTACACATAGTAAACTGAAAGTATTCATACTTAAAAATGTTACAAATTTAACTTTTTAAAGAATTTCAAATCGAAGTCATTGAAAATCGCATAATTTCAGGTGACATAAATTTAGTAACATTTACAGTAATTGAAAAGGTTTTTCTACTTAATAATTCTCAGGTTCCCCGTCAAAAAATAAATTCACTTTTAATTGAACAAAACAATATTGTAAAAAAAAATCCATAAGTATATCGTCCCATCGACAACATCATCTATGACGATAAATTTCTTATAAAACATATAAGAAATAAAATTCACTGAAGAGGGCCACTATCGTGTGCCGAAACGTCTGAAGCAATTTAAATTGTATTCAATTATTGGACCCTAAAGCCAATTCGATCACCAAAAATTCCAAAATAATTTATATTTGTAAGTTTAAGTGGGGGTATTTTCAATTTCTAAAAGATTTTTTGTTAAATTCTGCACTTGAATTTTATAGAAGTGACATTTTGCTATTTTATTACCATTTTTGAATGAAATTTGTTATAAAACTTTTTTAATCCATTTCTTTTACAAGAGTTGCCATAGAATTGTGATTTCAAAATTCCAGACAATTTTAGAGTTTTCCAGGGCAATTTTTAAAATTTTCCAGACCTGACGCTGAAAGCTCTATTCCGGAAAAATCAGAAACTTTTAAGAGAAACGAAAAATATAATTAAAGATGAAAAATCACTATAATTATTCTAGAAGCCATTCACGTTCAAATATTTTCAAATTACGAAAGTATTTATTTCAAAATTGTCCAATTTGATACTTTTCACTTTTGAAAGCGATTAGATCAAATTCCTGGTTTTGAAACTGTCAATTTGAAATAGGCCGTGGCTACGTGTAGCAAAATTTCGGTAGGATAGCCGGATTTTTCCGATACAAAAAGCCGGATTTTTTTTGGTACACACAGACACTGCCTTTGAAATTTTTAACTTCTGAAGGACATTCAATTTATAATTGATCGAAAATTGAGCCGTCGGATGGTATAACCCCACATAAAATCCTGACCTCGTGTTAAAATACTAAAACTCTAAAATTAAAATGGTACAATTTAAAAAAATTTTTTTCCAAGAAGTCGAAAATCTCGTTACAATCCGAGTCCTAAGATTAAATTAAAGAATAAATGAATTTGAAGAATGTATTCTGAATAAAATCTTGTACATTAGCCGTCGGGATATTTTTCCGGTATATATTTTAAGATGGCGCAAAAGTTATTTCAGTTAATCAGCGAACAAGTTCGAAAATATTTTTAAAGTCAAAGTGAAAAAAATAGTTGCATTAGCGGCATTCTTTTTCAAAACAGTAGCAAAATAATATTTACATCGCTTAAGAAAATAGAAATAGGAATAATATAGAAAAATAAATATAAAGAGCACATTTTCAAGAGACTGTTTAAAATAATCGGAACTTACCTTCTTCGACTCGGAGCTCTTCTCACTGAAGGTGGCCTCATGCCTCGACTTCCACTGTATCTATCCAAGCGATCCCTGTCCCTCCTCCTGTCCCTATCCCTCTCTCTATCCAAAGAAGATCTCCTGAAAAAAAAATAATAATATCATGAATATTCTCTTGCATAAACATATAAGTATATACCAACCATTTCATAAAATCTACTTCAACAACAAAATATTCTTACCTTCGATTCCTATCACGCGATCTGTCCCTTGATCGATCCCTGTCCTTTGACCTGTCCCTATCCCTGTCCTTCCTCGGAGAAACGCTTCTCCTTTTATTTCCAGTTTTTCTTTCTCTGCTAGAATCACTATCACTACCACTATCGTCCTTATTAGTCTTCCGGTAGGATCTCTTTGCCTGGACTCCATCCTTTTTCTTCCTAATCTCGAAATCATTTTTATCCTTTCCCTTTTCATCTTCACTGCCACTAGTAGAACTGCTACTCGCGTCTCTTTTTCTCCCTCCATCAGCACTTTCCTTCCTCTTCTCCGTAGACTTGGACCTGGACTTCGATCTTGATTTCGAAGACCTAGAATCGCTCGAAGCAGATCTTGACTTCCTGGCTTTGCTTCTATCTCTACTCTTAGATCTTGACTTTTTATTTCTAGAACGAGAATCCGAGCGTGCGGATTTCGATTTCGGGGACTTGGACCTTGATCTACGAGACTTTGAACGATCTGCAGATCGAGATTTGGATCTTCGAGATTTGGATTTAGAGCGAGATATCCGGCCTTTTGATTTTGACCGGGAGCGACGAGAGCGAGACTTGGAGCGAGACTTTCTAGATTTGGAAACTGGAGAGCGAGATTTGCGAGATTTCGAGGCGGGGGATTTTGATTTCGATTTTTTGGCTCTAGTCGAGGGAGATTTCGAACGCGATTTCCGGATGGGTTTTTCCTGGGCTTCGGGTGTTGGAGAGCGGTTGGATTTCTTTTTTCCGTCAGCGATGCTCATTAGTTTGGCTTGGAGTCGAGAAATTGCGACTGCTGCTTCTCTGTTGATGAAAATTTAGATGGTTGAAAAATTTGAGATTGATGAAATACAAATATAAATTATTGAATTAGAAATCGATTTAAGTAGAATGAGATTTATTTTAAATTTGAAAGCCCACGTTATGAGTTCAAATTTAAAATCGACTCAATTTGAAAATAAAAGTTGAAAGCGTTCACAAAAACAAGACGTTCAAATTTAAAAGTGCAAGAATTAAAAAGCATTCTTCAAACTAACTGAAATTGAAAAAGTCTAAGTTAAAAAGAATATTATTGAATTATGAATTGCTCAATTTCTAGTTTTCCACACATTTAATTGATATTTAAATTGGATTGATAAATTGATATATAATAAATTATATATATATAATAAATTATAATAAATAAATAAATAAATAAATATGTATAATAAATATATATAATAAATTGATATTTAAATTGGATACCTAATTTTTAACAATTTGAATTTGAAACCAAACCATTTTCAATGTTTCAAAGCAAAGCTATCAAATTTGAAATAAAAAATTTCGATTGCTTTTAACTGAAAATTCTTCAAATTAAAGAGATTTAAATTTCATTATATTTTGAAAGCTTGAAAACTTTTTACATTATTTCAATTTTCACCGCTTTAAAATTAAAATAGTTTCATTTTTAAGATTTTAATGTGAAAACTTCCACTTTTTTAAAGCATATATTTACAACTGTTCCATTTTTTAATTCTTTATTAAAGTTTGAACTTTTCAAACACTTTCTACAGGAAATTGTTAAATTTTGAACACTTCAATTTGAAAGGAAAATTTGTTGAAGGCTTACCATGAAAAAATTTGAACGATCAAATTTTAAATTCTGTGATATTTTACCTTAAGCTTTAATAAAAAATCATGCGTTTGCAACATTTTTATTTTGGAAGGCTTGAACTTAAAACCTGCGTAAAATTGTTAAACTTAAATGTATTTAATTCCAAGTTAATCACTTTGTTTACAAACCAGTGTTAATTTCGACATTTAAAACTATTCAATTTAAATTTACAATTCAATTTTATGCGTTTAAATTTCTAACTCTTCAATTGGGATCTTTCCTCATTTTAACTGATTGAATTCCAACTTTAAAAGCATACAATTTAAATGTTAAAAACTGAAACTGTTCAATTTGGAACTTATTCAAGTAAAAATTGGTCCAATTTTGAAAGTTTCAATCTACAATTATTAAATTTTCAAGGATTTAAATTTGAAACTAAGCAATATTGAATCCTTGAGTCCAAAATTATTAAATTTATTCATTTTCATT
This sequence comes from Melikaiella ostensackeni, assembly GCA_032362435.1. Lineage (NCBI taxonomy): Eukaryota > Metazoa > Arthropoda > Insecta > Hymenoptera > Cynipidae > Melikaiella > Melikaiella ostensackeni. The sequence continues at coordinate 2,145,186 of JAUMHM010000003.1, read as the reverse complement.
CAACATAAAATGCTTCGAATAAAACAAATTCATTTTTAAACGCTTTTATAATTCAAAATTGTTGAATGTGAAATTTAGAATTATTGAGAATTTGAATTTTAAATTGTCCAAATGTCCAATACCTAATATTGGAATTGAAATTTAAAAATCTAACCGATTTGGAACGTTTTCAGTAGAAAATCGGTTAATGATTAAGGTTTCCAATAAAAAAAAGTTAAAACCTTAAAGGCTCCAAGTCAAAATTGTTCAGTACCTAACGCTATTAGTTTCAAACATTACATTTCAAATGCTTTTAAATTAGGTCTTAATTTTTTCATGCTTTACACAAAATTTTTAATTCTAGGGCTTGAAATTGAAAAATATGAAATTATTTGCACTAGAATTAAATGTGAAAAATATATAAAAGGAAGGGAAAAAGGGACCAAAATGCAGGTTATACTTCCTTCTTCTTTTAGCTTAAAATTATTTCATTTCGAAGACTCTACATTCGAAATCGTTTGATTTCAACTTTTAGCCTTAAATGTTTAACTTATTATTAAAACATTAACATCATATTGCAAATATTAAACGTTTTATGTCTGCATTGTTGAATTTAAATATTTTTAATTTTTAATACTTTAGTTATTTGAAAAAGTGAGTAAATTTTTAATTCCTGAATGCAAAGCGACTTAAAATTTACAAAGGCTTCAAATTACAAAGTATTTAATTTTGAATACAAGAATTTTAATTTATTTTATTTGGAACGCTTTCAATTTAAAGTCTAAAATTATTCAAATATTTATTCTGTTAAGACTTCCAATTTGAAATAAAATTGTAGGCTCTTGAAGGATTCAATTTAAAATTCTTATCAAACAATATAAATTTGAAATTGTCTTTTTTAAAGTTTCAATCCAAAATCATTCAATTTTAAACGGTTTGAATTTAACGTTTTATTAATAGCAGGGGTCACAGTGGTTCAGCCTTTTAGTTATAGGGAAAAAAGGGGATTTTCAAAAAAGAGGAGATTTTTTTTCTTTTAAAAAGACCAGCGTCATGAAAAAAAAGTTAAATGTAACACTCTTATGAGACTCTACAATTTTATCCAGACATTAAATTACAATTTACAAATTTAAATTTATTTCTGAATTAAATGTTATAGGAACGAAAATATGTCAATTGAGTGTGAGATCCTTTTTTTTTTCTTTTGCGACACTGTTCATTCAATCATGTTAGATAGACAATTTTTTTCCTTGGATCGTTGTTTACCTAAGCTACTCATAATTTTTTTAATGGCCGTGAGTGTCGCATTTGTGTTCAGCGTATTTTTCAATGTTTGTTGAATAGTTCAGCATTTTTTGCAACTTCCTCATATACTTTTACAGCAGATTCTAAATCAGCTGTAATTGATTGCTAGTTGCGCATGCTCACAGCTGCACAAGGATTTTGATGCACATTTTTGAGTATTATACGTTTCTGTTTATTACAATTCTTGAAAACTTAATCAATAGGGAAAAAGGGGGAAAAAGTGGACAAAATTCTGAAATATAGGGATTATAAGGGATTTTGAAAAAATAGGGGAAAAAAGGGAAATAGGGGACTGACTGTGACCCCTGTAATAGGGATAATTTTTTAGTGATTTGAAAGCATATAATTTAAATATTTGCAGCTAAAACTGTTTAATTTGGAACTTTTTAAGGATTTAAAGTTAAAACCAAGCAATACTGAATCCTTAAATTCAAAGCTAAAATTCGTAAATTGTTAAGACAGTCAGCGTGAAATTCAAAATTTTTGAAACATTAAATTTTGAATTGCCCAATTCTGAATCTGGGAATTCGAATTTAATCGATTTGGAACGTTTTCAATTAAAAATTGTTTGACTCATAAGGTTTCGAATTTGAGGCTTTAATTCAAGTGTTAAATTTCTAACGCTTTAAGTTTGAAATTGTACAATTCCAAAGTTTTTAATTTGTGATTTTGAAATTTCGAAAGTTGCAATTTGAAAAATTTCATGAACGTTTTCAATGTAAAATCACTCAATTTTTAAGAAGTGAGCTTTAAAATTGGAATTCTTTCAAATTCCGACGTGTTTAATTCTTGAATGCTTCCAGATTTGGAAGCATTAAATTCGAATATATTAAAATTTCCACTCACGGTTTCGGCTTCATGGGTAAGAGAGGGATCGGATTATCCCGAACATCCGTAGCGGGAGATTCCTCGCGTTCAACTTTGACGTCCGAAGTGTCTTTTCCATTGTCTTTGGCTCCCGACTTTCCTGGAGACCTCGAACTGGACCGGCGTTTTCGACTTGAACGGTCTCGATCTCTGTGTCGATCCCTGGACCTACTTCTCTTGCTTCTTTAAATTAAAATTAAAATCAGAAACCTATTCTAAAAAACGAATTTTAGAGCATTAGAATCTGAAGAAGTCAAAGGAAGCACTTGAAAAGCATCATGAAGATTGAAATGTTAAAGAGACTTAAAAATTCTATAAAGAAAAAGGAGTTTCTAATTTTTAATTTAAAAAATTACCTGTCTCTGTCACGATCACGGCTTCTGTCTCGCCTGTGGTCCTTCGAAGAACTAGAGTCCTTTTCTTCTTTTTTGACCTTACTTTCAGAATCGTCTTTGTCCTTTTCTCGGTCCTTCTCCTTTTCTTTTTCTGCAAGTGACGCTTGAAGCTTCTCTTGTTCTTCCTGTTTAAAAATTGGGATATGTTCAATATTTAAGGGAGATTCTTCATTGAAAATTGTTGTTTGTTCTGTATTTAAAAAAGACTCTTCCCCTTTGAAAACTGTAATTTTTTCTAAGAAAGGTTCGTCTTGATTGAAATCTGTATTTTTCTCTTCTTGAGTGAAACTGGTATTTTTCTCTTCTTTGGAATTGATGTTTTTTTCAGTGTAAACAATCTCGTTAGTATTAAAAATCTCTTCTTTTTTTATGTCTCCAATATTTAAAAAAATATCTTCCGTATTCGACATTTTTACGTAAAATACTTAAATAATAATTCTTTTACTGTTAGGTTTTTTTAATTAACAAACATCCATTTCTCTCAATTTCTATAGGTTATGAATCGTTATTCTATTGTTAAATACCATTTTTTTTATATATTCAGCAAACTTCATTTCTTACTTTTCAAAGTAAAAAACGCTCTTTTTTAAAATTTATGAGCACGTTTTTGAGAAATTCCATAATGTTCCATAAGATCAAGATTTGCCCTAAATCGGTTCTTGTCTCTAAATACAATTTCAAGGGAAGTTTTCCAGCATAAATTTGTTTACAATCGAAAATTTCAATTGAAATCAAACTCTTAACAGGATTTAGATTTCGCAAAAATAAAAGATTTGTAGATGTTCATGAAAAATAAGGGACAATTTTTTAAATACAGAACTTACAGACTTAGATGAAAAAATATATAAAATGAAACACTTTGCATTATTTTTCAATGTAAAAAAAGCAATGAACAAAGTTAGGTAAAAAAATAAGTTTTTCCGTTTAAAATTTTTCAGAATTCAAAGACAATTAGAAATAATGTAATCTCTCAAAAGAAAGCTTGACTTTTTTTACTGTGATAAATGTCAAGTAAGAAAATGGACAAATTAAAAGTTTTCTAGATATAGGGCCGGCTGTAAACAGAGACCTCGGGCTCGGAATCACGCTCAAGCATACCAGTTTTTTTATTATTCACATTGATTCAGAATTGCCTTATATCATAAAAAAAACTATGTATTCAGAAATGTTCACCAGTGAGTTTAAAGAAGTTTAAACTTCTTAAAATTGATAAATAAATAAAAAGTAGAAAGTGGTATCTCAAAAATGAACAGTACTTTTATTAAAATAAATGATTTCTTACTATAGTAACTATGCCTTATTATAATTTCTCATCCGACAATAATCATTAATTTGTAATAAAAAATAAAAAGAAGAGAGTTATAATTACTCATCCAAAAATCATTACTAATTGTTTATGAAAATTTATTAATGTGTTGTAATCAAAAAGTATTAAGTGGTTTCCTAAAAAATTACAGTAGTATTCTTAAAATAAATGACTCGTTACTGTTTGCTATAACAAATATTCCTTATTATAATTATTATTTACTCATCAAACAATAATTATAAAATTTATGAATTTGTATAAATAATTAATAATTATTTTTTTATCAGTAATTATAATAAGGAATAATTATTATAGTAAGGAAACAGTTATTTCAAGAAAACTACTGTTAATACTTAAAAAACTACTTTCTCCTTTGTATTTCTTTATAACAAATTTTAAATAGTTTAAACTTCTTTGAACTCGCTGGTAAACATTTCTGAATAGTGTTTTTTCGATGATTTGACAGTCGGCCCTGTATCTCGGAAAATCTTAATTTGTCAATCTTCTTACTTGATATTTTTCATCCTAAAAAAGTCAAGCTTTCTTTTGAGACTATTAAAAAAATCAAAGGCACCTAAATTGCAAAACAAGTTAAATAAACAGTTAATTTACTTCAAAAGTTGTTTTTGTTTTTAATGATAAAGTGGTATGAAAGGTTGTAAAAATCACTTTCCAAAATCTTAATAAAAAATTTAAATCGCGTGATTAGAAAGCTAGTCACAGGCTTTTGAAAATACCCGTGCAGAAATTGGGGTTTGAAATTTAACTCCCCCCCCCAAAAACTCGGAGAGGGGTGGTAATACTTTCTATAAATTTGTCGATTAAATACAGTTGGGTAGGTGAACATATTCTCAGAATTTGAAGACAATCGAAGAACATGGCTTTTGAAGTTGGGGCAGTTGAGAAATAATGCCTCATATCAAGTTTGAAAGTGAATTCAGAAAATAGTAATAAACAAAAATAAAAATCTGATAGGACGATAGCCATTAAGGTCATTCAAACTTTCACATGTTCGTCTTTAAAGACGTCCTAAATTTGAAAAATTCTAAATTTGGATTTGAAGTGGATTCAACTTTTCTTGAACGCCTAAATAAGTCAGTTATTTAAAAATAAAAATCCGAAGTTAAAGGGCTTCAAATATATATAAAATTACCGAAGTTAACCTGGAACGGAAGAATGCGGATTTAAATATTTCTCTTTTGATTAAATATTGCTCGAAACTCAAATCATCCGAGTCTTGAGGAGTAAAAAGTTAAAAACCACCGAAAAGAATTTGAACTTCCGATGTAAATTTGTCAAACTTTTTAGTCAGTCTTTCAAGGTGAATAATGTTTCTAAATCCATCATGAAATCCCTAAACAATAAGAAACAAACTAAAAAATAACGAGCGTGTTTCAAGATAATAAATAAATCTGAAAATTAAGTCCAAAGTACCAATCGCTTTTTTATCTGATCCTTCTTCTGTTGTAAAAACGCATCCGGAATCCCAGTAACGCTTTCTTGAGCAGAAACCAGCAAATCCCAAAGTTCTCCCATAAAAGATCGGGCATTCTTACCATTCAAAAATCCCGTCAGGTTGATCTGCATTTTTCGGGGATCGGGAAACTGAAAACAGGTGACACTCGACTTTACTTTTACCCTTAGAGAATTACCCAACGTTCTCAAATTAATCTTTCAAAAACTAAACAAAAACAAATAATGAGAAATTTTCGTTTGAAGTATTAAAGAAGTCAGCGAGTTTATAATATTTTACAATACTCAATTTACAATAGAACATTCCACAATTGGCTGCTTTTCCCCCTCGAAAAAGCAGATTGAAATTCAACCTTATCTTACTTATCTCTTACCCATCTCCAAATCTCCATCAGTTTCGGACTAAGGCGCTAATATATATAAAAATGAAAAAGAAATTGATCAAGAATATTGATGTAGATCAAAATTACCTGTTGCTCCATCCTGGAATCTAAAGAATAAGGGCTGAAATACGAGAAAGCAGACTAGCTGCAGAAATAAAATTAGCTGGAAAAGATGAAGTAATTAGACGAAATCACCAACCTGCCAGATTGAATTGAATCAGAATCTGACGCCGTTGCTCGAGTAGCAAGTACGGACATTGAACGGTACCTCCAGAAGGTCAGGAAGAAATCCAGAAGTTCGAAGGGGATTCCAGAAGGTCAGGACTCCACAAGTTCGGGAAGAATTCCAGAAGATCCAGAAGAACCTCAGCAGATCCTGAAGAACTCCAGAAGATCCAGTAGAAAATAAGAAGATCCGGTTAAACACCAGAAGAACCGGTTGAACATCAGAATGTCCGGTTGGAGACCATTTGGACCGGAAGAACATCCAGATGAGGATCATGGTTTCCAAAAACTTTCAAGGGAAAGTTTTCAGGAAGAGGTTTCCTCAATGATGTTGAAGATGAAGAGATGATTCTTGAAGTTCTTTTCAGCTGACGGTCTTCGGAGTAGAGAATCGTGGTCCAGAATCCAGAATCCAGGGTCCAGGGATGATCCATCGTTGAAGTTGATGGCGGAAGTCTAAGGCGTCGGCATGCATTCTAGGCTGGCGGTTGATAGAAAGGCGGCCAATCGGATGCAGAGAGGAGCACATCCGAAAGCCATTTGGACAAAAGGGTTGCGCCCACCAACGGTCTCTACTTATACTAACGGGGAATTCAAAGAGAGATGATAAGATGGTGGCACGAAGGTTCTTTAGCAGGATCTGCTACGTAGAATTATTAATCTTGTCGTGTCGCAGCGTGTCTAGAAACTTCCCATGTTCTTGGAAGAAATTAGAAGTAAAAATATTTGAAGGTCACTCAAAGTCAATCTTGCTCAAAATGCATTAAAATTGTCTCATTTGCAGCGCTTCAGTTCGACAGCTCCACGTTAAAATAGCCACTCTGCTTTTAGAGTAGGCCCCTCCTTTTAATATGAATACCTGCGCGGAAAACAGCAGACAATTTTACTAATTAATACTCTCTGGTTTAGTATATTATTTAGTTATTTTGAATTCCTTTGAAATCACTTGCATTCCTTTAAATTCACATTGAATTCCTTTGCACTCAAATAAATCTGTCTGTTTTTTCCACGTATGCGTACTAAAACGAGAGGCCAACTTAAAAAGCAGATTCCTTAGTTTAGACAGTTTAAATTTTGAAACTCTTCAATTTAGAATTGTTCAAGTTTGAAGAATTTGTAAGTTCCAGTCGATAAATCGTTTAATTTTAAACATTAACTTTTAAATTATTCAATCATCAAGCTTTTAATTTTAAATTATTTGATTTGGAACGCGTTTAGGCCACAATTAGTCTTTAAAATTAAACAAATTTAAATCTGAGGTTTTAAAACAAATTAACATGAACAGTTTTAGAATCAGGCATTGCAAACTGAATGCTTTTAAATTTTGAAACGTATTACATTATTTCTATTGATTTTTTTCCCCGGTTAACGAGGGTCGTGCGTGGCACCTTTAATCAACAGTACACTTAATTTTGTTCTCACAGAAGAGTAATATATCTGTTTGAGCAGAATTTTAAAATTGCGACACAATTGATGAAGCCAAGCTGTTTTAATTGTCAGGTGGAAATAATATTTAAAAAATGCAAAGTTTCGTATTTGACTTATTCTTGTAGTGGGTTATCATGGAGACATGACACGGTTTCTGCTAGGGTTATTTTCAACGTCTTTATTGACTAAACCTTACCCAATTGAATAGGACATTTCAATGCATAAATACTTCAGTTTTCAAAGTCCCGAAATTGGATTTTGACGTAATTAAGAACTAAAATGTGAGATGGCGCAAATCATACTCCATAAGACACATACTAAAATCATCATTGCGAAAACAGCACTTCTCGTAAATTAATCCCGCTAGACGCTAGAGGGTCTGAAATTTGCACAGAAAATGTATTTCGACGTCTCCATTCCACACTGTCCCACGTCGCGTTTCAGCGGTGTACAGCACCACGTCGCGTCTGGTCGGTGTAAAGCTCTCCGTCGCGTTCGTTCACTGTATAGCTCCAGGTCCTATGCTTATACACAGGACTTGGAGCTGTACAGCAACCAAACGCGATGAGGAGCAGTATGGAATAGCGGCGTCGATTTTATATTTCTTTATAATATAATTTAAATTCAATTTTCTGAATTCAACTACCTAGCGACGCACGATCCTTCTTCAAAGTCTAAAATTTAAATAACACCATTTTCCCTTTGTTTCCAGACACCTTGCTCAATAAACTTCTTTGATAAAAAAACAAAGGACTTGAACTAAGACAAAAAGAAAAAAACTAAAAAGAAACCAAAAGTGCAGGTTTTTCTTGCCTTGCAAGTTTTTCAATGTCGATATCATGTTCTGGCTAAAGATTTGGGTGCAATAACAAGCAGAAAGCAAACACTAGTATTTATAATTAAACTTTCTTTCAATTTGATCTTGTGATTACTATTGCACCCAAGTCTTCGATGGGAGACATTGTGCTGAAATAACGATTAAAATGTTACTTTCCTATCATGAGGGGAAAAAGCCATTGATCAACCTTTTGATTTTAGGTTTGAGTTCGTAATTTCTAATTTCTAAGACTTAAAAAGTAAATCAATTACAATTAGCTTTTTTTAAATGTCATTCAATGTAGAACTCTTGACAACATCGAACTTAATTTTAGTGTCACTGAATGATAAGAAATTAGAAAATCATCCCAAATTATTGAAAAACATTAAATAAATTGAAATATTAAAATGGACGATGGTTGCCCTACCTTTTCCTCGAGTTGATTATATACAAATTCGACGACAACATCGTCTTCCATTCCGAGGAGTTGTGTTATCTTTGTCGTGATCCAGGGTTTGATGACGTCTAGCTTCACCTTACTCATATCCACCTGGAGAATAAATAAAAATTGGTTAATTTGATTCTTTGGCGGAATTTTCATATTTCAATGTCTTAGACTTTTAGAGAAATTTGGAGGCGATTAAATTTATAAAAGCATGAGCTAAACAGTAAAACCAAAAAGTAAAGAAGAACCCTTTTATGATTCCCATTTAAGAGCTCTAAAGCTTAAAAGATAAAAATTTTGGATCACAAAAATATTCAAGTCTCCAAAATGAAATCGTTGGAATTTTGAGAGATTTAAAGTCAAAAATAGTACATGTAATTAGAAATCCTTCAAATTTTAAATCTTGCAATACGGCAAGAGCGAACCCTGAAGTATTCAAAACTAAAATCACCTGAATTTTCATCCTTTGAAAAATTTTAATCTGCCAAATTTCTGACATTCAAAAATTGCGAGTAAAAAAATTTAAAAAAATAACCTTCTGTGACAAAGAATCCCCAAACTTCATCTGCTTGAGAAGTTTTTTCTCCTTGTCGCTGAATCTCGTGTCCTGTGTTGCCGTTGTGCCCTGAAACAGTTGGAGAAATAGTCCCTTTTTGGAGAATAGGGAGGGGATACATTTCAAAATTGAAATCAAAAACTTTTTTCTGAAAAATTAAAATCTACTGTTTCAACAAATGAAACAGTGTCATTCTAAAAACAATAATGTAAAAAGAAGGAATGTAAGAAAAGAGAAAATCAACAACAAAAGTTAATACAAAAGATAATACAAAAAAGTAATACAAATATGCAAAATAAAAATGGGAAGGAATTCGGGACGTGGAAAAATTCGGAGAAAAATTGCATTAGTATTATCTACATTAGGATCCAGTGAGCAAGAAAGTGTAACCATTACGCTGCCACAAGAACACAGCTGGTTGCAAAAATTTGTTTTAAAAATAAAATATTCAAATAAAATTTCTTTTAGCATAAATTTATAATTAATAAATTCATAATCTCACCTCTAAAGTACTTTATTCTTATTAAAGAAAAACGACTGTATTCTACTGTTGTAATTAGTCACCCGAAGCTGATAATTATTAATCAGAATTCCTCCTTACGAAATATTAAAAACGCTTCGAAAAATAATGGAAAAAGATCGAAAAGAATGAAAAACTTACAATTAGTACAACTGTTTACTTTGCAAAATAAGGAATGAATAATTCTGGTGGATTGGAGTAAAAAATTATGAGATTAGACAATCAAAACCAGAAACAAAACAAAGTACCGTTGAATTTAAACAGAAGCGTGCAAAAAGTTTTTATTGATCTTTTGTAGGCTGAGGCTACTGGAACATTAAACGGTCCTTTAAGTAAAAGCAAGGGGCACATAAAAAATCCAACGTGCCCGAACATTGAGGCAAAAGGCAGGAGAACTTTAAAAAATTTGTCAGCTTATGAGAAATAAATCAAACGCGGGAAATTGGTTCAAAATACAAGTATTTTCAACACATTAAACAACTATAGAAACTTTTCACAAGTTTCTCAACATGGAAAACAAATTAATTTAACAGAGCTGTATGTTTAAAACATTTGTGAGAGCACACCTAGTAAGCACACGATGCTTAAGCCATTTTGAAAACGTTACAAAAACATACAAGGAATGGTGTGTACGTTGCATGCTTTTTTTAAAGATGGCTAAAACACGCAAATGAAGTTTTATAAGATATATAATTAAATCTTATCAATTAAGTACACTTTTCCAAGTGGAAAACTCGTTATAAACTCATAAACTGATAAGAGTCTGTTGTATAATACAACTCGTGCGAATGCAAAATTTAACAATTTATAATAATGTTCAGAGCTTAGTATAAAATAATTTGCATTCTTTATTTTCCGATTTAAAAAATTATGGTGTTATTCGCTTCCCACACTGAAGTTCACTTTAAGTTAAATAAAAATAAAGAACAATTCAAAATTATTTTGAAACAAGTTTACGAAACTTCTTGAATTTTTCACTATTATTGTTATTAATCATAAAAAGATATATATAATATTATTACATAACATTTTTCGGGATCCGCATGAAATTAAAGTTTTTTTTTTATTTATCCCTATCATTTCAATAAATTTGAATTCAACTAAAAATCAAGTTAGGTATGTAGATGAATTTATCGAGTTGACTAAGAACCCAACTTATCTTAATGCTTTTTGCATTAAGATTGGAAAATAACTTCTGCATTTTAAGAATTAGTGTTTCTAATCCGTCATTAACATTCGCTGGACGTTTATTTCACGAAATAATTAAGAGTACAATTGCTTAGAGGGAGTGTCTACACGTGCCAAAAAAATGCGACTATTTGTACCGAAATTTCGGTACAAATAGCCTTGATTTTTTCGCTAGAAGTACACACTGACATGTCGAAAACGATAGTATTTTGAATCAATTTCTCGCTTTTGGTTTATTTCTCATAAGCTTAGTTCAAAGTTTCGTATGTCTGATACTCTGCATGTTCGGGCACGATAGATTTTTCACGTGCCTCGTATTTTTATTTCCAGGCACATTTTATGCGGTAGCAGACACACTGGATTAGTATTTTATGATTGGTCAGAAAACTTACCGTGTACATCATTTTCGAAGTCAAATTTAGAAAATCCAGAAAATCGAAACTCTGTCCTCGTAATCCAGAAAGGAGAAATGTAGGCTGCTTTCACTATCGGTGTTTTTTTGAGAACTGAAAGCAACAAAACACCTTGAGCGAATCTAACATTAAAATACATAAAAGTTTGCCAAATTTAGGTGAAATTCAAAGCTTTTTCAAAATCTCGGTGTGTTTAGTATTTTTTGTGCATATGTTGCGAAAATATTCACTGAATAATCAGAAGACGCGCACGCGATAAATTTAACGACACAATATGGCAGATGATGGCAGACCCTTTCCAAGAGCTAGCTCATGAAGAACAGGCATAAGGAGACCAAGCATGGTCTAGAATACATGGTCTAGCCATCAGTGATCCCACCTTCGTACCAAGTCGCGCTACTTAAACGGCATCCACCTTAGACGTAATAGTTACCATGGTCACCATGTGGCGCAAGCGCACTATTATCACTCAATTTAACCAAAGCTTCCTATTGGTTCACCTTTTTTTAGTTGCGCCAAGAACGTACATCATAAGGACAGGGAACTCGAGTGGAGGGGTTAGAGCACCCGTGGGCCCGTGGCTGAAATAACGTCGGTAACGTCGGAGCACATCGTTGCGTAGTTTCGTACTACGCATCAGACTATCTCTTTTTTTCCGCGAGCGAGAAAGAGTTCAAGCACGTACATTGGAGTTCCTTACACCAGAGATGAGGTGAGAGATTGACGATCTAATGGAATAAGAGAATTTCAGAGAATGTGAAAAACTTGCGCTGATAACTGCGCCCTCTTAGCG
>JAUMHM010000003.1:2113754-2124506 GCA_032362435.1 Melikaiella ostensackeni | reverse complement strand
GCTCTTCCTCGGAATATTCACTGCTCTGAAGTGAGAATGTATTGCCCCCCCCCCCCCGCACGCCCGCCCAGCACTGGCCAGTGGTCGCCAGTGAATTCTCGAATACAGCCCACTTCATTACTCTCCTTCTTTAGGTGTCATTTTCCGGCTTTTCCCTACCCCGTGCAACCAGCTCTCGCTTTCAGCTCTTCTAGCTTCTTTATTCATTCCCTACGCTGAGCATTCCCATGCAAAATCCACTTTATTCTCTCTTCCATACTCTCCCTCCCCCTTCGACACCTGTACAACTCTCTAACACATCCAACCATGGTTCCTGCTCATACCCACATTATTATTATTGTTAGGGTTGAGACCAAAAAGATCCCATGATGCTTGGGTAATCCCGCTGCGTCCTGTTGTAGGCCTATAAGTGACCACAAAGACCTCTCAATACGGAAAGGACCGCAGCCACGCTCTTGGCCGATATATCTGACTCACTGATGCAGTTACTGTCCATGAGTGCCAGACGCTACCCCGCAATTTCGGGGCAGTGGCAAAGGATGCAAATAGCTGTCTCATCATCCTTTCCGCACAGGCGACAGAGGGGGCTATCTGCGAGCCCTATCTTATGTCTTATCATATTTGAGGTTTCCATGTACTGTAAAAATGTTTCTTAGGACCTTGACTTCATTTCTGCCGAGCTCGCGTAATTCCGCATCTCGTTTAAAGTTCAAATTTGAACCCACAAGTGTTTTGGCCTGCCTGCAGCTAGTGGCCTCATTCCACTCCTCCTGATGTTCCTCGGTCAGCCAACTGTTAGTTTCTTCAGTGACCAACATACTGGAAATGCCTTCGACTGGTTCGGGATCAGTGAAGTTTTCTTTTACTGCTAGTTTTGCTAGCCTGTCCGAGATCTCATTACCTTTAATGCCACTGTGTGCAGGGATCCAAAGTAGAGTCACTTGGTTTTCCTTCGCTGGGTTGTTCAGTGCCTCAAAGCACTCCTACACTAGTAGCGATGTAGTTGTTGTTCTATTCAGGGCCACAATAGCAGCCCTATTGTCTGAGCAGATGCGGACATTTTTCTTCTATTGCCTTATAGGCACACTGGAGCATAGCCATCATCTCAGTTTGTAGGGCTGTGGCATAGGATCCCATCAGGATTGTGAAACTCATTTCACTTTTCCTACGATAGACAGCGGCCCCTGCTTTCTCCTTCTTCTTGGAGCCATCTGTGAAACAGTTGTCCCTATCACCAGGCAAATATGCCTCGCCATTAGCCCATTCCTCTCTCGTGGATAGGCTGGCTCGATACTTTCTGTCGAAGAGGTACCGAATAGGCGTTTTGTTCCTGACCTTGCTCAAGGTCGGCCTACACGAGATATCGGTTGGGATCCGCAGTTCTGTCGAGATCCTTCCGGCCTTTACCATGTTCATTCTGGAGGCTGACTTCGCAGCCATGGCCTTGATGATAAGATGGAGGGGCTCCAACCCTGTTAGTACCGCCGATGCCGCCATGGGTGTCGACTTCGAGGCACCAGTGACGCTTCTAGAATCAGTCCCCTGATTCTTTCTAGTCGATATTTCACAGTGGACAGTGCGACCCTACTTTACCAGACTACCGCCGCATATGTTAGTCTGAGTCGCAGGATCGCAGTGTAGATCCACATCAGTGTCTCCGGTTTCAGTGATTCTCAGTTTTTGTCCACCAAGTTTCAGTGTACTCGTGGTCCTTCACTTGTACCGTGTGGTGAATACAATCACGTCCGTCTTATTCGGATTGACCGATAATGCGATCTTTTTGCACCAGGTATCCTGGTACCCTATCTGTCCTAAGTGCTTGCTGCATTACCCCGAAGAGCCCATTCAGATGCTGACCGCGCACGATGACCAGTATGTCGTCCGTATAGCCTATAGCGTGGTAGCCTTGTCTCGTGAGTAGTTCAAGCAATTCATCAACTACCGAGCACCACAGTGGGGGCGATGAAACACCTCCCTGCGGGCATCTTGAGCCATCATTTCCACGTAACCCTAAATCCAGGTATTCTGGCTCCTCCTCTCTATTCACTATCCTATACAAGCTGCTGTACCTTGACTCCGAAATTTTTCTCCATCTTTCCTCTCCTTGCCTTGTCCCCATCTCGTCCTCTATTCCCTGCCATTTTCTACCTCTCAGCTGCAAACTACACTTGAAACTCATTTCGCATCTCTCTTCCTGCCGTTTCGAACGCTTCACGTTAACCTTCCTCTCTCTGTACTCCCGAGTACACGCTTGTGCAATCTTGCTTCCCTCCCTCCTCCTCAGTTTCTTTTCAAAATTCCATAGACTTTTCAGTTGCCTGACCAGCATTTTCTCGCGTCCTATTTCCTCCCTCAGCATATAACCTGGGCAGCCCAAACTCACCCCCATGACCCATCTCAGAAATCTCTCATGCAGACTTTGCACTCTCTTATGCTTATTCCATCGCCAAATTTCCACTCCATAACTTGACACTGATCACACCAACAAGTCGAATATCCACACTCTCATACTCCAGTCGTCCTTGAACCTTCGCTTCACTATAACGGTACACATCTCACTTGTTCCATTACTTTACTTGCACATTATAATCTCTTCCTTATATGCAGATCGTTTCCTCCTCCTGCTTCGGACCAAAATCGTGAGTAGCAAAATTCCTCCACCAACTCCAGCGCCTCGCTATTTATCTTCCTTTTGTACTCTACTCTATACTTTCTATTTCTAAAACGCAACATCTTAGTCTGACTCACATTCTCCGTTAAGTCTTTTTCTATCACGTACTCTTTGAACGCCCTCATCATCAGACTCATGCCTCTTTTACATTCGCTACTAGAACTACATCGTCTGCGTATGCTAGCGAATAGTTAGCCTGTTCCCAATATTTTCCTGGTAATTGCCTCATTCACCTCTTCGCTACTAATCTCGTTTTCGCTGCCCTCGTCCCTTGCTACCGCCTTCCTCTCTTCACCCATTCCCCTATTTTTCACGCCCCGTAGCAGTCTCTTGAAATATTCCGTCCACTCGTCCAGCCCGATTTCCTCATTCATGCCCCACCTTTCTCCTCTTTCCCTGTTCATCCCTTTTTATTTCCTACCTTCCATTACCGCTTTCTCTACCTCATCCATGTACCTTTCTTGCTACCTCTGCCTTTTTTCAGTCAACATTCTCTTGTGATCTCTTTTTCTCCTGTTAAGTTCTCATTTCTATATTTCCCTTTTCCTCCATTCTCTTACACTCTTCTTCATCCTGTCCTTACTTTCCCTGCATTCATCGTTCCATCAACCTGACCTACCCCCTATCTATCCCATTTCAGTTTCACCTCCTCCCTTATCTCATCAATCACTCTTTTAGGTATTTCTAGCAGCGTGTCTACTCCTCTAAATGCATACAACAACCACAACCACTTTTCCCACTTTTATTATCCTCACCATAGAATTTCGTTCGAAGATCAGGGGTCGAAGGGGTACAGAGAGCGGCACCCTAAAGCTAGCAAACTCGTCTAGTACCGTATTAACAAAGCGGGTAGTATCCCAAGTGCATAATTTCGTCAGTTCGAACGGTCCGCACTTCGCTTCATTCGCTTCCAGTGTTTAGGTTATGTGTTACAAAAGTGTCACAGGAAAACGAGAGGCAGCATTTATCTTTCAAAGCAAACAAATATGTAAAGAAATTTAATAAATATTTTTTACTGAAAACGAAAATCATATGAAAATGTTTCATATGGCCCTTATTGTTGATATTGGAGTCGGTCTGCTATGTTCAATGCCATTTTAGGCAAGAACCAAAGTCGGACTTAATAGGGACTTTCAGTGTAGTTAATAATAGTTGACAACGGAAAATTTACAGATTATTGTGAGATTCTTTATTATCTTATTTACAATGAAATATGATTGTTATTTTTTAGAAGACTTTCAATTAAAGAAACAAGTTGACTGAAACTTTTGGGAATTTAAAATGATGTACATTCATCTCGCGTAACTGTGCCGACCTCGGGTCTGGTCGGCACAGTAACGGGCACTATTTAAATCTAGTCGCTCAGGGGTGGAAACAGAAGCAGTCCAGCGAGAACAACCGTGAAGTTGGTACAAGAACGGGCGGCACAGTTCGCGAGATGAGTGTATAAAAGAAAGTAACTACAAGGTAACGCTTCACTTTTTTCAGTAAAGGTAACGGTAACACGATTATTTTTGAAATGAGTGATGTTAACGCGTAACGAATTTTCAGGAAGTAACGTTAACGCATACCATTTTTTATCCGGAAAAAAATATACAAACATTTTCTTTTAATTTCAAACTTAATATTTCAGAGTAAAAGAAATTAGAATCTGATAGATTTTGGCGATTACAGACGTGTACAGTTGTACAATGTGTTTAAAAAAAGATTAAATTGTAGAACAAGTCCAATTAAATAAATATTTAATATAGGCACTGACTAGTATTCGTTAAGTATATTTGATTTTTTTACTTTTCACGAGAAACGAATGAAATTCCTTGAGATCTTTCAAAAGTCCTTGATATTTTTGAAATATTTGGAAATCTCTTTTAATCTCATGGAATTCTAATATGAAATATTTGAAATTCCAGGAAATTCCTGAAATATTTTAAAGTTTATAGAAAGTAGAAATCCGTTGAGGCCTTTAAACTTTTGGAGTCCCGTAATATATATTCAAATCCCTATAAGTCTGTTGAAATCCCTTGAAATATTTTGAAATGCCATATATGACATTCCACAAAATCCTTTGAACCATTCAAATCCTTTCCGACTCAGTCCTTTGAAAGAGGGGATCGCAAGTATCAAATTTCTGTAGATCGAGATTGAATCGCATGCACAAGTTGACATTCATAGTAAAAATCATCACACTATGAGAAGAATTGTTTTTTTTTTGTCTACATTTTTGTAATCATTGACTAACGATTCAACTTTTCAATTTTATTTTCCTCTGTATACGAGAAGGAAATTGAGTTCTTTGAAGACATTGAATATCTTCACTTTGCAATGAACGTTCACCATTTTTTGATACCTTTTTTTTTCCTAGGAATAACTTGGACGACAAACTTAAAGGATTAAAAGTTTGAAACAACCTACAAATAAATCCCCAATACATCGGAAATGGCATCCCAAGACCAGCCAATCGATCAGGACGAAACTTCGTTCGACGAAATGATTGATGTCAAAGTCGAACAAATAAGTCTTCCCGAAGTAATAGTTGATACCAAATGTGAACAAAGTGTTTGCGATAAAATTACTGACGATGACTTCACATGTGAACTATCAGCTACACAAAGAAAGGAGTCAAATATCTCTCTAGAAACTAAAAATATACAAGAAGGCTTACGACGAAAAGGTCGACATCCTTCCACGTTACCTACGCTCAACAAAAATGCAGAAAAGGCCCGAGAAGACCGAAAAAGGAAAAGGGAGTACGAGCAATCACTCGAAAAGGAACTATACCTGGTAAGGAAGGAGAATGAAGAAATCGGTAATGTAGTCAAAAAACAGGCAGCTGATATTATCTTGCTGAAATTGCAAATCAAGGAACTGCAGAGCCTTCTCGAGGCTCACCCCATCATCAGTAAAGCTTTGAAGTCCTTCGATGAAAATTCAAACTTGGAAAATACTGCAGGAACTTGTCTGCATGTGAATCTCGAAAAAGATTCACCAGAATCTTATATCCTTCCACAAATAAGCAGGTGGAACTCGGAAGAAAGTTTACTCGACGAAGTGATTGAGACAGAGCTTGATGCCAGCTGCGAGCCAGCAGCTGATGCAAGAAGAGAGTTAATCACAGCAGAAACTGAAGTCACACCAGAGGGTATCCAGTCTTCTTCAAAATTACTTTGTCCCAACGAAGGAGCACAAAAAGCTCGAGAAAAGCGAAAGAAGCGAAAGGCTTACGTGGAAAAGCTCGAAAAGAAACTCGACCACATTACAAAGCAGAATGGACACAATAGTAAGGTAGTCGAAATGTTGAAAGCTGATATTATGACCTCGAGAGCTCAAGTTGCATACCTGGAGAGCGTTCTCAACAATCACGCCAGAATTAGTGGAGTTTTGAAGTCTATAAACAGAATTCCAAGCGAAGATAATTTTCAGGTTGAATCGTTTGACCCGAAACCCGATGACACATGCGAATTATCTGCTAAACGAAGAGAGGAGTCAAATATCTCTACAGAAACTGATGATGAGCATGAAGGTATCCAAGGACGAGCTCGACTTCCTACCACATTACCCGCAACCAGCTATAGTGCAAAAATGGCTCGAGAACACCGAATAAGACAGAAGGAATATTTGCAAAAACTCGAAGAGGAACTCGTGCTAGCTGAAAAGAAGAAAGAAGAGATCATTAATGATATTAATACGTATGATATTAAGAGATGGAGAAGTAGAGTCATGAATCTGCAAATTCAATTTGAAACAAACCCCAGCATTAGGGCACTTTTGAAGCTGATGAATGTAAATCGAAGCCAAACCTCAGGAAACACTGTAGGAATTTGTCTTCATGTGACTCGCCGCGGAGTTTCACTAGAATTATGTGCTTTCTGTCAAGGGAAAAACTTGAAGACTGAAAAAAGTTTCCGGGATGAAGGGATTGACGCCATGTCGGAAGCCAGTTATGAACCAGCAATTAAAAGAAAAAGGGTCTCGTCAAGTGTTTCTAGACAGGAAGGTGCTCGACGACGAGGTCGACTTCCTTCTACGTTACCTGCTCCTACTCCAAGTGCAAAGGTGGCTCGAAAAATCCGAGAAAGGAAGAAGCAATATTTACAGACGCTGGAGAAGGAACTCGACCTGGTGAGACTGAAGAAAGAAGACATCGGTAATGTGTTCCAAAGGCAGAATACTGATATTATGAGAATGAAAACTCAACTCGCTTATGTTGAAGGCGTTCGCGACAATCAACCTGACATTTGTGCACTTTTGAAGACCATCGATGATATTCAAAGCAACCATGATTTCTTCCAATGCCGGAAAAATACTGCAGGATTTTGTCTGCACGTGAATGGAAACAAAGTTTCACTAGAATTTTGTGCGTGTTGCCATATAAAGAACTTCAAGCCTTGAGGCCATGTGATACCAACATCAAAATAATTTTTCGACATACTTTTCACAAAAACTCACGTGCATACCAATTGAGATATCGAATTGCGAATTTGGAAAATTAAATAAAAGGCACTAATGAGCGTTTCTACACTCCCAAATTTCTGGAAATCCGAAAGAAAATCCAACAATGTTTCAAAATTTTTTTTTGGATTTCTAGAGATTTAGTAGTATAAAAATGTTCATTAGTGCCTTCTATTTGATTTCCCAAATTTTCAACTCCACATTTCCGTTCGTATGGACGTGAGTTGTTGCAAAAAATATGTCCGAAAATTATTTTAAGGTCAGTATCATATGGCCTTATGGCCCTCCATCAAAATGGGGTTGCGGGGTCAGATTTTACGGCCGAACGGTTGAATATTTTTGTCTAATCTTTGCATACGTAATCTAAATAGTATTCTCCTTCCTTGACTAGAGACAGTTTTTGGTAAACCTGTTCCCATTTTGTTTAATAATCGAAAACAAAAGTACAATGGCAGTGTCGCTCACTGTTAGCCGTCTCCGGGTTCCGCTGTGTGGCCCTGAACCCTTTGCTAGGCAGATGAGTTAGACACCCCGTTGCGAGTAGAAGGCTACTTTTTTTTTTTTTGCAGCGGACGACCCTTTCATTGTTATGAGATTTGGGCCCGTTACAAAAAAGTAAATTATGAAGTCATAGCTGAATTAAATTTTAATCAGCTGAATTACTTTTTTTTAGATAATTAGAAAATAGTGAAAAAAGATTGATGAAAATGGGTTAATGTTTTCAGTAGTAAAGGAAATCTTCAAGTGCATACAAAAGTACAATAACTTTCAACTGGGACTGAAGATATCAACCGACTTTTTAATATCTTTTTTTTTGTTAATTTTCTCTTCATGATCTAATGAAGCTATTGCTGCCTATCAAAATTCTAGAGAATGTCTCGTGAACGCGAAGCAATACTTCTTAATCCGACGTTTTTTGCAGGGTGTAATTTTGTTTTCGATTTTTGAATAAAATAGGAACAGTTTTACTAAAAATCGGCTCTGAGTTCCTGGAAAAAAAATTCCCTCCAAGTTTGAGCCAAATCGGTTAATATTAAGACGTGCCCAAAATTTTCAATTTCAGTTTTTTGGGGCTCCATAGAGTGGGAGGGGGGGCAGGGTAAGAGGTGTCAAAATGGAAAGTAATTCAGCTGAAATTATTCGCTAATGATTAAGCCGTACTCCTGGACCCTCAAAATTATTATGGTGTTTTAAATAGGAAAAGTTAAGTTTTCAACAAAAATGGGAAAGACAACTATTTGTTATCAACTTTTTATGAATTAGGTTCCAGTCACTTCTTGAGAAATGTTCAAGGAATAATTTGCACTCAACAACTTTAAATTTTGCCCCTCCCCTCAACCCTCTTGTATCATGTCCGAAAAATTCAAAATATCGGTTTTGTGTAAATTTTATGTTGAAGACGACTTTTTCAGAACTTTTTTGACTCATATCTTTTAATAAGGACATTTCACAATTGGTTAAAAAATTTGCATTTGCGTAAATTAATTTTTTCTCACAGTCTATTCTGGAATTATATATAACACTCTTAATGAATATTAGGAGTAATATTGTTTGTTTAGGACATTTTGCAATTGTTTAATCAATTTATTATGATTCACTTTAATACACTTCTTAACACAAATCAACCGCTTCCTTAATCCCACAAGAAAAAAGCAACTATTATTAACTTCTTTAAAAAAATTTTTAAACAATAAAGGTATAATTTTCGAAAGAAGAAAGCACTTAATATGTAATAAGCAGCATAGTGTAAGAGATTCGAAAAAAAATGAAATTGTCTCCACCTTTGCCATGAAAAGCCAGAGGTGAATAATAATTAATTGTTTGAACAATTGCAAAACGTCTTAAACGAAAAATATTACTGCTAATATTCATTAAATTTGTAATTGTTTTTAGAAAATACTAACTCCTCATGATTTTGTTAGGGAAAAACTAATTTAAACTAATGGGCACTGTCATTTATTCAAAAAATACTAACTTTTCATAATTTAGTAGGAAAAATTCAAACAAAAGGGAGTTGTTTAATCATTTGCAGTATGTATTGAAAAAAAAATATTACTCCTAACGTTCATTAAGTGTATCACTAATCCCGAAAATACTAACTTTTCATGATATTACTTTATTTATTTTATTTTATGAAAAATGACAGAAACTCATTTTATTAAAATTTAATAATAAGTTTTTATTTTTTACATTTTTACAAACTTGAGCTTTCCTTTTTTAAAATTCCATGTTGAAATTTTAAAGGCCCGGGGCACGACCTAATTAATAATAAGCGATTGGGCTCCGACTTGAAGGAAATTTTTTTCAGGAATTAAAAAGATTGGGAGTGTGGGGGATCATTCGCCAACAATAAGAGTAATAAACTTATCAAGTATGAAATATTTATAACGTTATAATTAAGGTTAAAATCCTATAAACACGTTCATTTTGAAGTCGTCAAATAAATATAAGAAACCGCTAAGAACTACAATAATTATTTTCAAATTTCTTGAACTACATTAATTTTCATCAAGATTACAGTTTAAAAAAATTATTTTATTAGCCCAGATATTCAATTAAGAAATTTTTAAAAAATCTTTAAAGTGTTGTTTTCACAATCTTCAATTTTAGTAACAAAAATGAATAACGTCTATTATTATGTGAAAAATTGTTGATGAAACAATAAAGGAAATAAGAAAAGTCTGGAATTTTTTCCCTTGATTAAAACAGCCACCCTACTGAAATAGAAAACTTAATGTGTCAAAAACCGTGTTTTTGCCATTTCCGAAAAATCATAGCGAACGCATTCAATTTTTTAGATACTTTGAAAAGGGGGTAACTTAATGCTCAAGCACTGTGCGTGAGGATAACATTAACAAAAATTAAAAGAAAATTGTATTTAAAGTGCTGTTTACATTTTTTTGAGAATTTCGGGCCTATGCATTTTCGTAACCTTCAATATATGTGCGAGCATGATTCGCAAAGAATCAAAACTGAGCTTCGAAAACAAATTTTCTTAAGATTTGTTGTTTAGGCGTTAATTTAAGCCCCTTTCAAAGTTTCTAATACATCAGATTCGTTTGCTATGATTTTTCGAAAATGGTAAAAAACCCAATTTGGACCTCCTTCATCTCAAAAATCGATGTGATATAGAGATTTTGCTGTCGCGTTCGAACTCAGTCACCTAAAATCTACGGGAAATGAAACCTTTATAGGAAATCGAAAAGTCGGACATCGGTTGTTCTGAGTTGTTCTGAGTTGTTCTAATGAAATTTCTTGATTTTTATGACCGCTAGGGCCCTTTTCCAATTTTTAAATATTTTGCACAGGTAGCTTTAATCCTTTCACAACTTGCTGATCCGGCATCGGTAAAGTTAAGTGCAAAAGATAGAAAAAGAATTTCATGTTCTTTTAATGTTTATGATGCTAAATGTATAATTATATATATAATTTAAAAAATTGGTCAAACAACCACCGCAGAGTGCCCCTGGGAGCGACTGCCATCCATAAAAATGACACCGGCTCCCAGTAGAACCGCGGCAAATCACACCCATGGTCACGCCTCACAACCGTGAAATGGGCGGCCACAGGGTACGGTGAAATCACGATGAAGGGCCGGCGAAACCATCGTGAGTCCTAAGGACACGGAGCGA
>JAUMHM010000003.1:2076686-2113654 GCA_032362435.1 Melikaiella ostensackeni | reverse complement strand
CCCCCCCCCCCCCCCCCCCCCCCCCCCCCCCCCCCCCCCCCCCCCCCCCCCCGAAAGAACGTGACGTAATAATGCAGGTGGAGATCTCGTCATTTCGTGACAGTGCGTGACAAAGGGTACGTCATAAGGTAACGTCATATATGAACGCTCCCTATTTTGTTTAAAAAAAATTGAAATATGAAAGGCAAGCAAGTATAACTTTTCTAAAACACGTTCATTACTATATAGTCATAGATATTCATTGATTATAACGCATTTTATGAAATAATTTATTAGATATTTTTTTTTACTCCCTCTGCACACCGAACAACTGTGGACACTAGGGTTACGGAAAGAAATTGCTTAAATTAATCGAATCGTTTGAGCTAAGGGAAAAAAATTTGTGGTTTGGCATCCGAAAAAAGTGAGAAAAC
The DNA here is from genome assembly GCA_032362435.1 of Melikaiella ostensackeni. Taxonomy (NCBI): domain Eukaryota; kingdom Metazoa; phylum Arthropoda; class Insecta; order Hymenoptera; family Cynipidae; genus Melikaiella; species Melikaiella ostensackeni. The sequence continues at coordinate 2,113,241 of JAUMHM010000003.1, read as the reverse complement.
AAATTTTAAAACCAGACAATATCTTATGCTCTCTTTTTTATTTGAAAATCGACGTGTCCAAATGACAAGGTTCCATCTTGAAACATATTATCATTTTGCTCTTTTGGAAGAAAATTTTTTGGGTGATTTAGGAATTGTGGGATTTTGGATTTTTTTTTTAGATTTTGGAACCCAAAATTACTAAGGCCCGAAAAAATCTTTTTTCCGAAAGAGAAAAAGAACCTAGCATGTTTCTTTGGTTTAAGCTGAAGAAATTTCAGGTTATCGACTGCACATATAAATAATTCACTATAATTGATTAAGAAATAGGATTTTTTCAAATTAAAAAAGAATACAGAAGATATCAAGCGATTTCAAATTTATTTATTACTTTCTTCGGATGTTACCCCACAAATTTTTCCCCAAGATACATATTTTTTTATTTTGGGTCCGCCCATTGAAAATATCCGCGTGCAGATCCGCATGAAACCCCACGTGGATTTTCGCGTGGTAATTTGGAACAGAAAATACATTCTCGATTGAATGTTTCGGTTTATTGATATTTTTCAAAATTTTCAAATGGGTGTCACATCTTCAATATACAATTTCTAAAATTGCTTGAAATCTATAAAAAAACAAGGTTTTTCACCAACTTTTTAAATTACTAGTATTTACGAAATTATACGGACTTACAGAATTAAAATAAAACCGGCAATCAACCGAAAATACAAATTTGAACCGGGAATCCTATTTAAAGTTTTCGAAAATGTAATATTTCTCATTAATTTTCTGAATGTTTTCAAAAATAATGATTTTTCAGAATAAACTTGATGTTGTATTTTCAAAATTAGGGCATATAGATTAGTGATATTTTTCAAATAACTGCAGATTATTTCTGGCTATTAAATCAAAATTTGTTGAAAATTCCTTTTTTTAGTAAAAACTAGAAACACCAATATCTTTGAGTTTTGCTGAATTAAGTTATTCTGTTAATTGCTTAAGATTATTCATGAAAATTATACTTTAGAATTCAGTGAAAATGAATATGATTAGATTATAATTGCTTCAGGTGTTTCGGGATAGTATGGTGTCCCTCTTCAGTTATTTATTCTGCAATTTTTTTAGATATATGGGAAATATAATACAACTTCGATGTTTTGATTACCTGCATAGATTTACTTAACATTATAGTGGTTATTTTTCATAAATATATTGTTGATTAACTATTTTTGGTATTCTAATTGTTAAATGATTCTCATACCCCATTTTCAGTTTCTTTGGTATTAATATTAATTATTGATTACTTATTACTAAAGAGTGATCACCAAAAAAAATTGTAAAAATTTTTATTTAAATAATGATCGAAAACAATTCAAACAGGTGTCAATGGTCATTTAACGTAGATTTGTATACGTCTTAAGACAATATAATTTTTAAAGATTTAGGGGTTGTATTAAAGATATGACACAGGGAGTCAAAGGTCACTGCTTCTAACTGCTCGATAAAAAATATTTCCAGAATATTTCTTCATTCCAGTTTTAAATACCAAAAGGATTTGACTTTATTTCACGCGTCAAACATTTTAGATTAATAAAAAAATTAGCATCTATACCAGTCTAGTGTTTTCTGGCTCCCTGTGCGCACTCTTCCCTATTTATTTATTGTCATCTGGCTGAATAGTAAGAAGCCACAAACAAGAAGAGTTTGAGGATTTCCAAGATTTCTTTATATTTCAGGCAGTAAGGTGACAACGCAAAAATGTATTATGGCTGGAGAAAAGCAATATCATTCTGGAAAGACAATAATGAAGACCCGGAATACCCAGAAAATCCAATGCTAAACCTTCCTATATCTCTATTTGAAGCAGCTGAAAATGGAGACAAAGAAAAAATTGAATACATCTTGGGTAGAGGAGATTCTTCATCTTCTTCTTGCTTTACATTCACTAGCTGCCGTGCAAACAACCATTCACAAGACAGAAAAGTTGATATTGACATGAAGTTCGATGGCAAAACAATCCTACATGCTGCAGCTTCCAACGGACACGTAAAATTAGTAGACTTTCTCTGCAAAAGTGGTGCCAATATTGACATGCAAGATCATGAAGGTTTGACTCCACTTTGTACTGCGGTTTTTAAAAACCATTTAGAAGTGGTCAAGGTTCTTCTAAATCATAAAGCCGATACTAAAGGTTCGTTCCGAATGGCTCTTAGCAGTCAGTCTAAAAGTATGACCTTACTTCTTCTTAAATACGGAACTTTAGTCGATATTTGCAAATCACGTTGCTCTGATGCAAAGTTTTTGAACGAAGTTTTAAACATTTTGTTAAATATGGGTAGAGTCAATCTTGATGATGTTCTTGAGTGTGCTGCTGTTATTGCGGAAGAAAACATAGTGAAACAATTCTTTGCATTAGGAGCGGATGTCAATCTAAAATCAGATGGAAGGCTTAGTCCCTTGCATTTTGCAATTTTAAACAAACTTTTGAGTATTATCGAGTCTCCAATAAATAATGGTACAGATGTCAATTGTGCTATTGATTATCGCGGTATAGCATTAAGTTGCGTCACAAGACAAGCGTCATTAATAACAAGTAGTGATCCTTGTTCGGAGGAAAAGTTTGCATATTTAGCAAGAATAACCGAAATTCTTTTAAAAAAAGGAGATTCTTTAAATTATCATGATTTTCAAGGTTATACACCACTCCATTATGCCGTTCGTGTAGATAAATTCTGGCCAAAAATAGTTAGACTCCTGCTTGATAATGGAGCTGATATAAATGCTGTTGATATTAGTGATGCCACACCAATTTTCTATACACAGAATGACATGATTCTTGAAATGCTAATAGAAAGAGGAGCAAATGTCAACTATGTATCTAAAAAATTATTTACACCTCTTGCTCACATGTTTTATTGTAATCGATTATCATGTGTAGAAGTTCTTTTAAGGAATGGAACTGATGTTAATATCCAGAACTCTGAGGGGAAAACCATAGTGGAAATTCATGGTCATTTGTTTTATGACAAAAATTTTGAAATTCTTAAAGGCATCATTAATCAAAATTCAGATGTCAATCATGCAATTCGTCATCTTGGACATGATCAGTCTCCAAAATTTATTGAAACTTTGGCGGCAATGATTGTCAAGAGAAAGGTTGCTGAAGCAATTAGTATCGATGTAGAATATTTAGAAACAAATAATCCACACAGATACCGATATTTTTGTTCTAGAATCCCGATGTGCGAAATAGAAATTAATAAAATAAAAAAGACGAAGATTAACATTCGGGATTTGAGTGTCTTCGATATTTTAGTTATGCCGATCAATGAGCTTTTGCATTACGTGGAAAGGAAAGAACTCCTGAAACTGGAGTCAAATAATATTAAGAAAGATTTCCCTATTTATGCTGACATGTTGCAGAGGCAAATTGAAAAGGCAAGGTACCGAAGATTTTTAATTGACTCGAGTGCAGAAGCTTTCAGGAAATTAATCTTTCATCATCTTGAGATAAACTTGCCGGAACTTGTTGTTTATAAAATAGTTCCAATGTTAAGTAACTTTCACTTAACTAATTTGGCACGAGCGAGGCTGAATTTTCATAATCGGGAGATAAGTTTGCATTTTTGTGTATCTGATAAAGGCAGAAACAAAGAACCGATTGGATAAATTTCAATCGGGTAGAAGCTTTCAGAATCCCCTGTCTTAAGAGTAGGAAATTTCGAATTTAAGAGTCAACGTGATATTATATTTAACGATTTATTTAGATCTTCTTACTGACATTTTTGATATTTTCTCAAAATCGAGAAGTGTTATTGAAATGACGAAATCGATTCACCAAATTTGTTAATGAATAGAAAGTTTATTATTTAAGGCTTAAGATTATGGTACCAATTTACAGGGCCGTCTTGTGATTCAGGAAATTGATCTCCCTACCCGCATTCTCAAATATTTCTATTCACGAAGACATTCTCTTAATCGGTTCTTTTTTCCTGAGTATCGGAAGCATCTCATGAACATTTTCTGAGAATTTACTCGCTTATATTATATATATATATGGTTACGTTCTCAGTATGACCTTAATTATAGATTTTAAAAATCTTTTTGCACTTTTGTACTCAAACGTATATAATTTAAATAAATTTAAGTATTATAAAAAATAGGAGTCTGATTCTCTTACCTATCTTCTTTTACCTACCTATATTATAAGCATTAAAAATTCGAAATTCAAAATGACGTCAACTTGGGTTGCTAAAAAAAAATTGACAAACACAATTTAGGAGAGGGTTCGAATTAAGAATTTTATTTAAGAATATTTTTCTAGCATAAAATGGGAAAGCTTATTTTCAAAGTTTGTTTCAAACCTAAAAGGAGGACTCTTTCATTTGTTTTTGCTGGCATCTTAAAAATATGATTTTAATATGAGGGCTTAAAATGTAAAAATGTATAGGAAAATAAAGGATCTTTTCTTCTTGCGTTTTTTACTACTATTTTATAAAGTACATATTAAAGTGACTAAATTTAGTTGTTTAATTATTCATTTTCATGAATTCATCGCTTCAGCCGAAGGATATGAAAATGTATGGTATATTAAGGTCAAATTAATTTTTTGCTCCTCTATTAGTTTTCCAAATAATTTGTAGTTCTTTAAACACTTATAAAATTAATATAATAAATCTTTTGGCTTTTTATATTGATTTAAAAACTTGTTCGATCTGGAATAAGTTTTTTTACTTTTCAACTATGTTTAGACAATTAAAAATGGTTTGATGTCAAAAATACGTATAACATTGAAAATACCTAAAGATACTATATACATATATCTAAAATAGTGTCGTCCAGAAGTATGAGGACGCCAAGAAAACAAGCGATTAAAAACATGCATTCACTACTCGCTGGATATCTCTGGAACAAAATAGGATAGAATAATTTATAAAAAAAACATTGAAAAGTTTATTGAATTCCGCGTCAAATGGAGCTCTATTTAAAGGATTTTTGGTAAGTAGGGACTGAGTTAGTGAGTAAGAAAGACCGCTCTAATTTCTGATTTTTGCCAATTTCCATGATTCGACTTCAACACCAGATAAAATCTAGGAAAATTGTAGTACAAAATTAAAATTTACGCAAAATAAGTCTTGAAATCACTTCATTGAAATTAGCCCAAAAAACTGTAAAAATTTTCACTGGTTCTCGAATTATCATAAAAAATGTAGAGGAGTATGCAAGACGAAAATCACTCGGTCGAACGGTGATAATGATGATAATTCGAGAACCATTGAACCTTTTTACAGTTTCTTTGGATTATTTTAATGAATAGATTCCAAGAATCATTTTGCTTAATTTCTAAATTTTTACCATTCCTTTCCTTTTTTGTACGTGTCCTCATACTCCTAGACGGTACTGTATTCAAAGAAATTCTAATTTATAAACAATTTTTCAAAAAATTTCTGGAAAATTTTATTCTAGTTGGGGTGACCGCTGAACCAGGTAACCGAGAAATGAACGGGAATTTTTTTGACCGGGAAAAATCGAAAAATGACAGTGAATTTATTTTATGACCGGGAATTTCACAAATTTTTAGAAGAAAAATCTATCCAATCACTTGAAATGTCACGAATTTCATATCACATGATAGAATACAATTCAAAATAAGTTCGATTTCAACTTTTTTTATTGTTAAACTCAATTGTTAACTTGTTCAATTATGAAATCATTCAGTTTACAATGCGTAATTCTACATTTTCAATTTAAAGAGTTTAAAAATGCAGTTGTGAAGACTCGAACAATTAAAAATAAAAATGTTTGAAATTTACAATTTGTGATAAAACACGTTTCAAGATGATCAACTGTAAATATAAATTGATTAATGATTTTTAAAATTGAACTGTAGTTTGAGTATTAAAAACACAACAATAATTGATTTTACAAGACGATTCTGAATCTGTTCAAAATTAAGCAATTTACAGATTTTAACGTTAAAAACTGAACTGATTCAATTCGAAAGTCTTATTAGTTAAATAAATGTAAACGTCCGATTGGAAGATTATAAACTATTTTCAATTTTCAAATAATTTCTAATTAATAGATTCATTATTAGGCTCTTTTATTAAATTTCAAATCTTATTTAAATATTTTTTCCATCTAAAATAGAACATTTTTAACCCATTCAATTTGAATTTTGTTAATTAAAAAAAGGATCAGTCTTTTTAATATTTCGCAGTATTTGACTGTTCGTTAAAAATGAGCAATTATAAGTCAAATATTTAAAACTGAACAATTTGAATCTGAATTGTTTGAAATAGAAAGCCTTAAATCGTTGAAATTTCAGAGTGCTATTTCGACTTTAATTGTTCCATCTTAAACGTCTTTAATTTGTAAGTGAAAGTATTGAGTTTTTATGTATAAATAACAACTAAACCATTATTAAATTGATTCGACTAAAAATTACTGAATTACCAAAAAAATAAAACTAACGCAATTGTTTATTAACGAAATTGAAATATCCCGCAAATGAAAGTTAACGAAACTAGAAAAATCAGAAATTCAAAATTACCGAAATTACTAAATTGCGGAAATTATAAAATTACCGAAATTACTAAATTGCGGAAATTATAAAATTACCGAAATTTCAGATTCAACAAATTAATAAATTCTCGAAACTTAAAATGTTACATAGATTGGGAAAAACTGTAGAAAAGGTCGATCCCCTTTTTCATAAAGTATTATTCTAACAAATATAAAATGTTAAATTTTTTTCCGGGAATTTGAAATTTCGGTACGATCAACCGGGGCTATTTTAATTTCCCGGGGCTATTTTGAGTTCAGAGTTTTACTCCGTAGAAAACTTTTTTTTATTTACGTGACTTTGCTGCATATCCTACGAATATTGTTTATTAGATGTACAGAAAGTCCTACTCAAGAAAAATGAAATTCCGTGGACTCATAGAGAATACATTATTTCTCACATTTACCCCAGAATATACCATAATAGCCCTGGTTGACGGTGATTTACTAGTTTCGGGAATTTGAGATTTCAGGATTTTGAAAATTTGGCTTTTAAAATTCAAGTAATAAAACAATTTCCAGAATTTAATCATTTCAATAATTTGAAACATTTGCATTTTTCTATTTCCGTCAGCTTTCACTTGCGGAATATTTCAGTTTCGTTAATAAACAAGTTAGGCAATTTTATTTATTTTCGGTAATTTGAAATTTTGATAATTATATTTTTGGTATTTTTTAGCATTCGTGATTTTCATTTTTCGGTCAAATTATGTTATCCCTTTTAAAATGATATAATTGTGAACATTTACAAATTTATATTTGGATCGATTTATATTTTTCACCAGATATCTTTGAACTGGTCAATTTATAAAAGTTTAAAATTTAAAATTTTGCAGTTTGATGGCATTCAACCAAAAGTTGTTCAATTCAGAAGTTTTGAAAGCTTTCATTTTATACATGCAAATTATTGAGCGTTTGAATTAAAGATATGTTAAAATTCAATTTTAAAAGTTTAAAGTTCAGAAGACTGCTTTAATTTGACCTCTTCAGTTTGTAGTTCAGTATTTATTACTTCAAATAAAAATATCTTCAAGTTAAGAGTTCGAATTTTTGAATTTCAATGACCGTGAAAAGATTTTGCGAGCCGGGAAAAACCGGCAAATGACCGCACGGTGGGGCTGAACCAACTTTAATTGCAAGGTCTTTGCATATGGGATTTTCCAACTGATCATGGTGGTCTATAATTCCACGGACATTTTGAAACCAGAAGCAAAGAAATTTATCGGGCCCTTTTTGAAAAAGTCAACTTTTATATTCAAAGTATTTGAAAATAACAAAAATTCTAAAAATTCAATTGCAAGATCTTTGGTTATGAAATTTTCGAGCTGATTATGGTAGTTTGGAATCATACGGATATTTTAAGACCAAAAACAAATAATCCATCAAGCCCTTTTTGAAAAAGTCGACTTTAATGTTTAAAATATTTAAAACTCAAAAAATGCTAAAAATTTAATTGCAAAGTCCTTGCACATGTGATTTTTCGACTGCTAATGGTAGTCTATAGTCCCACGGATATTTTAAGACCAGAAACAAAAAATCCATTGGGCCTTTTTTGAAAAAGTTGACTTTTATGTTCAAAGTATTACAAAATAAAAAAAAAACCTAAAAATTTAATCGCAAGGTCTTTGGAGATGGGATTTCGAACTGAATATGGTAGTCTATAATCCCACAGACATTTCAATACCAAAAACAAAACAGTCCATCTGACCCTTTATGAAAAAATTTGCTGTAAAAATATTCAAATCTCAAAAAGCAATCTAGAAATTTAATTACAAGGTTCTTGCATATGAGATTTTCCTACTGATCAAGGTAGTCTGTGATCCCACGAATATTTTAAGGCCAGAAATAAAAAAGCCATTGGACTCTTTTTGCAAAGTCGATTTTTATGTTCTGCATATTTAATAATTAAAAAATCACAATTTTCACTTATTTATTAAAAATAATGTTAAGGCACTGGCTAGTGTTACTGAATTTTCCATAAGACTAACTCGGTCGAGAATAGCGCTAGGGCTAGAGTTACGGAAAATGCAACAAATTAGCGCTGAACGAGTTGGAAAGGGGTTGGTCTTACGGAAAATTCCGTAACGGTAGACAGTTCGTACTGTTAATATCATAAATGAAAATATCATGCAATTAAATACCGGAAATTTTTTTCCTCGTTTAAAGTGGCCACTCTGTCTAGGGAAGTGTCCAAGTATTTATTGGAAAACTCGTAAGAATTTTTAAGAGGAATTCAATTTCCGTGATTTTTCATAAAAATGGAATCCCTGTACGAAAGACCTTATTGAATCAGACAGAAATATGGGTATCGGGACAAAAACATCGTTGAACCTCGTTAAACAAGGTTGAATTTCTATCTATTTCGTACGTATCCGTCAATGTTCCTATGTATTCCCAGATATTTTTAATATTCTTAATATTCTATAGATATACCTAAGTACTCTGAAATACTCCCAAGTATTCCTAAATATTTCGAAGTATTCCTAAATATTCTCACATATTCTAACGTATTTCTCGCACATTCTGATAATCTGAACACGCTTTTATGACTCCACAACGGGATTCTGATCATCATGCATCATAGTCCCGCATTTCTTAGCCGTTCACCGCGGCAGGCAATGTGCCGATAAAAGTCTCAGTTGAAAACTTTTACTTTTACAGTTTTAATATGTCAAATTTGATTATATGATCTCTTTATGGATTTTAAAAGAAGCTTTTAACTTGTCGCCTTTGATGACACGCAAGTGCAGAAGCAGCTCGCCAATATCACTTGACATCTTGAAATTTTGACATTAGTAACAGCGATACACCTAAATTAGGCTCAAATTGTGGACAAGACATAACACTTGTTATATGTGCTCTTTGGAACCTGAAATGAATTTAAGGGTCGGGTGCCACATTTTTTATGAAAATCCGGTATTTTTTAAGATAATGAAGATATCCCAGTGGGCAAACAAATTGAGGACGTCTTTACGACATCTACACGACATCGCAAAGACGTCCTATTTCCATGTCGTAAAGATATCATGAAGACATCTTTCAGACATTGCTAAGACATTTTAATGTCACAAAGATGTCTGCGTCTCCTTTACGACACGGATATACGACGTCTTTGCGACGTCGTAAAAATGTCGCAAGGATGTCGTAAAGAGGTCCTTCAATTTTTTGCCCACTGGGTAATTAACTTTTCCTCTTTGATTCTTGTGAGAGATTTCTTATTTTTTCCAAATCCACAAAGAAATTCGAGAACGCTCAAAAATTAACAAAATGGCGGTCTTTGCTTTCAAATTATGTCTTTTGTTTTGAATATTAGCCTGGAAAACTGAACTGCGTGAAATTAGTTGAAATAAGAAGAAAATGTTGAAAACGATGGAATATTTAACCGAATGAATTTTTCTACAGGTTAAATGCCTAAACGGTCAAACGTAGAAGTTATTCGAAGTGTTTAAACGTTTAACCGGAAGTCGATGACGGAGTGCAAGATCTCATTCGTTAGATTAAATGTTTTTACGAAGTTTCTTTTTTTCAAAAAGGAACAAGAATTTCTACAAGCAAATTGCACTTTTTGAACCTGGCGATTTTCGGACCACGCTAAAAAATTGGTCAAACAGCCACCGCAGGCTCCCCCTGGGAGCGACTGCCATCCATGAAAATGACATCGGCTCCCAGTAGAACTACGGTAAATCACACCCTCTACTATTATATTTTTGGTTAAGAATTCATCTTTTTTTATTAAAATTTCATTATTTGGTTGGAAATTCATATTTTCAGGTTGAGAGTTCAACTGTTTTGTAAAAAACTCAACTTTTTGGCTTAAAAATTCAACAGTTTGGTTGACACTTTTTTTCTTTTTTCACTGAGCAATCGTTTTCGGCTGGAAATTCATCTTTTTGGTTTGAAAATTCATCACTTTTGGTAGAAAATTTAATACTTTTTGGTAGCAAATTGATCTTTCGTAGTTGAAGATTCAACTACTGGGTTTAACAATTTGTCTTTGATGGTAGAAAATTAATCCTTCCGGTTAGAAGTTCATCTTTTTGGTTGAAAATTTAATGACTTTCTTGAAAATTCAACTGTTTTGTAGAATATTCTTCTTTTTCTCCATCAAAATCGGCAATATTTGGTTGAAATTTTTTTTCTTTCTTAACTGAAAAATCGTTCTTTTTAAAATTCAACTCATTTTTTAGAAATTCGTCTTTTTAGTTATGAAATTTATCGTTTTAGTTTGAAAATTTATCTTTTTTGGTGGAGAGATCATCTTCAGTGGTAAAATATGCAACTATTTTATTGAAAATTCGTCTCTATTAGTTGAATTTAACTATTTCTTATTTAAAATTAAAACCTTTTTGGTTTAAAATTCTACTGACTGGTTAAAATTTAAACTACTTGGTTAAAAATTCATTCCTTTGGCTGGAGGTTCATCATTTTAGTTAGAAATTCAACTCTTTGCTTGAAAATTTGATTATTTTGTTGAAAATTCCTTTTTTTTTTTGTTCAAAATTGATGTTTTCAACTGAAAATTTAACTGTTTCATTTTGAGTTACAAGTTCATATATTTTGTTGAAAATGCAATATTCTTACTTGAAATATAATAAATTTAAAGCGTTTAAGGCCCTGTTTTAAACAAAATGATCAAATAAATCGTTTAGGAAATATTTCAAACTGGTATCGACAAAAAGAATCACTTTCAAAAGGGATTTTTTTAATCTAAGGGGAAAAAGAGGATTCGGTAAAAAAGCAGACGGAATGTGACCCCTGCAATTTGCAAAAGCTGGCCGGAGTTTTTCATATATTTTTTTAGGAAATTGCAAACTTCTACACACATTTATGAATAAATATAACTTTCTGCTAGAAATTGGAAAATGTATGACTGCAAAATAAAGTTTTTTAGTATTTTGATAATTTTAAATAGGTTATTATTTTTTTAAATTATAATTTCCTACAAAAAATGACTAAAATTTACTATTTGAAAAAGCTAGACAGAGATTCTCATACATATTTTCTTAAAATAATAAAAATTTCTATAAACCCATTTACGAATAAATAACATTTTCTGTGAAAAAAAAAGAAAATTTATATGACTCCAAAATAAAGCTTTACTTTTTGTGACAATTCTAAATAGGTTTTTCTTCTGAATTATGAATTTTTATTTTGGAAAGAAAAACAAAATTTTACGATTGCCAAAAGCTGATTGTAGTTTTTTACAATTTTGTTTATAGAAATATAAATCGCGTACATACAATTATGAAGATATATAAAATTTCCTGATAAGAATAGAAACAGCACTTCAAAGTGAAGATTAAGTATTCATGTTTTTCAATAGATTTTGTATAAAATAATGAATTTCCACAAACGCTTATGAATAATTACAATAATTGATCATAATCACAGTTAACGGTCTTGTGTCTACTAAGAAATACGTATGTTTCAATAATAATACATATTAATTAATATTTTGATGTTCTTGTATCCATTACTGGTCAAATTGATTTTTGGAGAAATGAGAAAAAATCTACCTCGGCCCGGATTTGAACCGGGAACGCCGACTTTACATGAGTGGAGCGTTAACCAACTACGCCACCGAGGCCGCAGTAGATCGTTTCTCGTTTCTCTTATATCCCAGAGGGGCGCAGACTGCGTCTCTTTCGCCCTGTGAAATTTCTATATTCTAATCATAAATTTTTTCAATTTTAAGGAATGATGTTAAGGTTGTTGACTAGTGAAGTTAAATATATGTTGTCGATATAGTGACAGTTTTCGATCTACTTAGTCAGTTATTTTTAATTAATTAAAACTTGTATTTCATTTTAAAGAAACGAGAAAAAATCTACCTCGGCCCGGATTTGAACCGGGAACGCCTTAAAACTAAACGTCCTTAAAGTTCAAAAAATTTGAGATTAGAATATATAAATTTCACAGGGCGAAAGAGACGCAGTCTGCGTCCCCCCGGGATGTAAGAGAAACAAGAAACGATTTACTGCGGCCTCGGTGGCGTAATTGGTTAACGCTCCACTCATGTAAAGGTGGCGTTCCCGGTTCAAATCCGGGCCGAGGTAGATTTTTTTCTCTTTTCTCTAAAAATAAAATAAAAGTTTTCATTAATTAAAACTAACCGACTAAGTAGATCGAAAACTGTCACTACATCGACAACATATATTTTCAGTTTGAGTCTCATTTTTCAAAACGGAGATAAGACACTTCAGTGGTTACGGGATATCGAATTGATTCCAACGGAACGATTCTGTTGTAAGTATAACAAGAAAATGGCCGTCAGCGAATCAAAATTAACCTGCGATGAATTTTCCTGTCAGAAAACGGGAAAATATTTTCACCCCGATTTGTCAGAGGCGAGGGGACTCACGATAATAAAGCACCCGGTTTGTGAGAGGCGAAGTGACTCACGATAATAAAGCACTCCGGTTTGTGAGAGGCGAGGGGACTCACGATAGTGAAGCACCCCGATTTGTGAGAGGCCGAGGGACTGACGATAATGAAGCACTTGTTTTGTGAGTGTCGAGGGCACTCATGATAATAAAGCACCCCGATTTGTGAAAGGCGAGGGGACTTACGTTAATAAAGCACTCTGATTTGTGAGAGGCGAGGGGACTCACGATAGTGAAGCACCTAGATTTATGAGGGGCAAGGGGATTCACGATAATAAAGCACCTTGGAAAAGGAGTTTAAAATCGTACTGCATCCTCCTCGTGGTAAACTCTGGAAACGATGATTTGGATAGGCTAACTGCAGACTTTTATGAAGGAAATATTACTTATAATGTATCTAATTACATCAGTTACATCAATTACAATGCGGAAAGGCACCCCTTTGTCTGTCCACAGAAATAATGTTGGACCAACCCCTTTCCCTTCCCAGCTTCTCGTGGGGGGCGAAAAGGCACCCATTTACCTATCGAGAGAAATAATCTTGGTCAATCCCCTTCCTAGCTTTTTGTGGCAGGCGGAAAGGCACCCCTTTGCCTAGCCACAGAAATAATGTTGGTCGAATCCCTTCCCCTTTCTAATATCTCGTGGGGAGACGCAAATAAAATTAAGTAAAAGTATATATAAGTGCAGTGATTGGTTACAAAAATACTTACGTTTTCGGTAGGGACTAGGTATGAAATTTTCATCTTTATCATCAAATATCTCGAAAACTTCCAGTCGTACGGGAAAATTGGATGAAACATAAAATTTTTATTCTGACTAGGTCTATAACTTTTGTTGAAATAATTTTTTTAATTTCCTATGGTTCTCGAGATAAACGTGAAAAACCAATATTTTCATGAGGTTTTTATGGTTTTTACCATGAGAATCAAATTTGCGCCAATCTTTACTATGATTTGCGTAATCAGTGCGTCAAAGACATGAGTTTAAGGAGTTTCAAAAAAAATCGGAGGTGAAGGCTATTCGGAACTTTATCCAGAATTTCAAGTGAACTTTTATTATATGTAATATCTTAGGACTACTTTTTAATCTTGATTCCCTGAATAATTCTTTTGTAAATTTATTTCTTAATTATTTCTTAGACGTAACAACTCAGAGTCATGAACCGTTAATCTGACTTAGATAAAACTTTTCAAAAAACTTCTTTGAACCTTAATCAACAAATTTCTCACTGGAAGTTTGCCGTTGCTTTAAATTCGCTCGACAAATGGTCCCCCCTCGGTAATTGGTTCCGTTACCCTCACTGACTGGAAGAGTCATAAAGACACCGGAAACATTTTTTATTTTTTCGTCTCCTAATTTTTTAAATCTTTTTTAACAGATTTCAGTAAACAATCAGCAATAGTTTCACGTTTTTTAATTTTAAATTAATTTAAGTCGACCACCAATTTAGAGTTTCTTTATATATTTCCTAGACCTAAGATCTAAATTATCAGTGCACCAGAGACAAACAGTCGTAAGAATCGATTTTTACTCTCCGAAGGAAAATTGCTGTGAACTCGAAGCCTCAAGGCTTTAACAGAAAACTAATCTCCTAATTTTATCCGATCATAAAAAAAAAATTAAGATCGTCTTTACCTACGAAAGTAAATTTTTGTCTCTGAAAAAAAAACTTTGATTAATCCGATGCATCAGGTATTTCTCAGGGATTTACAGTAATTGTCTAGAAAAGTAAAATCCAGTCTTAACTTCTATAGTTCTTTTATATTCCTTGGAGTAAGGGATGAAAGTTCGTTCTCTCAATTCTTCATAATATTAGACATTTTTTAAAAGTAATTGTTGCTTGCCAAGAAAAAATTTGAAAATGATAAAGAAAGAAAATATTCAAGGATTTTGAATTTTTTCTGTCCAAATATATTTTTATATTTTAGTTTTTTGAAATTTAAATCTTGAACGAAAAGTTTTAAAATCTGAAGTCTTAGGTATTAAAAAAATATCTTTTGTAACAGGTTTCAAACAACCATAAAATAATTTCACATTTTCAAATCTTGAATCAATTAGAGGTCTTAATATAATTAACATATAGTTTGATAAGAAAAATATATTTAAGATAAAGTACAAAACTTTATCTTAAATGAATTTTTCTTTCAACATCGAAAGAGTTCTAAGTGAATAGGAATTCAGCTAAGCATCAGAATGTTGTTTTAGGGAAATAAGTTTCGATCCTTTTTGGCCTTGCCCCATCGGTTCGCCCCGAGCAATTCGATTTCAATCCACCCTAGAAACATCTTTTTTTCTCTCCTACAGTAAACTTAGCTATCTAAATTTGATTAGTCACGACATTGAATTGAAAACAAGGACAAGAATGAAGTCTTATTTTATACAAGGCCAATAATTTATTTTTGAAGAAAACAATACAATATGGATTATAAGTTAATTAAATAATTTCGACTAAATTAAACGACAATTAAAATAAATTTAAACGAATTGAAGTAAAAAAAGGAATGAATGAAATTCAATCAAATTCAATGTAATTTGATCGAATTCAACGGAATTCGATTTTATTCAACAGACTTCAACGAATTACAATGGAATTAGACATAATACAATGGAACTCAACAGAATATAATAGAATTCAACAGAATTTGATAAAATGCAACGGAAGTATGTATTATTATTCATTATTAATTATAAGTTAAATAAAAATTTTTGACTAAATTGAACGTAAATTCAAATCAATTTAAACGAATTGAAGCAGAAAATGGAATCAAGGGAATACAATTGAATTCAACAGAATTCGATAAGATTCATAGGAATACAATGGAATTCAACGGAAGTCGATAGAATTTAACGGAATACAAGGGGATTCAGCGGAATTCGATATTATTCAACAGAATTTAACGGAATAGAATGAAATTAGACATAATACAATGGAATACAACAGAATACAATAGAATTCAACAGAACTTGATAGAATTCAAGGGAATTATCTAATATTATTCATTATTAATCATAAGTTAATTGAAGGATTTCGAATAAATTAAACGTCAATTCAAATCAGTTTAAACAAAATTAAGTGAAAAATAGAATCAAGGGAATACAATGGAATTCAACGGAATTCGATAAGATTCATCAAAATACAGTGGAATTCAACGGAATTCGATAAAATTCAGCAAAATACAACGGCATTCAACGGAATTCCATATTATTCAACAATCCAATGAAACTCAACATAATACAATAGAATTCAACAGAATTTGATAGAATGCAACGGAATCATTTATTATTATTCATTATTAATTATAAGTTAAATGAAAAATTTTGACTAGATTGAACTCAAATTCAAATCAATTTAAACAAATTGAAGCAGAAAATGGAATCAAGGGAATATAATTGAATTCAGCAGAATTCGATGGGGTTCATAGGAGTACAATGGAATTCAACGAAATTCGGTAGAATTTAGCGGAATACAATGGGATTCAGCGGAATTCGATATTATTCAACATAATTCAATGGAATAGAATGGAATTAGACATAATACAATAAAATGCAACAGAATACAATAGAACTCAACAGAACTTGATAGAATTCGAGGGAATTATTTAATATTATTCATTATTAATTATAAGTTACTGAAGAATTTCGACTAAATTAAATGTCAATTAGAATCAATTTAAACAAAATTAAGTAAAAAATAGAATCAAGGGAATACAATGGAATTTAACGGAATTCGATAAAATTCATCAAAATATAATGGCATTCAACGGAATTTCATATTATTGAACAGAACTCAACGGAACAGAATGGAATTATACACAATACAATGGAATTCAACAGAATACAGTAGAATTCAACAGAATTTAATAGAATTCAACGGAATTATTTATTATTATCCATTATTAGTTATAAGTTGATCAAAAAATTTTGATTCAATTGAACTTCAATTAAAAGCAATTTAAACGAATTGAAGTAAAAAATGAAGTCAAAGAAATACAATGGAATTCAACACAATTCAACAGGATTTATCAGAATACAATGGAATTCAACAAAACGCGATAGAATTCAGCGGAACATAATGGAATTCAATGGCATAGAATACCATTAGTCATAATACAATGAAGCACAACAAAATATAATAGAATTCAACAGAACTTGATAGAATTCAATGAAATTATTGATTATTATTCATTATTAATTATAAGTTAATTAAAAAATTTCAACTAAATTAAATGTAAACTGAAATCAATTTGAACGAAGTGAAGTGAAAAAAAAGAACCAAGAGAATGCAATGGGATTCAACGAAATTCGATATGATTCATCGGAATATAATGAAATTCAACGAAATTCGATAGAATTCAGTGGAATACAAAAGAGTTCCATGAAATAGAATGAAATTAGACGTAATACAATGGAATACAACATAATACAATATAATTCAACAGCATTTAGTAGAATTCAACGGAATTATTCATTATTCTTCATTATTAATTATAAAATAATTTTAAAATTCACACTAAATTAAACGTCAATTAAAATCAATTTAAACGAATTAAAGTAAAGAAAGGAATCAACGGAATTCAATAAAGTTCGACGGAATTCGATGTTACTCAACAGAATTCAACGGAATACAATGGAATTAGGCATAATACAATGAAACACAACAGAATATCATAGAATTCAACGGAATTATGAATTATTATTCATTATTAATTATAAGGTAATTAAAAAATTCCGACTAAATAAAATGTAAATTAAAACCATTCAAAGGAATTGAAGTAAACAATGGAATCAAGGGAATGCAATGAAATTATACAGAATTCGATAGAATTCATTAGAATATAATGACATTCAACGAAATTCTATATAATTCAGCGAAATACAATGGAGTTTAACATAATTTCATATTATTCAACGGAACTCGACGGAATAGAATGGAATTAGACATAATACAATGGAACACAACAGAATATAATAGAATTCAACAGAAGTTGATAGAATTCAACGAAATTATTTATTCTTATTCGTTATTAATTATGAATTGATTAAAGAATTTCGACTAAATTAAACGACAATTAAAATCAATTCATGGAATTTAAGTAAAAAATGGAATCAATTGAATACAATGGAAGTCAACAGAATTCGATAGGATTTATCAGAATGCAATGGAATTCAACGGAATCCAATAGAATTCAGCGGAATACAATGGAAAGCGGAATTCGATATTGTTCAACAGAGTTCAACGGGATACAAT
Source organism: Melikaiella ostensackeni (assembly GCA_032362435.1). NCBI lineage: Eukaryota > Metazoa > Arthropoda > Insecta > Hymenoptera > Cynipidae > Melikaiella > Melikaiella ostensackeni. Next base: position 2,095,064 of record JAUMHM010000003.1, on the reverse strand, counting down.
GGAATTAGACACAATTCGAAAGAACACAACAGAATATAATAGAATTCAACAGAATTTGATAGAATTCAACGATATAATTTATTATTATTCATTATTAATTCTAATTTAATTTAAAATTTTCGACTAAATTAGACGTAAGAGCAATTTAAACGAATTGAAGTAGAAAAGTGGATCAAAGAACTGCAATAAAATTCAACAGAATTCGATAGGATTCATCGCAATACAATGGAATTCAGCGGAATTCAATATAATTCAACGAAGGACAATGAAATTCAACGGAATTTGATATTATTCAACAGAATTCAACGGGATTTGATAGAATTCAGTTGAATAGAAGGGAACTCAACAGAATTCGATATTATTCAACAGAATTCGACGGAATACAATGGAATTAGGCAGAACACAGTGGAATACAACAGAATACAGCGGAATTCAACATAATTCGATATTATTCAACAGAATTCGACGGAATACAATGGAATTAGGCAGAATACAGTGAAATACTGCGAAATACAACGGAATACAATGGAATTCAACAGAATTCTATAGAATTGAACGGAATTCAGTGTTCAACTAAATACAATGAAAATTCTACCGAATTTGATAGAATTCAACGGAGTACAATGGAATTAGACAGAATACAATGAAATTCAACTCAATTCGATGAGATACACTGGAAATACACAAAATTCGATATAATTCAACGAAATACAATGCAATTCAGCGGAATTCGATATTATTTAACAGAGTTCATCGGAATACAATGGAATTAGACACAATACAAAAGAACACAACAGGATGTAATATAAATCAACAGAATTTGATGGAATTCAACGATATTATTAATTATTATTCATTATCAATTATAATTTAATTTAAAAATTTCGACTAAATTAAACGTATGAACAATTTAAACGAATTGAAATAGAAAAGGGGATCAAGGGACTGCAATAAAATTCAACAGAATTCGATAGGATTCGTCGGAATACAATGGAATTCAACGGAATTCAATAGAATTCAACGGAATTCAATAGAATTCAGCGGAGCACAATGGAATTCAACGAAATTCGATATTATTCAACAGAATTCGACGGAATACTATGGAATTAGGCAAAATACAGTGAAATACAGCGAAATACAACGGAATACAATGGAATTCAACAGAATTCGACGGAATACAATGGAATTAGGCAAAATACAGTGAAATACAGCGAAATACAACGCAATACAATCGAATTCAACAGAATTCTATAGAATTGAACGGAATTCAGTGTTCAACTGAATACAATGAAAATTCTACCGAATCTGATAGAATTCAACGGAGTACAATGGAATTAGACAGAGTACAATGAAATTCAACTCAATTCGATGAGATACAACTGAATTCGATAGAAATCAGCGAACCACAATGGATTTCGACAGAATTCAACGGTATTCAACTGTATACACTGGAAATACACAGAATTTGACATAATTCAACGGAATACAATGAAACTGAACAGAATTTGATAGAATTTAACGGAGTTATTGATTAATATTTAATATTAGTTTTAACTAATTGAAGAATTTCGACTAAATTCAGTACGAAATACAGTAGAATTAAACATGATTGGATAGAATTCAAGGAAATTCTGAGGAATTTAACAGAATCTAATGGAGCTCCATATAATTCGATAGAATTTAATAGAATTAACTATCATTCAACAAAATACAATTTAAAACAATGAAGTACACTAGGATTCACTGGAATTCATGGGATTTTAACCAAATCAAATTAATTATTTAGAATTTATTAAAGTTCACCGGAATTAAAAGGAATTAAATGGAATCCAAAGTAATACAATGGAATTTAACGAATTAAAATAGATTATTATGGACCTCAGTATGTGACAATGGAATTCACTGGAATACAGTGAACCTAAATTCATCGGAATTGAATGGATTTCAATGGAATCTGAAGTAATTCAGTGCAATTCAAAATAATTCGAAGGAATTTTATGTTATTAATTGGAGTACCAAAAAATTGAATGGAATTTTAGAAAATGCAACGGGAGAATATTGAATGACAACGGCTCTAATGTGTCGAATACACATTAAAGTTCACTGGAAATCATTAAATTGCAGCCAAATTTAATGAATTAATTTCAATTCATTGAAGTTCACAGGAACTCAAAAGAATTAAATGGAATCAAGAGGAATACAATGGAATTTAACGGAATAAAATAGATTATCATGGATTTCAGTATATTTCAATGGCATTCAGTGGAATATAATGAACTTAAATTCACTTAAATTGAATAGATTTCAATGGGATCCAAAGTAGTTCAATACAATTCAAAATAATTCGAAGGAATTTTATGTTATTAATCGGAGTTCCTGAAAATTGAATGGAATTTTAAAATAATGCAAGGCATTAAAAAATTCAAAATCATGCCATCTAAACTTAAGTGAATTGAAATGAATTCTAAGGTGATTAAAGTTAATTCAGTAAGGTCCAATGGAATTTATCCATAAATTAAAAAAAAAATCAAAACAATTTCCCATTATCATGAAGAGAAAAACATTTTTTTGAGCTTGGAATCAAGATACTTTATTTCTTCTTTCGCAATATTCTCTTTTAGAGTTTTAAAATTTCTTGTTCAAAATTTTTTTGAATTTATTCGGTTGATGCAAAAATGGTAGGAAATTTTTTGTCTGCTATTTTAGATCGGAATTGAAAATAGAAAATTCGAAATGAAGCAAAAAGTTCCTGCTCATTGCAATTTTGAATTCCGAAAAATTTGTACCCGCAACGTATTTTGTTTAAATGAAAAAAACGCACCATTATTTTATTTTTTGCGAAAAAAATTTGTCTCTAAGTTTTGGTAAATTTTGGTTTTTGGAAAAACACAAGATGACGTTGCTTTGCATTATTTAAAGCTAAAGAGAAAATTTTCTACCATTTTTGCAACCATAGAATAAATTTAAAAAAAATTAATTTACAAAGTTTTAAAAATTATCCGGCATCACTAAAACTTTTTTTGAAAATTTGAAAAAATTCCATTTATTTTTAGAAAATTGAGCTTTTCAAATTTAAGCGCTACCCTATTCTTCATTTTCAAAAACCGAAATCAATTATACGTTGTCAAAAATTGAAATAAACTCGCAATCTCTAATAAAAAAGCAGCAGTCATAAAATCCTTGAACAAAGTGGAATTTTTTCCTGGGACGTCACTTTAGTGAGGAGATTAGATTTTAGCCTTGAGGTAAATAAATAAAGGAAACTCGACTTGAATGAAGCGTCGCTTTTTAAAATTTACTTTTGCGTACACGCTGGAAACTTTCCATACGACAGTTACTTCTGCGTCATCTACGAGATAAGATCGCGCTATGAAAATACAATAAATCCTCAAGAAACACATTCTTTGCTCCCTATACATTGTTTGTTACAAAAAACGTTTTATACGCTCTGAGGAAATTTCAAATTAGCGATAAAGTTCACTGAAAAAAATATACATATTAGATTTCCAAAAGAAAAATCTGCCGAAAGAAGTTCTCAGTTTCGTTCGATCCACATCGGTTGAAAATTAATCCGACTCAATCCAATTCAGTCCTAACTTCCAATCCGAACTCGGATTGAAAATTCAGTATATATCAATCCGGGTTCGAATTGATTCGCATTCATTCGGATTGAAAATTTGGTTCGGATTGGTTCAGACTGATCCGGATTGCAAGTTCGGATTAAACGGATTGATTCGGATTGGTTTGGATACAGATTTCGGAATAATTTGGAATGATTCGGAATGGATTCTTATCCGAAACTTTCGCCAGGGTATTTTTCATAACCTTAAAGATGTGAACAATTTTTTCCGACTTTCATGATGTTTTAACACGTCCCCTTTATTCTAAAGCGCTACGAATTAAAGAAATGTTTTTTTTTATTTTGGTTTTTTAAGCAACCTGTTCAAAAAACCTGTTCATAAGGTTATGAATTCAAATGTTATCATACAATGTAATTCAACAGAATTCGATAGAATTCATCGGAATACAATGGAATTTAACAAAATTCGATAGAATTCATCGGAAGACAATGGAATTCAACAGAATTCAACAGAATTTAACAGAATTCAACATAATATTATGTAATTCAACAGAATACAATGGATTTAGATAGGATACAATGTAATTCAACGTAATTTAATGAAATTCAACGGAATGCGATAGAATTCAACGGAATACAATGAAATCCGAAAGAATTCAACTGTATACTCTGGAATTGCACAGAACTGGATAGAATTCAACGAAACACAATGGAATTCAACAGAATTCTATAGAATTCATCAGAATACGATTGACCTGCACGTAATTCAATAGAAATCAACGGAATACAATGGAATTAGACAGGATACAATGGAATTAAAGAAAATTCGATCAAATTCAGCAGGATTCGATAGAATTCAACGAATTTCCGTAGAATTCGACGGAATTATTTATTATTACTTATACGTCAATCAGAGATTATCGACTAAATTCAATGTCAATTAAATCAATTTAAGCAAATTGAATTGAAAAGTGGAATCAACGAACAATCAATCCGAATCAGTCCGAATTCGGATGGAAGATTCAGCATATATCAATCCGAGTTCGGATTTATTCACATTCATACGGGTTGAAAATTTGGTTCGGATTGGTTCAGACTGATCCGGATTGGAAGTTCGGATTGAACCGGATTGAGTCAGATTAATTTTTTACCGATTCAGATCGAACGAAATGGAGAACGTATTTCGGATTGGATCGGATTGGTTTGGATACAGATTTCGGAATAATTCGGAATGATTCGAAATGAATTCTTATCCGAAACTTTCGCCAGGGTTATTTTCATATCCTTTAAGAGGTGAAGCAACTTTTTTCCGACTTTCATGATGTTTCAATACGTCCCCTTGATTCTAAGGCGCTACGAATTAAAGAAATGTGTTTTTTTATTTTGGTTTTTTAAGCAACCTGTTCAAAAAACTCGTTCATAAGGTTTTGAATTCAAATGTTATCATACAATGTAATTCAACAGAATTCGATAGAATTCATCGGAATACGATGGAATTTAACAAAGTTCGATAGGATTCATCGGAAGACAATGGAATTCAATGTAATTCGATAGAATTCAATTTGAAATTATTTAATGAAATACAATGGAATTCAACAGAATTTAATAGAATTGAATTGAATTCAACAGAATATTATGGAGTTCAACAGAATACAATGGATTTAGATAGGATACAATATAATTCAACATAATTTAATGAAATTCAACGAAATGCGATAGAATTAAGCGGAATACAACAAAATCCGAAAGAATTCAACTGTATACACTGGAATTACACAGAGCTGGAAAGAATTCAACGGAACACAATGGAATTCAACAAAATTCTATAGAATTCATCAGAATACGATTAAATTCAAAGTGATTCAATAGAAATCAACGGAATACAATGAAATTAGACAGGAAACAATAGAATTAAAGAAAATTCGATCAAATTCAACAGGAGTTGATAGAATTCAATGGGATTCGATAGAATTCAACGGATTTTCATAGAATTCAACGGAATTCTTTATTATTAATTACACGTTGATCAAAGAATTTCAAATAAATTTAATATCAATTAAATCAATTTAAGCAAATTGAATTAAAAAGTGGAATCAACAAACAATCAATACGAACCAATCCGAAAAAAGTTCTCTATTTCGTTCGATCCAAATCGGTTAAAAATGAATCCGACTCAATCCGATTTAATCCGAAGCAATCCAAACTTGGGTTGAAAATCCAGTATATATCAATTCGAGTTCGGATTGATTCGCATTCATTCGGATTGAAAATTTGGTGCGGATTGGTTCGGACTGATTCGGATTGGATGTTCGGATTGAACCAGATTGAGTCGGGTTATTTTTTTACCGATTTGGATCAGACGAAATGGATAACTTTTTCGGATTAATTCGGATTGGTTCGGATATAGATTTCGGAATAATTCGTAATGATTCGGAATGAATTCCTATCGGAAACTTTTGAAAATGTATTTTTCATAACCTAAAAGAGTTGAAGCAACTTTTTTCTGATTTTTATTTTGTTTAACAAGTCCCCTTTATTCTCACTTCACTTTATACTCATGCATTTTGAAAATTTATAGTATAGACATTTTTTGAATCAAAATTTCCCTTAGGTTCCACCTTGTATTTGAAGTTTTGAGGTGAATGGGGCCGCGTGAAGAGATTTTCTTATAGATTAGTATAGTGGCTTTGTGAAGTTCTTCACCTAGGGTGATTGCTGGAGAGATTGATCAGTGACCCGTGCCGTAGCGGTGTTGTGGGACGAGATGTTCAAATAAATCACACGTGACGTCTGGATTGATCTAAGACCCATCCCCTCTCCTAGACATCTCTTACTCACCAAACAATTTAGGAAGACAGTAACTCGAGGGAAAGTATGTCGAGGTCCCAGTGTAAGTTAAGCGCGCACATGCATGGTGCAGTGAACTCAGAGACACCGAAAACTGATTTCTGAGGTCGAATGTGGCAAATTCAAAATGGCGGCTCCAATATGGCAGTCGAAATTAAAAAAATTTTACAAATTTGTCTGAAACTTAGTAGAAGGGGATTTTTAAGGCCGATGATTTCAATTTTGATGTCGAAAGTTACAATTCAAAATGGCGGATCCAATATGGCGGCCAGAAATTAAAATTTTTTCACATATCTGCCTGAAACTTGGTACAAGGAGATTTTTGGGGTCGCTGATTTCGATTTTGACGTTCAAAGTTACAAATTCAAAATAACGGATCTAATATGACGAACAAAATGTCAAAATGTATTCAGATCTGCCTGAAAGTTGGTGAAAGGGAGCTTTTGAGGTCGCTGATTTCGATTTTGATGTCAATAGTTACAAAGTCAAAATGGCGGATCCATTATGACGGTCAAACTTTTTTAATTTTTACACACTTGCCTGAAACTTGGTGCAAGGGGTTTTTTGAGGTCGCTGATTTCGATTTTGACGTCACTAGTTACAAATTCAAAATGGAGGATCCAATATGGCGGACAAAATTTGAAAATTTTTACAGATTTTTCTGACGCTTAGTACGAGGGGGGTTTTGAGGTCACTGTTTTCGATTTTGACGTCAAAAGTTACAAATTCAAAATGGCGGACTCAACATAGCAGCCGAAATTTCAAAATTTTCACATATTTGCCTAAAACTTGGTACAAGGGGGTTTTTGAGGTCGCTGATATCGATTTTGATACAAGAAGTTACAAATTCGCAATAGCAGATCTAATATGGCAGCCAAAATTGAAAAACCTCTACAGATTATCCTGAAACTTGGTACAAGGGGGTTTTTGAGTTCGCTGATTTCGATTTTGACGTCAATAGTTACAAATTCATAACGGTGAATTCAATATGACGGTCAAATTTTTTTTATTTTTACACATTTGCCTGAAATTTGGTAGAAAGGGATTTTTTAGGTCAATGATTTCAATTTTGACGTCGAGAGTTAAGAGTTCAAAATAGCGGATCCAACATAACGGCCAAATTTTGAAAATTTTCACACATCTGACTGAAACTTGATATAAGAAGATTTTCGAGGTCGCTGATTTTGATTTTGACGTCCAGAATTAAAAATTAAAAATGTCGGATCTAATATGGCGGACAAAATAAAAAAATTTCTATAGATTTGTCTAAAAGTTGGTAAGAAGGGGTTCTTGAGATCGCTGATTTTGGTTTTGACTTCAATCGTTACAAATTAAAAATGGCGGATCTAGTATGGCGGACAAAATTCTAAAATTTTCACAGATTTGTCTGAAACTTGGTACAATGGGGTTTTTGAAGTCGCTGATTTCGATTTTGACGTCAATAGTGACAAATTCAAAATAGCGGATTCAATGTGGCGGCTAGAATTGAAAAATTATCACAGATTTGCCTGAAACATGGTACAAGGGGGTTCTCGACTTCGATTTAGAAGTAAAAAGTTACAAATTCAAAATGGCGGATCCAATACGGTGGCCAAAATTGGAAAATGGATTGAAATTTGATGTATTTTATATGAAAACTGACTATTACTTGTATTATTTAATTATTAGTATTGAACTTTGGTCTGGGATTGCATATTTGGATGATGCAAAATGAAACATAAACATCTTTTTTTTTATTTCTGCATATCATTTTCGGTAAATAAATTGAAAACGCTGAACTCTGTCAAAAAATGGTTAAAAGCCATTTTACAGGTAGAGAGTTTTAAAAGCTACAATTCCATTTTAAGCCTTTTCCGAGTTATACCAAAAAAGCAGTTGAAAGAAATTTTTTAGGACTTGTTAAAAGATACAATTTCTCCTTGAGGGACCGTCCATAAACTACGCTACCAATTTTGGGCATTTTACATTTTACACCAAAAAAGATTTATTTTTTACCAAAAGAGATACAAGTCGAATTTTCATGAAAAAAATTATTTTCGTTTAAACAGTTGCATTAACAACCAGATAGTTGAACTTTCAAGCAGAAAAGACAAATTTCCAACAAAATAATTGAACTTTTGACCAAATAGTTAAATTTTCAAGCCAAAAAGAACAATTTTTCAAAACGCAGTTAAATTTTCAACAAAAACGTTCACTTTCAACCAAGAAAAATGACTTTTCTACCATAAAAGATGAATTTTCAATACAAAAGGACGAATTTTCAACAAAAAAGTTGGATTTTCAAAAAAGATGCCTTTAACCAAATAGTTAAATTTTCAACAAAGAAAAAAGAATTTCTACCAAGAAGATTTATGTTCTACCAAAAAAGACGAATTTTCAACAAAATACATTAATTTTCAACAGAATCGTTGCATTTTGAAGCCAAAAAGACTAATTATCTACAGAAGAGTTGAATTTTCAATCCAAAAATATGTTTTTTCAACGAAAAACTTAATTGTCCACTCAATAGTTGAATTTTCAATAAGTAGTTGATTTAGCAACCAAAAAAAAGTGAATTCTCAACAAAACATGTAATATTTGTCATTTTAATTGAAAAATATTTCAATATAAAATCAAAAACAGTAGAATTCAACCAAAAAAGACGATTTTTCAACAAAGTAGATGAATCCTCAACCAAAACAGATTAATTTTCAATCAAAAATGAAACGAATTTGCAACACAATAGATAAATTTGCGACCAAAAATATGAATCTTGAACCAAGAAAATGACTTTTTAAAAAATAAGATTAATTTTCTACCAAAAAAGCAGAATTATTAACAAAATACATAAATTTTCAGCCAAAACGTTGAATTTTTAAATGAAAAAGATAAGTTTTCAAACAGAAAGTTAAATTTCAACTAAAAAAGATCAATTTTTAACCAAAAATAGAATAGCTACATTTTCGATTTGAAAAATTGATTTTCTACCAAAAATGAAACAATTTGTCAGCACAATACTTAGATTTCTAACCAAAAAGATGAATATTGAACCAAAAAAATTAATTTTTTACAATATAGTTCAATTTTCAACTAAGTAATTAAGTTTTTGACCAGAAAAGATAACCATTAACAAAAAATTTGCATTTTTAATAAATTAATTAAACTTTCAACTATGCAGTAGAATTTTGAATTATACGAGATGAATTTCGAACCAAAAATATAATACTAGACATTCCAACCAAAAAAATTAACTTTTAACCAAAAATAGTTAAGTTTTTTCGATTGCGTTCTATTTATTCAGATTCGGATTCATTCGGATTGAAAATTTGGTTCGGATCGATTCGGATTGGAAGCTTGGGCTCAATCGGATTGAGCCTAGTTAATTTTTAATCGAGTTGGATCGAACGAAATGTAGAACTTTTTCCGATTGGTTCGGATTGATTCGGGTTGATTCGGATAGATATTTCAGAATAATCCTGAATGATTCGGAATGAATTCCCCTTCGAAACTCTCACCAGGTTCTTCTGTCATTTAGGTCCCAAAAAAATGTGCCAAAGCCCAATTTGATCCATTTGTTTTTTCGAGAGTTATTGTATTTACGGACGGACGAACGGAGCGAAAAAAAAATTTTTAATCCGGAAGGGGACACTAAGCTACGGAAAGTACAAGATTCATTTTTCACAACCTCTTACAAGCGAATTCCATCATAATTTCTAGACTTGTAAGATTCTAATTTTTTCGAACATATTTTATATTGATGGAAAAGATTCTAAAAGTTCTAAATCATTGTACTTTTAATGTGCAATTAGTAGATGTTACGGCTGATAAATGTACCAAGACAGATGAATTTTCAACCAAGTAGTTGAATGTTTAGAAAAAACAAATTTCAACCAAACAGTAGAATTTCCAACCTTAAGGGTTTAATTTGCAACAAAAAAGTTATTTTCAACCAAGAAGGATGAAATTTCAACCAAATAGTTGAATTTTTAGAGAGAAAAAGATTGAACCGAACAGTTGGAACCAAATATTTGAACTTTTAAGCAAACAGATTGAACTTCAACCAAAAAAGTTGTATTTTCAAACCATGGAGACGAATTTTTGAGAGGGCAGCTGAATTTTGAACCACAAAAATTGGATGTGGTGGTGGTGAATGTGGTGGTGGAGGATGTGGTGGTGGTGGATGTGGTGGTGGTGGAGGTTGTGTTGCCGGATGTGGTGGTGGTAATGGATGTGGTGTTGAAGGATGTGGAGATGGTGCAGGTGGTGGTGGTGGAGGGTGTGCTGGTAGAGGATGTGGTTGTGGTGGTGGATGTGGTGGTGGTGGTGGAGGTGGTGGTGGTGGTGGTGGTGGTGGTGGTGGTAGTGGATGTGGTAGTGGTGGTGGTAGTAGAGGATGTGGTGGTGGTTCAGGTGGTGGTAGTGGATGTGGTATTGGTGGTAGTAGATGTGGTGGTGAAAGAGGTGGTGGTGGTGGAGGGTGTGGTGGTAGAGGATATGGTTATGGTGGATGTAGTGGTGGTGGTGGTGAAAGTGGTGTTCACGGGTGTGGTGTTGGTAGTGGATGTGGTGGTGGTGGTTGTGAATGTGGTGGTGAAGTGGAGAGGATGTAGTGGTAGAGAATATAGTGGTAGAGGATGTGGTGGTTGTGAATGTGGTGGTGGAGGACGAAATGGTAGAGGATGTAGCGGTTGAGGATGTAGTGATGGTGGTGGATGGGGTGATGGAGGATGTAGTGGTAGAGAATGTAGTGGTTGAGGATGTGGTGGTGGAGGATTAAATGGTAGAAGATGTGACGGTTGAGGATGTGGTGGTGGTGGTGGATGTGGTGGTAGAGGATGTGGCGGTTGAGAATGTAGTGGTGGCGGATGTGGTGGTGGACGATATGGTGGTGGTGGATGTGATGTTTAACCAAAAGCTGAATTTCTAACCTGAAAATTTTGAATTTTCAACTGAATATTTATTTTCAACCCAGAAAAGTGAATTTTTATTTTGAGAAAAAATGGTTGAAAATTCAGATTTTCAAGTTTGATGTCAACTGTTTTTTGAAATATTTGACTTTTCAGATTAAAAACTCAACTCTTTTGTTAAAAATTCATCTTTTATTGTAGAAAACTGAAAAACTTTAAAATTCATCCTTGCAGGTTAAAAATGTTACTTTTTGGTTGAGAATTCAACGCTTTTTGGTTGATGTTTTTTATTTCTGGTTTAAAAATTCAACCATTTGGTTGAAATATCAACTATTACATTTTTTCTTTGAGAAATTCGTTTTCTTTTTGGTTGAAGATTCATTTCTTTGGTTGAAAATTTAACTATTTCGTTGAAAATTCGTCTCTTCTGGTTATGTTCAACTTCTTATGATTTGAAATTAAAGTCTTTTTTATTGAAATATCAACTATTACATTTTTCGCTGAGAAATTTGTTCTTTCTTGGTTGAAGATTAATTTATTTGGTTGAAAATTTAACTAATTTGTTGAAAAATTCGTCTCTTTTAGTTGAATTCAACTTTTTATGATTTAAAATTAAAATCGTTTTTGGTTGAAATATCAACTATTACTTTTTTCTTAAGTTAAAAATCTAACTATTTTGTTGAAAATCCGTATCTTTTGGTTGAATTCAACTTTTTATGCTTTAAAATTAAAACCTTTTTTATTTGAAATATCAACTATTACATTTTTTCGTAAAGAAATTCATTTTGCTGAAAATTGAAGCATTTTGTTGAAAATTCGTCCCTTTTAATTCAGAGTTCAATTAGTTGGTTGTAGATGCAACTGTTTAGTTGATAATTGATTATTTTTTTGCAAATTCAACTATTTGATTGAAAATTCATCCTTCAGAGTTAAAAGATACAAATACTTTGTTGAAAAATTAATTATTTTATTTTCTATAATTAATTTTTTTTAAAGTCATGCTTTTGGTTGAAAATCTAACCATTACAATGAAAATTGGTTTTTATTTTATTGCAAATTAGATTTTTTACTGAAAATTTATCTATTCCATTTTTGGTTGAAAATTATTTTTTTTAGTTAAAAATTCAACTATACGATTAAAATTGAAATCTTTTTGGGTTGAAATATCAACTACTACATTTCCCATTGAGAGATTCATTTTTTTAATAGAAGATTAATTTCTTTGGTTGAAAATTTAACTATTTTGTAGAAAATTCTTTTTTTTTTAATCTACCTTTTTCAACTGAAAATGCAACTATTTGCTTTAAAATTCATGCATTTTGTTGATTTTTTTTTTGATAGAAAATTAATATTTTTGGTAAAACATGCAACTGTTTGTTTGAAAATTATTTGGTTTTAGTTGAGAATTGAAGTACTTTGTTGAATTTCGTCTTTTTGGTGGAAAATTAATCTTCTTTGTTGGAAATTCAACTATTTGGTTGAAAATGTATTTTGTTCAAAATTCATCCTTCTGGTAGAAAAACAATCTTTTTCGTCAGAAATAAAACTGTTTTTTTGGAAATTATTTGGTTTTAGTTGAGAATTCAACTATTCTGTTGAAAATTCGTTTCTTTTGGTTGAATTCAACTTTTTATCATTAGAAATTAAAATCCTTATTGGTTGAAATGTTTTTATTTTCCTTATTTTCGTTGAGAAAAAAATTTTTGTGGTTGAAGATTCATTAATTTAGTTAAAAATTCAACTGTTTCGTTGAAAATTCGTCTCTTTTAGTTGAATTCAAGTTTTATCATTCAAAATTAAAATTTTTTTGGTTGCAATATCAACTATTACAATTTTTCGTTGGTAAATTAATTTTTTTGGTTAAAGATTCATTTCTTTAGTTGAAAATTTAACTATTTTGTTGAAAATTCGTGTTTTTATGTACATTTTTCGATTGCCGATTGATCATTTAAGTTGAAAATTCATCTTTTAGGTTGAAAATTCAATTATTTTATTGAAAATTTGTCTTTTTGGTTGAAAATTAATTTTTTTAACTGAAAATGTAACTATTCCATTTATGATTGAAAACTGCTCTTATTTCGTCAAAAAATTAATTTTTCTCATGAACATTCAGTTCTTTAGTGGAAAATTTAATTGTTTCGTGAAAAGTCAACTAATTGGTTGATAACTTGTGTATTTTTGGTTGAAAATGTAACTGTTTGGTTAAAAATTAATCTTTTTTTGGTTGAGGATTCAACTATTTTGTCGAAAATTCGTCTTTTTGGATTAAATTCAACTATTTGGTTGAAAATTCATGTATTTTGTTGAAAATTCTTCTTTTTTGGTAGAAAATTAATCTTTCTGATTGAAAATTCATCTTTTTGGTTGAAAATTCATATAAAAGGATAAAAATCCATCTATTTTGTTTAAAATGCAATACATATACTTAAAATTTCAGGGTTTTAAAGCGTTTCAAGTTAAATTTTTCAGCATCATAAAAAAACTAACGCAATAAATTATGCATTCTCTTCGAGGGAAATCTCACTTTTGGTCTAACAGATCGAATTTCTGCTGGCATTTTCTTCAAGTTGTAACATTTTTGGGTTTATTATTTTTTTCAGTAAAAATTTTTCTTACGTAATATCACCCAATTCCCCAAAAAATAAATTTATGTGGAAACATAAGGTTCTCAATTGCAATTTTCTACAAAACAGTTGTATTTTCAACCCGAAAATATGAATGTTCAACCCAGAAGATTAATTTTCTATCAAAAAAGATGAATTTTCAACACAATACATAAATTTCCAAACAGAAAGATAAATTTTCTACCAAAAAGGACGAATTAAGAACAAAATACATCAATACATACACTTTTCAATTATAATTTTGATACCAAACCCGAATCATTTTAATCAATTGAAGTCATCAAAAGTAGATGAAATCACATGAATGTAAAACCCCAGGATTTTCTGTGAAATACTATCCTTAATTATGTGTATAAATCGTATTGAGTTGGATTTTTATAAATTATACAATTAAAAAATTATACAAGTATAATAAAATAATAAATTAACAAATAATTAAATCTAGAAATGCTTAACTCTTCACTTTCACTAATTTCGAGGAAGAATCTCTTTGGCAAATATAATAATTTAAAAATTATAAAGTCCTTTTTACAAGTCTAATTCTTAAAATAATATTTAAGAATGAAAAAATGTTATTAAAAATCAGTCACTTCCACTCGAACATTGATTTCACATTTTTTTGAGATTCTGAGGAAATTTTTTGGTTAATGTCGTCTATCAATGGGCGGATAATGCTGATAAGGAATTTCGTAGACCGGAGGAACAGATTCTATGTGGCTCCTTTCGTGCCAAGTTTCCGGAATGGGGGCGTGATATAGTCCATAATTTACTCCATTCGTTGCTACTTTTTTTAGACCTTGGATGCTGGACAACATTAGGGCCATTTTGGCAATAATAAGGGCTTTTCCTCCCAGAACAGCCAGAAACTGAAAACCCATGGGGACCAAAACTGATCCCATCAGGAGGAGGCCCATCATCATCATCATCATCATGCCTTGACGTCTTCTGTGATGCCGTCTTCGTCCTAAAAGAAATCATTTAAATTCAATCAGAATTTTTTTCCTGATGCAAATGTCTATAGGATTATTAATAAAAATAATCTGTAAATTCATTCATTCAAATTGTATAGATTACAATTTAACATCTTGAAAATTAAATAAGTTTCAATTTTAGATCTTCAAAATAGAACTATATATTCTAAAAAAACGTTCAAAATTACATCATTTTAAACTTTAAATATTCCAAAATAATGAACCTTTAATTGTAAATCTTAGAAATCGAATAATTTCCAATTGCACCTCTATAAAATTAAATAAATTTCATTTTTATATGCTCAAAATCGAATCATCTTCAATTATAAACCTTCAAAATTAAACTACTCCAAAAAAGCATTTAAAGTTACATTATTTTAAACTGTAAACATTCCAGATTAATGAATCTTCAATTCTAAATCCTAAAAATTGAGTAATTTTCAATTGTAAATCTTCAAAATTGAACTATACCAAAAAAAAAACATACAGAATTCCATCCTTTTCTATTTCACGCTTCAAATATTGAAGATTCTTCAATTGTAAATATTCATAATTGTAGGCAATTTCTAATTTAAAAGACAATTCATTTAATGAAAATATTGAGTACATAACACTCGCATCGTATTTGCTTCATCGCACGCTTCGCACTCCAGCAGCGCCCTCGCCATTCTCTCTCATCTCTCAAACGCCTCGTGGCGCCTAAATTCAAAAATCTACCCTCTAACCGAGCGTCCTGACTAATCCTCCGCCTCGAATAGATCTCTCTCTCTCTCTGTATGGTTTCACATACTCGGCGCAACAACTGGTAACTTGTGGTCCATCATGTGAACCTATGGACTTTATATCATAAATGTTGTTTTACTTAACCTTTTCAATAACATAGGGTCCATAAAATTTAGCCTTAAATTAAGGCTTGGTCCCAATTGAGTACACTTTATCGCTACAATGTCGCCTTGCTTATACTGAGTTGGCGTACGATGTCCGAGATTATATGTTTGACGACTTTCTTTTTGTATCTTCGTAATTTGCTCTTTAGCCTTTTCACGTATTTTATCGCGATCCTCTTGAAAGTGTGATTGAAATTCGGCTTCAATAATCTATTCCAGTTGTAAGTCAACTTCAAAATGCATCTTTATTCCGAACGATAATTCAAAGGGTGTCATACTAATACTTCGTTGGTAGGTCGAGTTCAGGATTTGCTGTAGTCGATTAACGTGTTGATGCCATTTCGGAGGATCGTTCATCGACAATTTGGTGAGAACAGAGATAATGTTCCTGCTTAACCTATCGACTTTTAGCCATTAGCTCTTTGTAGTCCCGTAGTCACAGTGTGATATTTAATTCCATTGTTTTGGCAGTATTTTTGGAATTCCTCAGAAGTGAACGCACTTCCTCGATCAGAGATAATCCTTAAAGGGCTTCCAAAAATGATTTTCTGTTTTTCAAGTCTATTCAAGATATCTTGAGTACCAGTGGATTTAATCGGATATAATCAAACAAATTCAATAAATCCATCAATCACTGCCAATATGTGGTGATACCTTTAACTCGTCGTTTCCAGAGCTCCTAGGTGGTCGACATGGTATGTGTATAATGGCTGGTCATCCTTGGTAATCCGGTGGAGAAAACCTTCTTGTTTTCCTTGTTTTTTGTTCTCCAAAATACAGGCGACGCAATCAGCGATGTATTTTTCCACCTTTCGTCGTAGATATGAAATAAAATAGTCTTGATCAGCTTTTCAGTCCTCACAGCGGCAATGTCCTCGATCGTGAGCACCTCAGATGATGTCGGTCTGCATGGCCTTTGGAGCAACCAAAACGTCTCGGCCGTCCTTTTCAACATATAAAAGGTCACCTCGTACGAAGTAATCTTTAAAAGACTTTTCTTTCATGATTTCCAGGATGACCTTCGTCTCGCTATCTTCCTGCTGAGCTCATCTTGCAACTCCGGTCGCCAAGTCCTTCTTGTCTATAGTCTTCTGGAAAGCAGCGCAATCAGTGATTATTCCAAATTTGATGCCTCACAGATTCCAAACGTCTTCAATGTCATTATCACGGCCAAAACTTCTAATTCGTAGCTTGAATAACTTTTCTCAGTTGGTGTGGTTTTTCTACTCATATAATGGACTGGGTGCAACTGTTGGTCCTCAAAAGACTTCTGCATCAAGACGTGAAGAAAACCGTTCTTCAAATCAATTGTCGAGAAAACACGGAAATCTTGGAGTTTGTTGATTAAATCTTCAACTACACGAAGTGGGTACTCTAACAGTTACGCGATTTATTTTACGGTAATCAATACAAACTCACGAAGGTCCGTTCTTTCTTTTAGTGACAAGCACAGAACCAGTATAATCTGACGAACAGGGTCAAATTTTGCCCTTCTCCATCCACTTTTCCGTCTGTCTTTCTACAATTTTGGTTTTATCTGGGGGAAAACGTCAAGGTGCCTGACGAATAGGATTCTCATCTGTAAGAATAATTTTCATCTCAAGAAACGTCGTTTATGTTTTACAGGGCAAATAGTTATCAATTAATTCTCTAACTTCTTCACAAATTTTAATATCCTTAATGTAATTCAAATTAAGTGGCGGTTCATCAGAGACTTTGATTCGAGACAAAAATACAGTAAGTGTTAATTTCGTTAACTTTACATCATAAATTCCGCTTTCTAAATTGGCCTGATAGATGACTTCATTGCCAATAATCAAATCATAGTCTATCGCATCGTCTGAAACTAGATAAATAGCTGTCGGAAACTGTCATGATCTACTTCTACAATCGTCTGAAAAAATCGTGGAAATGAGAGAATTTATTTTTACAACATTAATCTTTACCTCTTTCTTGTGTCTATTTCGGCTTTACCTTATAAACAGTAAAAGATTTTTTCGACTTACCAGAATCATCTTAAGTTACCTTATTCGTACAATTTTTAGATTCGTGCCCAAACTGATTACAGTTGAAACACCTTCTACCCTGATCCTTGAATGGACAGTCTCTAGATTCGTGACCCTCACCACCACAGTTGTAGCATCGTTGCAGTTTGTTGTCCTTTAATTCCGTCCTCGGTCCACCTTCATTTTTCTTTCCTGTTTTCTCTTGATGTGTAGGTTTCCCTTGACTTCGCTTTCTAATATGTTCATAGGCTTTCATCTTCTCTTTGAAAGATTTTAGATTTTTCGCTCCAAAAAGAATAGTCTTATTTGCTATCTCATCGTTCATTCCGACTATCACGTACTGGATGAGAGCTTCTATCTCAATTTGACCCCTAGCAGCCAATTCTTTCATGATTAAAAAGTACTCCTGTACCGTCTACGGAACTCTTTGACAAATATTTACAACGGATCCTTTATGGCTAGCGCGTTGGTTATACCTTACAAATTCGATTGAATAGACAAGTCATTAACTGCATTCACGCTGACGAATTTAGGCGAATTGGAGTTTGTCTTCAAACCGGGCGAATTAAACTGAATT
>JAUMHM010000003.1:2064685-2076586 GCA_032362435.1 Melikaiella ostensackeni | reverse complement strand
AACTACAATCAGCTTTTGCAAATTGGAACCTTTCATTTTTTTACATTCTCATCAGAGAAGGTATTAGATTTGTGTATAATTTGACCCCCTCCCCGTTTTTGTCAAATGTCCACGTTTTAAGACCCTCTGAACCCGAAAAACAGGTTTTTACCAATGTGTCTGTCTATCTATGTATGCATAGCATTTACAAAATTCCAAAAAAGAAACGAAAATGAAATTTTTAAGCCAAACAATGCACGATATGAAAAAAAGTCAAGAGGAGAGAAACGTTGCTTCTTGAAAGCCCTTCAAGATTAGCGTAAGAACGTTTGAATTTTCTTGAAAAATCGAAAACTCAAATTTTTAGCCAAATTACGCGAGATACAAAAAAAAGTTAAGATATCAAAATTGTTGCATTTGCGAAGACCTATGAGCTTTCTTCTAAACATTAATTGGTAGAAGGCATAGTTTATTTTCAAGTATACAAAATGATATTGGAATGTCTTAATTTTAATTTTTGAGTCAAACGACGCGAGATAAGAGAACAAGTCAGAATAGTAGAATTTGCGTTTTTAAAAAGTCAAATAAAATTTTTGTTGAACGTTTCTTCATAGGACCAATCGTGAATCATCAAGATAATTTTTAAATCGTTATTTCAACTATTTATTTGTATATATTATAAGGTGAGCGCAGAAAATCGAGCTCGAATATTATGAGAATCTATTCCTTAAGGCCGATAGAGCCTTGAGTAAATAAATTAAATTTTTCATTTAAAGTGAAAAACAAATTTAGTAATTTGTACATGAAGAATGTATAACATAGAGCGCAAAGCGCGACTACCGAATCGCGCGTACTAGGCGCGCTCGAACTTGCGAGCGAAGCGAACTGCGCGCCAAGCGCGCGATGAGAATGTGCTCGCGAAGCAGGCAAATTTTTTTTGTAGAGATTCGTAATTTGAAGAAAATCCTCTTTAGAATTATCGAAAAACTGAACCTTTATTTTGGAGTCATAAATTTTCCTTTTTTTCCGTAGAAAATGGTATTTATTTATAAATGAATTTATAGAAATTTTTATTTTTTCAGGACGCTATATATGAAAACTTCGATCTAGCTTTGGAAAGTAGTAGATTTTAGTCCTTTCCTGTAAAAACGTATGATTACAAAAAATAATAACCTATTTAAAATTAACAAAATACTAAAAACCTTCATTTAAGTCATATATTTTTCTATTTTCAGAAGAAAATTGTATTTATTCATGAATGTATGTAGAATTTTGCAATTTTTTGAAAAAATATACGAAAAACTCCAGCCAGCTTTTGTAAATTGCAGGGATCACAGTTTGCTCCCTTTTTACCTCATGTCTTTTTTTTAATTTGAAGGATCTCCTGAAACACCTAAAATCGAGAATTTTGACCCAATTTTCCCTTTTTTAAAAAAGTTTCGATTCATTTTTTAAGAATCATGAACAGAAATTCAAGGCATTAGAAAACCAGACGCTTCGAAAGAGATTCTTCTTGTCGATAGCAGGTTATAATATTCCCTAAATGATTTATTTGATGATTTTTTTTTAAAACAGGCCTTCAATGCTTTAAATTCCTCATATTTAAAATAAAAATATTGCATTTTCAACAAAATAAATGAACTTTCAACCAATAGGATTAATTTGCTATAAAAAAAGATGAATTTTTTACTAAAAGACATAAATTCACAAAAAAAAATGGAATAGTTAAATTTTCAGACATAAAAATTAATTCTAAACAAAAAAAGGAATTTTCAAAAAAATATTTAAATTTTCAACCAAAGAAATAAATTTTCAAGAAAGTAGTTGAACTTTCAGCTAGGTATTTGAATTTTGAACCAAAAGATATTTTAATTCCAAATGAGAAACAATTGAGTTTAACTAGTGAAAACGAATTTTCAACAAAATAGTTGCATGTTTTATCAATAAAAATGAAATTTCTAACAAAAAAGATCAATTTTCAAACTCAAAAGACGAATTTTTAACAAAAAGTTGAATTTTCAACCATGAACGATTTTTCAGTTAATGAAGAAAAGAAATTTCAACCAAATTGTTTACTTTACTAGCCAAACAGACGAATTTTCTACAAAACAGTTGAATTTTCAACCAAATAATTAAATTTTCAACCAATAAAGGGTGAACTTCATCTAGAAAGAATAATTTTCTACCTTAAAGAAGAATTTTAAACCAAATAGTTAAATCAAATAAACAAAATGGTTGAAAAAAAATTTGAATTGAAAAAAAGATCAATTTTCTACCAAAAAAGACTAAATTTCTACCAAAAGGAAGGTCAACCACATTGTTGAATTTTTAAGCCAAAAAGACAAATTTTTTATAAAACAGTTGAACTTTCAACCGGAAAATATGAATTTTCGACAAGAAAGATAATTTCCAGCCAAATAATGAAACATTTAATCAAAAAGATGAATTCTCAACCAAAAAAATAATATTAGACTTTTCAACCAAAAATAGTTGGATTTTCTTATTGGGTTCTAATAATTCAGTTCGCACTTGAATGCGTAAAAACAAGAGAAAGAAAAAAGTCTTATCTTCATAATATTGTTACTTTCGTTAATAATAATAATATTTTATTAAACTAATCTTTCTTTAGCAGAGATTTAAAAATGTTGTGAACATTTGGAAGCTTTAGAGTGATAAAAGTACATTAGAAAAAAATTTAGAAGTCCGAGGAACCAAAAACATAAATAGTAGATTTTTCAATTAGTCATTTTTGTATTTTTCAAATTCTTTCTTTCTAGCTTACATCTACTCAGAAAGATACATTTAAACCAATTCAAACATGAGCACTTTTTAATCCTGTTATTCCTCTATTTTTCATTCTTTAATCTTTTCGAACTTTTCCTGATGTATTTAATAATAAATGTAATCACCTTTTTTCGGGAGAGATTCCTCTTTTTTACCCAAAATTGAACTGCGGAACCGCTGTGAACCCTATGAAACTATAAATTTTCGTTATTTTTGTTGTAGAAATATCCTTTATTTTAGAGTCATAGATTTTCCTATTTTTGTCGGAGAAAATTGTAGCTATTCATAGTTATTTGTTGAAATGAACAGTTTTAAAACGGCATATGTAATAACAAGAAGATTAACAATCTTGTAAATGTTTGTAAGGTACATATAAATTATGGGCAAATTGAGGTTATGACACGCTGGTCAACTCTAGGCTCGGGAACGTGCTTGACGCCGGACCGTGCATAAGAAGCTTATGCTTATGTGCTATGCGGAAGTGTGCTCTTCCCATTTTATTCCCCCAAATGTTCGCCATCTTAGATTCTTATGGCTCAATAAGAATGGAGTATTCTCATTAAGCCATAAAAATCTAAGATGGCGAACCTTAGTGGGAATAAAATTGCTTCCCAATGTTCGTTTTTGTACGTAGAGTTGTAGGTTTTCATAATTGTTTATGTTTTTTCGAGATGCATAGTGTGTATTGCGCAAAGTTGTCGGGAAATATGAGGACCTGATACATCAAAAAAATGCAAAATACGAAATTTTGATCCGTATGCAAACAATTATAAAAAAAAACTCCAATACCACATGCAAACTTCTCCCACAGTTCGATGAGAGCGGCGCTTCATGTCACAAGTGAGGATACTCTATACTCTATTGACTGTGCAAAGCTGCCTGCCATACACAACGCATGCGCAGTTGAATAAGTCTCGATCCGTTAGCATCACCGTTGATTAATAAAATTTTGTCCATGTAAATAAAAGCATTCAATGAAAATAATAAATAATAATAAAAAGATAATACAATTCTTATTTTTTATTTTCTTGTGGAGGCGTCGGTGCGAAGTGGCAGCCAACAGCCTCTCGTTCTCAAAAATTATGTACTGGGTATGTCTTGATAGCCATACCCCGCCGATCCAATGTTGAATCGACGCGCTATTGAAGTAGCGAGTACCCTTTTTGGTTTGACCTGGCGCACCAGTGGTGTTATAAAATACTGCAGAACGAGTTCTTTTGTGAGAGAACGGAAACAAGGCCATCTGTCGGAAAATTTCGAAAGCTTCAAAAGCGCAGGATTTTTAAATTTAAATTGCAAGGCGCGAAAAATTCTCAAATATTTTGATCAATTTATTGAAAAAAAAAATTATTTTCGAATCTAAATACGCATACTAGCCTAAGTTGTACCTTTTCAATCAAGAAATTTGTACAAACAAAATATTCAAAATCGGATATGTTTTAGGGTTTAGAGATTATGATTAGAGTTTTGTCTTTTTATTGATTTGTTGCTGTTTTTATCTTCTCGATGTCTTGAGAATGTATGTATTAAATTTGGATACATATAGAATTATCCTCTTTTACATTAGCATCATTGTACCTAATTTAATGACAATTTTTAAACTGTTGTTTGAGGAAAATAATAATTTTTTATTACTCGTTTCACATTATTTTATAGTAAGTAACTTCTTTTAAATTTACTTTTTGTATTTTGTAACTGGCACAACGTATGTTAATTTCTTATAGAAAAATATGAAGCAATGAGAAAAAATTATTATTTTCTTCAAAAATAAAATAAAAAATTTAATACATGCATTTTGAAGATATTTAGAACATAAAAAGTACGAAAAAGAGGCAAAAAAGAAAAAAACTTGAAAAGGGGACCTCTAAATCATGTCCGATTTTGAATTTTTCGTTTTTGAATATCTTGTGGACTAGAAAGGTTCAACTTAGGCTAGTGTGCGAGTTCATTTCGAAAATAATTTTTTTCACCCTAATATATATGGATCATTCTAAACTTTCTTGAAAAATCGGCTGCAAAGCCATGTCAGCGATTTAGCTGTCCGTTTTTTTTCCTAATAGTAGGTGCACAAAAACGAAGTATTAGATTTTTCGAATCAGAACTTTACGTCAAAGTTTTCAATTGACTAAATTTCACGAAAGTCAAAGACTGTCAATTTCTAATTTTCAAGTCCAGCGATCTCGTTTTTGTATAAAGTTATAAGGTATATTATATTGAATGAAAATATGATGGAAATACTTTAGCGTAATCTTTGTTTTTCTTTGACATAAATATTTAAAAGGCTAAAAAATCTACTTCTCATCAAAACTATTTTCCCATCGACTTAACTGCTATAGTCTGAACTTTATATGTGAATATTATATGTAAATTCATATATTCAACCTTGTATAAACAAAAAGCCTTAGAGGATTTTCTGTGCATTTTAATTTCTAAGGCACATTGAATTTTTGGAATGACCTCTATTTTTAAGGTTTTTATGATTTATTTTGAAAACCACTGCTTTTATATAAAAATACTTTCCAGAGAAATGGTGTATTTTGTAAAAATACAACTTCTTTGTGCACAACACTTTTTGGTAAAATCATTATTTTCCGATGAAATTAACCAAAAATGAAAATAACGCTGATTTTTCATGATTTTAGCCAAAAAACGAAATACACCTTAAAAAAGTATGCATTTTAGAGAAAAATATTGCACACAGAAAATGTAGATCTCAATAAATTACACACTTGTTCTGCGAAACATTTTTTTATGTAGTCAATATTCTAATGCTATGCAATACTTATCCGATTCCTACCTTACCGACATTTTCCCCGCAACAACTTACGTCCACACGAATTAATGTATCGAGTTGAAAATTTGAGAAATTAATTAAAAGGCACTAAGGAACGTTTGTATCGTCCTGAATTTTTGAAACTACAAAAAAAAATAATTTTGGAAAATTTTTGAACTTTTTTTTGTAATTTCCAGAAATTTAGGACCATACAAACGTTTCTTAGTGCCTTTTATATAATTTCTTATATTTTCAACTCGATATCTCAATTCATGTGGACGTGATTTGTTGCGAAACAAATGTCGGTAGGGTAGGAATCGGGTAAATATTTTTGAATCCTCAATTAAAAGGATGAATTTTCAACAAACAAGATTAATTTTTTATCCAAAAAGACGAATTTTCAACAAAATACGTGAATCTTCTACCAAATGGTTGAATTTTCAACTTACTAAGGATACATTTTCAACTAAAAATTTTCAATCATAAATTTTCAGATAGAAGAATTAACTTTTAACCAAATAAGAAAGAATATTCAACAAAATAGTTACTTTTTCAAACAGAGAGGTGAATTAAAAAAAAAAGTTTTCAACCAAGTAGTTGAATTTTTAACCCTGAAAAATGAATTTTTAACCAAATAGTTAAATTTTCAACAACAACAACAAAAATTAATTTTCTACTAAGAAGATTAATGTTCTACCAAAAAGACGAATTTTTAACGAAATACATTAATTTTCAACGAAATTTTTTAATTTATAACCCAAAAAGACGAATTTTCTACAAAACGACGGAATTTTCAACAAAAGAGGTAATTTACAACCAAATAGTTGAATTTTTAACCAAAAATGATGAATTTTTAACCAAGTAGTTAAATTTTCAACGAAAATAAATAAATTTTTCACTGAAAATATTAATCTTCCACCAAAAACGACGAATGTTTAACAAAATACATTCATCTTCAACGAAATTGTTGAATTTTGAAGCCAAAAAGACGGATTATTTGCAAAACAGTTGAATTTTCAATCCGAGAATTAGATTTTTCTACAAAAAATTAATTTTTTGCCAAATTTTTTAATTTTCAATCCAAAAAGATGAATTTTATACAAAACAGTTGATTTTTTAATCCAGAAATATGATTTTACTCCGAAAAAGTTCATTTTCTACCAAATAGTTGAATGTTCAACCAAATAGTTTAATTTTCTATCGAATCGTTGAATTTTCGATCTATAAAGAATAATCATCAACAAAACATTTGAACTTTCAAACAAAAAAGATAACTTCATCAAAATACTTGTATTTTCAGCAAAATAATTAAATTTTAAACAAAATAGTTGAAACCGACAGAAAAAAACAATTTTTCAACCAAAATATTTGAATCCTCAATCAAAAATATTAATTTTTAACAAACAAGATCAATTTTCTACCTGAAAAGACGAATTTTCAACAAAATACGTGAATTTTCTACCAAATAGTAGAATTTTTAACTTACAAAGGATGAATTTTTAACTAAAAATGGAGTAGTTAAATTTTCAGATAAAAGAATTAATTTTTAACCAAATAAGAAAGACTATTCAACAAAATAGTTATATTTTCAACCAGAGAGGTGAATTATAAAAAAATGAATTCTCAACAGAGTAGTTCAACTTGTAACCAAGAAATTGAATTTTCAACCAAGAAAGATGAATTTTTAACCAAATAGTTAAATCGTCAAAAAAAGTGAATGTTCCACTTTTTTCTATTTTTCACAAAATAAATCAATTTCTAACGAAATTGTTAAATTTTTGAGCGAAAAAGACGGATTATCTGCAAAACAGTTGAATTTTCAATTTAAGAATATGATTTTTCAACGAAAAAATTGATTTTCAAGCCAAAAAGACGAATTTTCTACAAAAAAATTGAATTTTCAATCCAGAAATATAATTTGACAACAAAGAAGTTAATTTTATACCAAATGGTTAAATGTTCAATAAAATAGTATAATTTTCTACCCTATCGTTGAATTTTCAGTCCATAAAGAATATTTTTCTACAAAACAGTTGCATTTTCAACCCGAAAATATGAATTTTCAACAAAATAGTTGAATCGTAAACCAAAATGGATTAATTTTCTACCAAAAAAAACTATTTTACAACAATATATAATATGAATTTCCAAGCAGAAAAAATCATTTTCAATGGAAAATATCAATTTCCACGTGAAAATGGAATAGTTACATTTTCAGTTGAAAAATTAATTCCCAACCAAAAATAAGAACGAATTTTCAATCGAAGAGTTGAAGTTTCAACTAAAATGATGAATCTTCAAAATGAAAATGAATTTTCAACAAAAAATTCAACATTCAACCAAATAGTTGAATTTTCAACCGAAAAGATTATTCTTCAACCAAGAAGATTAATTTTCTATCAAAGAAGACGAATAATCAACAAAATGCATGAATCTTCAATCAAATAGTCGAATTTGCAACTAGACAAATTAATTTATAACCAGATAGTTGTATTTGTAACGAAAAAAGATAGATTTCAACTAAAAATGGAACAGTAAAATTTTCGATTAAAAAAATTGATTTTGAACCGAAAATAAAACGAATTTTCGAAAAAATAGTTAGATTTTCTACCAAAGAGATGAATCTTCAACCAAAAAAATGAATTTTTAACAAAGTAGTTGAGCTTTCAGCCAAGTAGTTGAATTTTTGATAAAAGAGATGGATTTTTAACAAAATATTTGCATTTTCAACAAAATAATTGAATGTTCAACCAAATAGTAGAATTTTTGACGAAATGAGATGAATTCTGAATCAAAAATAAAATAGCAGCCTCTTAAACCAAAATAATTAACTTTTGACGGTACATAGTTGGATTTTCTTATTGGGTTCTATTAATTCAGTTCGCATTCAAGCGAAAAACGAGAGAAACGGGGAAAAAGGGGAAGTTTCTTGAAAGCATGGAGAAAAAGAAGAATTCTTGAAAAAAAGAGAAAGAGGGGAATAGGGGAAAAAATGTGAAGTCTGAAATATAAAAGTGATTTTTAAAATTATTAAGTTACACTCAACTCTCCATTTAACGGTCCTAGGTATACCACCTTCCTAGAATTGCCGCCGGCTTGCATTTGTCGATGAGGGGGTCTAAGAGACCGAGAGAGAGGCTCAGAGGAGTTCAGCAGTTACCCCTGACTGCTTACATCGTAGAAATCCTTGTAAGAGTCTCATGGTCATAGCAGGCCATACCGGAGACTCGAGTTAGATGGAGAGTTGAATGTATTATTGAAGTGTACTGTTACAGTGCCATCTCTCACAAAACTCGCAAAGTTATGAGAATTTATCATCGAGAGAAGTACTAAACGTTATCTAAATTCGTAACGTTACTTGTAGCGCCCCCCTCCTTCTCCCTGTTACCAACTGTAATTTTTGGCGCGACCCCCTCCACCCCTCAAAATGATATCACAGTTTATGGACGGCCCCTAATATGTTAGCTACCCGATGAGGTCTACAAAGGTACAGAAAGGCGATAGTACCTTTTTTGTTATTGCTGCAAACGGAGCGTTGTTAGAGAAATTGTAGTCGTTGACGTTGGCAAAAATATCGATAGTGATATAAGGACGGATAATGGATTGCCTCTTTGAATAAAATCTACGCTCTTACTCTCTATCCTCAATCGGAGTATAAAAAAGAGGGAACCTGCGGAAAATCAGAATCACGCGGTTCTCTGCGATATTGCACTTCACATTTTATATTTATTCACGTAAATTTTGCACGGCAGTTTACCTCTACGAGGTGTGGCTATTAAATAACAGGACTGATGCTCTAACAATTTTCATTTACTAAATTATTCAATGGAGATGTTATCCTCTTCAATGTAGTCCCTTTTCCGGTCCCTACACCGTTCCACACGAATCTTCCATTGTTTGAAGCAATGTTGCGGGTCCTTTTTTGAGAGGTCTATTCATGAGCCGAGTTGCTCTTTCCTTCACAGCATCCACCGACTCGAATTTCGTTCCTTTTAGCTCAGACTTGATCTTCGGGAACAGAAAAAGTCACATGGGGCTAGGTCAGGTGATTACGGTGGGTGCTCCAACACCTGAATCTTGTTCCTCGCCAAAAAACTTTGGACAGACAACGCATTGTGTGCTGGTGCGTTGTCCTGGTAAAGAATCCACGAGCAGTTCTTGCACATTTCAGGTCTTTTTTTTCTTACTGTTACATCCGCAATTTTTGAAAATTTGGTTATAACGCCTAACCAGACGCAACCGTACTTGAGGAAACCAACCGACAATGTTCACACAGGAACAGGCGCATTAGCGCGACACATCCAATCTTGAGTCTGTGATAATTGCACTACACAGAAAAAACTAAGAGTAATCTTTACCCTGATTTCGGAGTAAAGATTACATGCAACAAAATTTACCCCATGTGGGTAATCATTACCCTAACACCACGGTATTTTTCTGCTTTTACTCACGCGTGTAAGTAACATTTGAGAGCTCTTATAATTCGTTATGACCGTCTTTATGAAGTTGCACTCACCCGATTTGGCTGTTGCACTAACCGTCAGCTAACTTCATTTCAGCGATCAAAGCTCGTGGCTTCCAATTTTCCAAACGGTCTTGACGACTTTCATGAGAACAAAAAAAAGTTCACTCCCCGCTGACGGCAATATTTGTGTTTCACCCATACGAATAGATAAAAATATAAAGTTACCTGCAACAAGATTTACCTTCAGTTTTTTCTGTGTACTGATAATAAAGAAGAAACTACAAGGTAAAGAAAAGTGCAATACCATGGGAGGATGAAGGTTCGATGAATAACGATGAATTGATAAAAGAAACCATGCATAGGTTTTACCGATACATATAAGATAATTAGATATTACCAATTAATCAATACGTGTGTATATGATTATAAACTAAATATGTATATCGAATATCAGATATATGGGAAATAGGAATATACACAAGTATGAAAACAAATGTATTCTAGAGTTTTGACGTTGCATAGTCAACATTCCATTCACCCGAATATGTATAGCGTACAGTAAACAAGTGACCGACCACGAGTGCAGTTAGACGCGCTGGAATGAAAGGCGTCTGAATAAATACGTTGGCCATAGTTAAATTTAGCATATAGAATTCGCATTCCTGAAAGAACAAAAGAAGAGATGACCTGCTGCCGAGAGTGTCAGTAGAGGGAACTTACATATTAGTCACCCAGGTGAATCATTCAAATCTCAATGAAGGTCGTACGTAACCATCCGAGGGGCTATTTACTCTGAAGTCGAACGTTTCGAATGTTAGAATTTTTCTTGAAGTCCTAACGAAATCACGTAATGCTATGAAAAGCATAGACTCGTAACCTTAAAGTCGTAGTAGTCATGACGAAGCCAGTAAAACAATGGCTAAAGTCGTAAGCATAAAAAAAGAGTCGTTATTATTAAGTCTGGCGAAGTCAGACGAAATCCGCGCGTCCGCGCGCTTGAATTCGAACGTGAATATACATCGATCAATCGTATCAATCGATATCGATCGATACAGCGATATTAAAACATATGATCGCAGCTGATCGCGACGGACCACACCGAGTCATGAAGTTGAGATGAAGTCAGATCGAATTCGACACTCATCACTTGAATTCATCGAAGTCAGCAACGAACGAATTTAAAAACTATAGTCAGATGAAGTCACAAAAAAACGATTGAAGTCACACGATATTGCTAAAATAACGTTACATTGATTTCAGCAGACTTTGGAGTGAATAGCCCCTCGTAACCATCTTCATAACATCGTCAACCGAGGCGATCATATTTCAGACAACCCTCGCCTCGGTACGTGCCGAACTGTGTAAACACTTGAATCGGATGTTTACGAACGTGCCAAAGCACAAGTTTGCGAAGTATGTGTCGAAGTACAAATTTTTGTGGTACGTGCCGAAGCACAGATTTGCAAGAAACGTGATGTTTTGCACATCCCTATTCTATATAAACCCCAGAGATACCCTTGGTGGTCGTCTTCACGTTCCAAGCAGTCACGCTGTCAACTTAATCCACGAAGTACGAACCGCTTTGATGAAGTCGCGATTTCTACCTTATTGCAAAATATTCCTCAACCAAGAACCGCTATGAATGAATCTTATACTTGTACCTCTCTGTGAAATAGTTAACGAGGCATTAAGTGTTGAACAATGTTCTTTCGGCTGTGGCTAGGTACGGTCGTCGAATAAGTCTTTCCGAGCAAAGTCCGCAGTGTTATACGGTTGTGAAAAAACTTACGAGTGGCTTCGATCTCTAATACGGTTCGTGTATCGCTCGACTAGTGAAAGGATTAATTATCGATCCGCGATCGTGCATCCTTCACTCTAGCTAACTAAACTCTGCGTGAGG
>JAUMHM010000003.1:2031462-2048079 GCA_032362435.1 Melikaiella ostensackeni | reverse complement strand
AAGTAAGTGTTATTGAGACAGTGTTCTATCAAAGGTATGAGATCGGAGGGGAAGTTTGTAAATGATTTAATAATATCAATTGTATCAGAGATTGGTACTTTCGTAAAGAGAGATACCACGTCGAAACTCACTAGGATGTCGTCGAGTGGAATGTGAACTTGTTGTATCTTTTTGATAAAGTCAAAATACATAAATATACGGAATTTCAGAAAAATTGAAGGTGAGGGCTGTTTGGAACTACACCCAAACTTTTATTTTAAAAAAATCACATCGTAGTCTAAATATTATTTGATGAAGTTAATTGATTTTTGTAAAATGTTTTGTAAGTGTAACAGAGTATGCAATCTCCTGATAAAAATTATTTCGAGGCTCACTCTTGAGGTATGTCTAATCTAGTCGAGATGTGCGGGGACTAATCTTATCGAGACAGGAGCAGTCTAGCTGATAGCGGGATATGAAATAGGATGGGGGCAGCCGGCCCATAGTGATGCCTTACTACTTAGGTGGCATTACGAGACCCAAGTAATGACTTGCTTTGTGTTAATTAAAATACACAGTACAGTAAGTACTTGGGAATATGATTATTTACGCAATCGACATAGCTTTTTTGGCTCAATCAGAAAATGAGATAAATTTATAGTAATATCTAGTTTATGAACGTAGCATCATACACTTTAATACACGCTAAAATTTATTCATTTCAAATTGATCCATGTCTAACAAAATTTATAAACCGGAAATTACCAAGAGTCAAGCGCATATCATTCGTAAAATGAGATTTCTAATTTCACAATTGATTTACATTGATGAATTTGTAAGCACACACAGACACAACTGCAGCAGACTCTACTGGGCAAGAGACATATAGTACATACTTGTCATCTGGTCATGCAGGTCAATAGCATTATGTAGATTTCGTCACTGATAAACTGTTGTTGGAATGTAATGCAATTTGTAATTTTTTTCATCAATTAAGATATATGTTTTCTAATAATATCCGAATATAGTTTCTTTTCGTAAATCACAAATACTCACCACTGATACGCACCACTAATAGTCACAACTAATACTCATCTCGAATACTCATTTTTAATACTTATTCTCAACACTCATTTCCAACACTCATTTCGTGAACACTCATGCTCTCAATACTCATTCTCTTAATACACATTCTCCCAATACTCACTCTGCGAAAAGAGTATTGCATCTCCTATACTCACTTGAATGCTCAATTTAATACTCACTGCAATACTCAGTTGCAATAGCAATTTTTCTACGCTCACATTGCGTAAGGGCGTGGCTAGTGTCACAACGGAAGTGAATCAGGGCCTAATCGATTGGAAACTCACCTTAGCCCTTGCTATCGACATTAAGAGAGCCTTTGAAGCGAAGCTACCCAGGGATCTCATTGAGAATCTTAAGGAACAGGCAGTTACGGCGAGAATTCCGAATTTTGTAGCATTTCTGACTAATAAGAGGAAAATCTTATTTTCTCCTACGGCAGTGAACCGAAGGTTTTTGAAGTGAGGGTTCCACAGGGCAGTGTTTTCTCTCCGATCTTGTTCAACCTTGACCTCGGGAGGCTTGAGGATTGTCTCCTGGGGGGGGGGGGGTGAAGGTTCCGCGGTATGCCGATGAAGAAGAAAAAGAATAAGAGGGAAAAGAAGAGGAAGAGGAAGGTAAAAGCGAAGAGGAGGAGAAGGAGGAAGAAGAGAAGGAAGGAGAAGGGAGAAAGATGGAAGAAGAGGTAGGAGGAAGAGAAAGGAAGAAGAGGAGGAGGTATAGGAAGTAGAGGAAGAACAGGAAGAAGAGGAAGTAGAAGAAGAACATTCTTGCATGCATGCGTAAAAAAGAAATGAATTTTCGAAACTTCCTTAATAGTGCAGCAATTCATATTGTTCACGCAAAGAAACGGGTTTTATCCAACATCAATTTCGCACATCACGAGAATGTAAATTTTCGGCAGGAGAAAACTAGAAAAGTTATACAGGATTAAATTGGCGAATTCACGAAATTCGACACTTGTACTCGAGAATCATGGTAACGTCGCTTTCACTGCTAACCGCTAACTGCTACTATATACCGATACAAGCAACGAGTCTGAGTGAGAACGATTCAGTAAGCATAAGAGCAAAAGAGACAGCGAAAGCGAGGTTGCCAAGAATTACGCGTAAAATTGTTGATATTTTTAAGAACGATATTAAAGAATTTTATTCATTTATATGGCCCGCGAATAGGCTTAATGAATTTAGAACGCAATATCTTTATAAAATAATAAAAATCTCGCTTGAAATACACTGTTAAAAATGTTTGTAATTTTACCACACTTTTACCATACTTTTGTATATTGAATTTACATTCCTGGAATAGTAATCTTAAATTATAACACACGTGTCGTAAAATCTTTAGTAATAATTCTTAGAATTCAATTTACAAATTTTATAATTCATGGATCAAGTAATTTTCATAATTGAACTATAATATATAATTTTCTTACCTGATAGTTTCAACTGAATTCATTATTAGTAATACTGTAATCACATAAATGAAAGAAATGCAAAGTAACCTAGAAATTATTTTTTGTATCTGGAATTTTCACCTTTAGCCTGCTTTTTCGGGAAAAGTTTCACCTGCACGTCATATTTCAATTCTGATTGATACATTCTAGCAAACGTTTTGCATGCAGATCTTTTTATTTCAAATAAGTTTGAATGAAATGCAATGCTAAAGGATAGGGCACAGTTATATCACAATGAAAACACTCAAACTCGCTCCAGGACAACGTTAAACAAAAATTTCTGTAAGACAGTCAACTTTTTTTTCCGTGTCGAATTATCTTTTTTTTTTGCTTGCCCACTCTGCAATCGAAAAAAAGACTAGTCATGAAAATTGAAAAAGGGCGGCGAATTTCATGGTGGCCCAGGGCGGCTTAAGACCTAAATTCGGCTCTGGTCAAAATTATGAAGGGGATATGTATGTTATTACATGGTAAAGTTTCAAAAATATCAACCTATTTATCACAAATGACAATAATTGAAGAAGAAACCAACTTCATAATCATCTTACAGTGCTTCAAGGTGCTCTCTTAATCTAAATTGGTGGGAATTTCATTAATTGAAATAATAATTCACTGTTTGACTCATGAAATATTAATATTTCAGAATTTTGTAAATGGAATAGTGGAAAATCACAAGTTTATTTCACTATAGTCAATCAGTGAAATAATTGATTAATTCTTTAGTGATCTCGGTTACTAATCGATTAATAAACTTTTCTTCTCGATTATTAAATGGTGGTCCAACGAATCACTTTGTGCGAGGAGTGCTGTTGAGTATGTTTCTGTGAGTTTACACGCCTTAAAGGAATTATTTTTATCATAAATAAAGTAAGGTAAAATAGATTAGATGTGTAAATAATTCTAATTTTCCCACTTTGGAGCTATAATTCATAACTTGTAAATAAGTTATGTTTGGTAGAGATCACGTAGTATGATTCAGGATCATATGGCGTACCCTATTGGCAAATTTCACAATTCATGCCTTGTGCCTGCATCGCTCGTTTCACTATTTTCGCTCGACTCGCTTAACCTTTTTAGTTAACTCGCTATTTTGTTTCGCTCGCTGTTTGCGCTTGGTTGGCTTTTCTTTTTCCTTATTATTATTCCCATTTAAATCCTTATTTAAGTTTAACCTTTTTCTAGTTCTCACAGTGCTTATTCACATATTATTTCTAAGTCCTTTGCTTATCCTTCTTAGCTTTTACTATTTCACTCCACCATGCCACTGCCTCTTTTTCCTTATTTTCATGCAGTATTATTTCCAACCTTTTCAAAATATTGTTCTCTAACCTCTACTGCTCTGCCTTTTATCCTCCCACTTTCTTTCTCTTTTACGCATTCCTTAAATAAACCACTTCCATCACTCTCTAATACTTTATCTTCAAATCCACATGCTCTTTCCCTTGTTTTCACATGCATGCATTGTCCGTCAACT
This sequence comes from Melikaiella ostensackeni, assembly GCA_032362435.1. Lineage (NCBI taxonomy): Eukaryota > Metazoa > Arthropoda > Insecta > Hymenoptera > Cynipidae > Melikaiella > Melikaiella ostensackeni. Next base: position 2,044,087 of record JAUMHM010000003.1, on the reverse strand, counting down.
TCTAACAATACTACATAAATCTGCACTTATCCAGCCCTAGCGTTTATTTCGCATACATTTCTTGCACCCGTTTCGTCATTCTGTACGTCTACCATCCCCAAATTTCCACTCCATACAGCATAACACCGCCAACCAACGCTTTAAAACACAGCAACCCAAGACAGCTTTAATGGCGTGCAGAAATCGCGATTAGGATTTGGGAGGGCCCCAGATAGTTTTCCTTATTTCTGATCGGGCGCAGAAAGAGAAAAGTAGAGAGGACGTGAATAGTTTTGTAATGCTGTTTTAGCCGGGCTCTATCTAGAACTTCTCAACAGGTCTCAATGGGAATACCCTCACACCGCCCATTTAGACCTTTTCTGTTTTCCGGCTGTCACTAAGGGTTAGCTTCAGACAGAATTCAGTTTGAAGTTGACCCTTATTGACAAGCGACAAAATGGGCTGTTTTAATATGGATGTACGCATATGTCAAATAAGATTTGTGAGCCACAAAATGAATAAAAATATTTAAATACATACAGATTTAAAGATTTTGGAAACATAATTGCAAATGGTTATATTTTATTACAATGTAAAAATATTACTTTTATGGCACCTGACATTAACTTGAGGGTACGATATATAAGTCGTCAAATTAGTACGCACGCAGCAGACATATCATAAGCAGGACATGCAGAGGGAGGTGGGAGGGCTATGTGACTGAAAATAACTGTCATTATTTATATGATATGAATGCTACAGTCAGGCTTGCCACTAGCCGAAGTTCGAAGAAGTTCGACTGGCGGCGGGATTCCTAAGCTCTGTTTAAAGTTTTAGGTCATAGATCTCGCAGTCCAGATTCAATTGCACAGTAAACCCTAGAGATATTTTGTATCTGAAGTTGGATTAAAACTCTGCAAACAGTTGACAAGTGACTATAAAGTTGTGAATGTAGTTGTCCAATTTTATTAACGCTTTTACGATTCATTTCTGCCATAACTACATTTCTCATTGATCAAACATAGAAAATACCAAGTGTAGTCCTCAAATCGATTTTAGGGTAATGTTTACCTGCAACCAAAATTACCTTCATGTCGGTTAAGTTTTCCTACAACATTGGGTATGGTTACCATGACAACTACATTGTACCTTCTTTTGTTTCGATCCAACTTTACCCACTCGAATATTACCCACAACAAAATTACACATCTGGTTTTTTCTATGAACCTCACGGATCGATAATATCTACTTATTCTTCTGCAATGTTCGCTACATTACTATTGTAGCCTTGGTTCAGTGGATGCTACATATATTTACCGTATTATGTAAATACTATGGATAGAGGTTTATTTAACTAATTTTAAATTACACTTAGTTTCTCTTTACTTTCATTGTGACATTTGCAGTTTGTGTGGAAATCTTGATGGTTAAATGCTTCTATACAAATATTCTGACGTGTTTGACTGTACCACATTGCTTGTGAAAGCTTAACTGTTTCACGTGTAAATAAAGGAAGAATCGGGTAGCCTCTGCGGCACACAGTGGGAACAAACGTACTTTTTGTTTCAAAATCGGAGAACTTTTGATAGAAATAACCTAGAGTGATGATTTTATTAAATTGTAGGTGAATACCTACAGAATATAGAAAAATTAGGGAGAAGGTGCAAACAATGATTTTTGTCCTTGAAAATCTAGGCTAAAATTGAAATTTTTTAACCAAATTTTAGATTGTCGATTACCACGAGGGCTCGGATAAGACACTCTACGTGATGAACATTTTTTTTCATAGATTTTTCCTGCTGCTTCCAAATATTTCCTCTAACTTGAGCTAAGACTCTCTGGTTCTAAGAAAAAAAGCGATTGAAGGTCCTACTCGATTTTTCTGAGAAGTGAACTATTTCGACCGATTCATATTTTATCATTCATGGTATTTTAAGGTTTTTGGGGTCACTTATTCCAAATCCGAGGTCGAAATTCAAAATAGCGGATTCAATATGGTTGATGAAAACTGTAAAAACGATACCAATATGGTTGAAAATTGATATAACGGGGAGTCGCTTTGGAGTCGCTGAGAGTTTTCACACCTTTGGTGGTTATTTGTGTGCCCTGATGAACTATCGAATCCTAACATAACGATGAGCTTTAAATCACGTAAATTCTTTTGTCCCACTTTGAAGCAACACTGTCACACAAACTTTCTGCAGTTTTATTCAACATGCTCTGCAGCGGAATCTTTATCTCCATTTCTGACTTTTTATAATCTGCAGGCTGACATTCACTTATAGCCATTTTAATTTCGCGGTATGATGGGTATATGGGACAATTCCTTTTTCGACTATCCTTTGACAAAGCCGAATATATGCAATTGAATCTCCTTATAATTAGAATTAAAATATATCGTTTTCTGTTCAATAACGTCTCATGAACCAAAAACTTTTTATTTGCTGATAAAACAATTTATATTTTTGATAAAATCTATCACTATGGCAACAGTCATGAGAGTAACTATTTCTTAATGGTTCTCATTTTAATTTTTTTTAACGCTAAAAGGCAATTTCAAGTCATGTCTGTATCGTTTCTACAATTTTTATCCGCCATATTGGATGCGTTTTTTTGAATTTTGGCAGTTTCACCTAAGATTTGAAATCAGTGACCTGAGAAACTTCGCAGCAGGAAATTTTAGCCATATCGGTGTTGTTCTAACAGGTTTCATCCACCAGTCATACTGGTGCCAGTTTGAGTTTTCACAGTTTGACCTCAAATTGGAAATCAGTGACCCAAGAAACTTTGTAATATCAAATTTTACCTTGTCGGTGTCGTTCTAATAGGTTTGATCAGCCGTATTGGATCAGCCATTTTGGTTTTGAAAGTTTGACCTTGGATTTGAAATAAGGGACCCCAAAAACCTTGAAATACCATGAATCATAAAATATGAATCGGTGGAAAGTTCAGTCCTCAGGAAAATCGAGTAGGACATTCATTCATCTGAGCCCTCATGGCAATCGACAATCTAAAATCTGGCCGAAAAATGTTAACTTTAATCTAGATTTTCAAGGTGAATAATTATTGTTTGCACCCTGTTCGTAATTTTCCTATATTCTGTAGGTATTCATCTACAATTTGAAAAAAATTCATCCCCCTAGGTTATTCCTATCAAAAGTTCTACGATTTTGAAACAAAAATTATGTTTGTTCCCACTGTGCGGCACATGACTTTGAATGAACTGTACTCTCAACGATGATATATAAACATTGTTATCTTTCAGAATAGTCCCAAAGTATAATTTAAGAATTATGAACTCATATCTCGGATTACCTAGCTACATATAAGCTCTTCACCAGTATATCTTTGTGTTATCTCGTAAATTACTTTGAGTAAAATTGTTGGAGTCTGTCTGAACGAAACGGAACAAACAAAACAGTTTATCTGAAGAAATTTATTACTTGAAGTGACTTGCCGTTCGAAGGAGACACAATTTTCTCGGGAATATTTGCGCATTAAAATTCTGCTTATGGAATTTTTTTTATCTCTTCAGTGCAAAGTGTCTAATTAGTTGTGAAAAATGGGAAAAACAATTTTCTTGAGTCTTCTAATTTTTTTTGTTATTTTATCTGAAGGAATTGGGACTTCATCAGGAAAGAATATTAGTAAGTATTAATAGGATTTCTTCCACTTAAAGATACTTTTATGTCGATTTATTTGAACTCTTACAACCAAAAACAAAACTTTTTTCTGTGAATTCAAAAATTTTTCAGCTTGCTTTTTTGTATTAGGAAATGGCGGTTTTTAACATTATAAATTTATAAAGGACTCCGCTCAGCGGAGTTCAGCAGTTCCGTAGCCACAAAGCGGGCAGTTCAAACACTCGCGTGCATATTTTGCTTTTATTTTCAAATACACGCGGAAAATTCTCTTTTCTTCAATTAGTCTTCATTATTAAAGGAGGTCCATCCTCCAGACTCAGGTGATCGTATGTGCGATTCCTGCGTGACAAAATCGAAGTATCTACGGCTCTCAAACAATATCTGGCCTCGAAGAAGCCCTACATCTCATAAAGAAATCTTCACCTAACCGGATCTCAAGGTTCTGCCAGGACAACCTAGCTAGAATCTGACCATCCTTCTGATGTTTCGCTGAGATAGTGGCTGAACTAGTCATCCTATTTCCCAGTATTCCTATATGGTAAAAATAACCACCTGGCCGAGGCTCTTATTCATACAAAACCTAATAGTAGAGATGTTCGCATACAACTCTGCAGAGAAGCTAGAAACGCCCAGGAACAATGGTATCTTATAATCTGTTTAGGAAATGTACAGAAAAAACACAACTCGAACTAGGGAGTTTGATAGAGCCGAACTATCGGTAAAGACGTAACAGCGATCCGAAAAATACATTTCCACTTCTTCCCGAAAATCGGTCTCCGGGTCTTGACTACCTATAAGACTCACCCCGAAGTCCAGGTCACAGGTATTCCAGTAGTGAGGTTCGCCCATTTCCAGTCAAGTACACGACTCTAATCGATCTCATAACGCTCTCCACAGCCGGGGCCAATTCTGCAAATACTTCTTCCAGTCCAAGGATAACTGTACTAATATGGCAACCCGCCCTTACGCAGCTCTCGGTAAGCTTTCTAAGCTACGCCATCAACGGCCGATCTTGCACGCGAGATTTCTAAGTAAGCATCGTTCCGTCAACAATCTTCTTCTAATTTCCAAAGTTGGCTCATCCGCCTCGGACAAAATAATCTCGATGGGCGTGGTATGCATCCAGCCCAGCAAGACTCTCTATGCGGCGTTCGTGACGTAGTCGAGTTTTCCAAGGAGCGGGTAAGTTTCAGAACTTCCGGAAGGGAAATATGCTGTTCTAAGTCGAATCAGGTGCGCCACGAAGTTGATGATGCTGCTGGGGGTATCTATCTTTCTGATATCTTCTAAAAGAATAGCTAGCCTGATGCAATTGAAAGTGCCCTTGATGTTTAAGGAACAGGCGAAAAGGGATTTACACCTTTCGAAAGCGTCGGCTATATCGGTAGCCAACAACCCTATACAATCTAGGACTGATCTGCCTCTCCTGAAGCCGTAATAGAACTAAAAGACTTAGTCCTACATGCAAGCCTACTATGAACTAATCATAGGGATGATTATCACCATGCTCGAGGTCAGCAACTGAGAACTGAGTTGCCAATTTCTGGTCTGGAGTCTATCTTCTGGCCTACCATCTGATATCTGGAAGGAAGAACTTATCTGGCTCATATCCTTCTGTGTCGTGTCCCTCTCTTTTGTAGACGAGATGAGGATGGTTCTCTTGCCTCCCCTCAGACCCAATTCTTCTTCCTGGGGCCCCAAAATTAGCGCATGAAATGTCATCCTGCACAAGGCGGGCTTTGCTTCCGCAAACCTCAGGTTATGCCTGTACTTGATTTCTAGGATTTCCTCTTAAAAGAGGAAATATTAAATATTTTCGGGAGGATGCAAAATGAGGACATCTGCAGTTCATGCACCCAGCACAGAATTTGGTTGGTCATTTCTATCCAGTCTTCTAACTCTCTGACTAACTCGAAGTCTTCTGCATCCATATTCGCCATGATCCCGTCACTGTTTTCCAAGTCTATATTGTTGTCAACCAGGATATTGGCATCTTTATACCGTTTGCAAAAAAACTTTACCTCGTTTTGCCCACTGTTCCGCCCTAGGTCGGTAACGATCACTTATAACTGCCCTCAGTTTCTTCGCGATGGCTATCTTGTGGTACTTTCCGCGCCTTATGATCGCAGATTCCATAGAAACTATAAAAGGCGGGGGTGAGTCATCAAAGTAATTAACTACTTCAGGGGAGAGAATATTTCTGACCCATACATTTCTTTCTGCCGCTTCGTTACGCCCGTTAACCCCGATCCTCTACTAAATTGATCGTATTTAAAGAACCTACTCCCAGAGTTTAGGATTTCGGGTGAGTTGGGCCTTGTGGAAGATGAGTTATTCAGGTTTGTATTAGATTCATGATGTCTTTTGGCTAAAGCTGCCTCATTTATTTCCACGTTCTCGGCCGAAGTGGTGTCCTAAGACAAGGTTAGCTTCTGTACCTGACGCTTTTTTTATCAGTGACTCCACCATACTTAATAAGCTCTCAGAATAAAAGTCGAAAGTATCGCAACCCGAGGATTCATGCTGGATGTTCAGTAAGGCGAAAGGGGGGAGGGACGAAAAGGTCTTGTTCCATCAGAACCATTTCTCAGTCTGAGATATAGTTTTGAAAGCCTGTTTTGGAGATCCCATCACCAATAGGTATCACAATATCGGCTGGGGACTTGATAAGATGGGCCGCAGTAGGAAATTCGAGGCAGTAGCTGGTTCGGTAATCCAAATGAAACTAGTCAAGGTTGGTAATCTCACGTAACCTGATTTTTATCCTGAACCACCGGACAAGTAAATTGGGGAATTTTCTGGAAACTCTTTCGGGTCGTAACGAGTAAAGGTATCCAAACTTTTCTATAACAGCATTAAAATGATCATTTTCTATCAGTATTTAGTGCAATGTTGGAGATAGTAAAAAATTAACAACAATGAGCCTATACACTGCAGCAACTTTTGATACGGTAGCATAAACTGCTATGCTCGGCATCCAATCAGGAGCGTCGGTTACAAACAGAATATTTCTGATGGGGTTGCCGAACGCAGCTGTTTCTGCTACAATGTAAAAAAGGTTATTAGTGACCCTTGGAATCATTGGGAGCCTTAGGATAATAAGAATTCAACAATAGTAGTAACATACCCCCCATATGGACCAAATACGGCTGGGGGCTGATCAATCATGCTTATTCGGCTACAGCCTTTGCAAGCTTCCAGATTTCGCCACCCAAATAGAGCTTTGTCATTTGTACGCGTCGAAATCTTTAGAACCTAACCAAAATTGTATCTTCTGAGAAATTTAAAGAAGGGGTGATGGAGCGGGGGAGGGTGGGAAAGAAGGAAGAGTGATTGCATGTCTGTAAAATTTGATATAGAATAAAAAAAATGTAAAAGCGCAACTGAGAAATTGTTTTGAATCATTGCAGAGCAAACATTCGATCTTCACGTCCGTAAGAAGCGTATAGTTGATCTAACGCGGAAACGAAGTAAACCAGAGCCGATTGAAGACCATCCTTTTATTGTCAGTGTTCAAAGAAATGGCCAAAATGTCTGTGGAGCTAGTATATTATCGCCTACTGTCGTCATAACTGCAGCTCACTGCCTTGAGATACTTGCTGCGTACTGGATACTATCTGGTTCATCCTATAATGATCGTGGAATACCTCACAATATAACAAAGACAATATTTTACCCAGGCTACAGACCAGAAGGTTTTCCGCATGATTTGGTTTTGCTTATAATTTCTCCAGCTATCGACTTGGAACATTCACCTAATCGGAAAATAATGTTGTATAATGGAGATGTAACACCAGGCACTCCTGGTACTATTACTGGTTGGGGATCAACCACCATGAAGCGGTAAGATATCACGTAAACTAATATATTGAATATAGGAAAATATAACAATCAGGGTGACCTTTATATCGGAAACTCGGAAAGTGACCGGGAATTTTCTCAGAGACGGAAATGAAAATTGAAATAAATATCAAGTTGTCTGTATTATAATCAGATAACAGATATTGTCTGATCGAGAATTTTTTTGAATCTTTGATAATTAACCAACAAAATTATTCAACATTATAATATATATACTCACAATAAATGAGATCAAACAACAAGAGGGGTATCAATAACTTTTGTAATAATATCATTCATAAAATTTCCATTGTAGTTCTTTAAAAAAATCTTTAATCTCTCCCATTTTTGAAACAGAATGTCATATCCTAAAATATTTCGATCAATCACTACACCCGTAATGAGCCTGGAGGATTGTCGACGTGAGTCTCAAGAATGGATTCAAATTACAGATAAAAATATTTGTACTTTGCATACAACTGGACAAAAATGCTGTAACAGCGGAGATAGTGGTGCTCCTTTAGTTGTCCATGGTTACCTAGCTGGTGTTTACAGTGGGAGTGTACGACCGGATCTGCGCACATTTGTAAATAAGCCGGATATTTTTATGAATGTGGCTAATCCCGAATACAGACATTGGATTATTTCAAACATGCTACACCATCCAGATAATGAATATGTTACATTCCATAAGCGAATTCGATCATTGTCCGAAAACTTTGCTCAAAACTAATATTGAGCACAAGACAATGCCCAAATCCGAAATGTACCCGAAACAATGTAGGTCACATACCTCCCCCTTCCCAAAGTCTCGTAGGAGGCGGGAAGGCACCCCTGTGATTGGTCACAGAAATAATGTAAGTCACATACCTTCCCCTTTTCAACGTCTCATGGGGGAAGGGGGCGGAAAAGCACATTTCTGGCTTAGGCATTTTCTGGTGTGCAAAACTAATTCTGAGCAATGTTTTTGGACAATGCTCGAATTCGCTTATGAAGTGTAACATATACAATCCGTTGAACCCACACTACACATCTTACACATCCTACGCATGTTCCATATAGTCCTCCAGACACAATCCGCACATTACAATCTATAATATTTTTCAATAATTGTGTTACATTGAAACTTTTTTACGAAATAATAAAGGCTTGCATCTTCGAAAAATTATACTGCCTTTCATTTAAGTTCTTCATAGGTATATCCGAAGCCCAACAAGAAAAAGGTCTTAAAATACAGAACAGTTTTTTTACACTCTTTAAATTAATCATGTTACTGATTCAAGTTTTCAACCTCCGTCTCTCGGTCTGGTTTTATCTCGCACTGCTCGTATCATGGCATCAAGTGTTTTGTATTTTTCTAGAGCTGTGCTAGGTTTCCAAAAATACCTTTATATTATTTTCAGTAAAGTGAAAGTGGCTAGTGCGATCAGACTCACAGACTGAAACTCGGATTATGATTAAAATTAGAATGAATTAGATTAAAATGAAAGCTAATCAGTAGAATCTTGACTAGCCTATTTGAATATTAGTTGATTTGATTTTTTGAAGTTAGAATTTCATTCAATCATATTGTCTCTTCTAATGCAGACGCCTCGAGACTAGTTCTTAATCTCTTAGTTGGACATACTGATCGAAATTAACCGTTTATACATATTTGTTTTAAAATTTTGTCATTTTTGCAGAAGGTGATTCATGCTTGCTGTAACAGACTGAACAAACTAACGAAATATGACTCTTTTAACCCAGGCGCAGTTGCTAATGCAATGTGATTGTTTACTCTGAGACATCATTGACTAACCAATTGACTTACAGTAAATTATGCATGAGAGATTTCGAGAAAGTACCTTATTCAAAGTACAAATACTGACGGACAGTGTTCAATCTCTCAAGAAGTTCGACCGGTACGCAATCATTCCAGGGACGCTGTTTTTCATGAGAAAATAGCCCGGGATGCTACCTCTTCCGGGGACAATGTCTCTCATGCCAGAAAAGTCGCTCAAAACACAGTTACTCCTGGGGAACGTGTTTTCTGTCATGAGAACGCCTAGGATGCTATCACTCCCAGGGACAGTGTTTTCTATCAAGAGGATCGCCCGGGACACCATCACTCCCTGGACCCTGTTTTGTAGCATTGTCGCATACGCCTTGAAGTCAGGCACTCTGAGTTTTCAGGGGTTAAGTAACAGACGCTTCTAGACGGGCTGTGAGTTTGTGGTTTCGGAATCGAGCGATCTACATCGTGTTGATTCGAGACCATACCGGTCTCCATCAATCCGATTGTTGGCCTGTCATGAAATAGCTACCGAATTTGTTATTGAATTGCAACCGAGCTGTCTTTATTGCTTGGTTTGTCTATTGAGGACAGAGTTTTCACTGGTGATTGTTTTATTGAATACAAACGTGTGGCGTGCATTGAGTCCAGACCGAGTTGTCTACGTGACTCACGCCATCTCAGTGTGTCTTTTCATTGAGTTTCGATTTTGTTGATCATTGGTGCTTGAATTTTCAACTCGAGTACAGTGATATGAACATGAGCTCTTTATAATTGTACGATTCATTGATGAGTACTTTTTGAGTAATCCTACTATTTCTTTTGTGTGATAAATGGTAATGCTCTCCTCGCGAGAGCATACCTATTTGTTGGGACTACGACTTATTGCCCGGCATGACCATTAGTTGAGCTTCAATTATTCCCATCGTTATTATTATTCCCATCGAACTTACAACTCGGGTGCAATGATGTAGGGACGTCTCTTAAATGGTTCTGCATACGTTTTGTATATATTGTATATTCTTGTTTGCAGAAAAGTCATTGTTTCCTATGTCTCAGTATCCACGTATCATTGTTCACTATGGATATAGTATTCACCCATTGGTCATGGCCATCATGGCTTAGTCCAGCGTTCCTTCAACAGGATTTCATTCACGATCGTGTCTAACCATTTGCTGTGTTGATGTCTCTCATGGTTTGATTTCTAGCATTCCTGATCCATTTGTCGTCAGTTTAATGACAAGTTCAGTACACTTAGACAAGCCTTCAACTACAAGGAAAGTGTCACCCAGGCACCTAGAGAACATATGAGGAACATATTTTATCTCGCAGACTTGAGAATCATCAGCTAGTTTCCAACATACTCGTGTCAGCGAGCATGAACCATCCTCGAGGTCATGCACAACTCAGAGATTGCGTCGCCATGTTCAGCGCGCGCGAACACCAGAGCCAAAATGATCTGTGGATTTGATGGACAATCTTTCTGCTGTAATGGTAGTAGCCAATCACCCTATCCTCTTGCCGTGGATGTCACAGACAAGGGCTGCCAATATGGTTCATCACCAGACTACGGCTGCATGGATTAGCCTTGGTTTGAGGACAGCGGAGTAGAAGTAGGTATTCATTTTTGGCCCTAAACCCCATGTCAGGCCATATCTAGGATCGCTCCCAGATATTTAAACAACTCTGAGATAGTCTCCTCCCGCGAAACACGGGAGCGTTGACCTTAGTTACATACCTTGTGTTTTTATAAAAATATGTAACTAAAATATACATTTTTCCGGTTTTACGCTCGCAAACACTTATCAGCTCAAACTTTTTCAGTGTTCACCACACTGAAAAACAATTCTTACTTCCAAAGAAATGTAGCCGAAGAAATTGATTTCTTTGGGTCAAGGAATTTATGTATCTAATTCAGTTAAATATTGTTTGAAAGCCAGTGCTTCGTGCTTTGATTAAAAAGAATGATTAAACAAACAAATTTCCTTTGTTCTAATCAAACAAACATTTTTCTCGTTTAAAAGTAACACATGAAAATATAGGCAACTGTTATTTGACGTAATAACATTGTTACTGAACTGTTACATATTTATTATAGAACATGCATGTATGCATGTATATTCATCAAACATTAAACACTCAAAGGATATACGAAAAGTAATTCTGAGATCTGCTAGTTGCTGCAATATTTTTATATAATAAAAAGTCCAATACAAGGTTAGTATACTGTTACAACAATAACAATAATAAAAATTAAGTAGACGATTTAATACTTGTAAATTATTCTGATATATATGAGGGGTGACACGGCACGGACACGGCACAAGGTCGTAAGTTGCTCATTTAATTAAGAAAAAAGAAGAATAAAAAATGTTCTTGAAGTATCATCAGGCTGCATTCGAATCATGAAAGGAAAGTCTGAAAGAAGTGAATACCTCCGAGAAAATCCTTGTCAAAGGAACGACGCACAGTGGAAAGAAGCTACTTTTTCGTTTAAAAGTCGTAGAATATTTGATAGGAAGTACCTAGCGCGATGATTTTTTCGAAATTATAGATGAATACATACAGAATTTGGGTAAAATATAGAAAGGGTGTAAAAATACTTTTAACCTTAAAAATCTAGGTCGACACTGACATTTTTTGCAAAGTTTCAGATTATCGATTACCACGAGCGCTCAGATGTAACACTTCATATGATACACATTTTTTAAATGGATTTTTTTATACCGATTCCAAATCCGGTCTGTAAATTGACTTAGGACTTCATGGTTATGAGAAAAAGACGATTGAATACCCCACTCGATTCATTTGAGACCTGAACTTTCATCACCGATTGAAACTTGACGATTCATAGTGTGCAAAGGTTTCTGGTGTCGCTGATTTCGAACCCGAGGTCAAACTGTCAAAAATTCAAAAACGCAGGTAAAGGCTGTAAAAAAACATCGATATGGTTAAAAGTGGATCACAACTGTTAAAACAACACTGATATGGCTAAAAATTGTAATTTCCGTGTTCTTCGTTTCGTTTATTTCGAAACCGAAATGAAGATTACAAAACTCAAAAATGCAGATCCAATATGGCAGATCAAAATTGAAATAACGAAACCGATTCGTCTAAAAATTGCTTTTCCGGTTTTTTTTCAAGTTTCTTAGTACATGTAACTAAGCGTGCTAAACAGGCTATTTTAAATAATAAATATTTTCTTATCTACTATTTTTTAGAACCAGAAAATGAGAACCATTAAGAAATATTGGCTTTCATAACTGTTTCCATCGTAATGGATTTCATAGAAAATAACAATTGTTTTAACTTCAATTAGAAAGGTTTTGCTTAATCAGAGGTTACTGAACAGAAAATGATATAGTTTAACTTTCATTATAAACATATTGAA
>JAUMHM010000003.1:2017533-2027684 GCA_032362435.1 Melikaiella ostensackeni | reverse complement strand
AATTTAGACGTGCACAGATGTCACTTGGACAACTGAACACGTCTAATTTTCAACATGCATAGTTTGATGTCTGGCCATCGACGTGCACAGTTGGGCACGTGCAAAGACGGTGCGTGCTAAGTTGTCCGGTAAGCAACCAAAAGTATAACAGTTGACTTTTTAGTTGAAAAGAATTAACTTTCAACGAAAGATGGTTGGACTTTCTTACTGGGTTCCATTATTTCAGTTCGCATTTAAGAGAAAAAAAAACAAGAAAAAGGGGGAAGTAGGTGAAGTTTCTTGAAAACAGGGGAAAGAGAGGAATTTTTTACAAAAGGGGAAAAGAGAAGAATAGGGGAAAGAGTGTGCAGTCTGTATTTATTTGCTTTACTTGCGAAAAAATTCACTAATTTTTATTTTTTCAAGCATTTCAAAAAATTGTTATTCACATTTATATTTTCTATGTGTAATGTCATATTTTGCGTAAACCTCGCCCCCTTCTTCGGCACAAATCGTTAACACGTTTCGTGAATTTACATTTTCCAGGAAATTTCTGTTTCTGTGATTATTTTTTCGGTATTTTCCCACATTCTGAATTTTGAGAATTTGGCAAAATTATGTCATATCCAGCTGACTTCGTCTATTGAATGGGAACAGTAAATCGAGTGGTTAGTCGGTCCCGCAAAGCTCTAACGGTACATTACACTCATCGGAATTCTCAGTATGGTCCATTCGGTCGCACAGACTCGGTTTCGAGCCTCAAGTCTCAATCGATGTAGGCTTGTAGGCTTTGAATAAGCGGGGCAGTAGAGAATTAGAATCCGCAACTCGAATCCCATCAAGAAATTAGGCACAAGAATTCATCCCTCTATTATTTTTCCATTTGATTCGGACACTTTCAACTTTGTAACTTTTCAAAATTAAAAATTTCCCAAATTTAGGTGTTTTCAAATTTCTATTTTCAGAATCCTACCAAATGCTTCCAAATTTGATCGCCTTCAATTTTAAACCAGTTTTAAAGATTCTCGTACAGCTCTTAAACTGGTTTAATACAAAATTTTAAAACCATTGAAAGCAAAACAAGTTTTAACTAGTTTCAAATAGGCACAAATATGTTGTAACTGGTTTCAAGTACAAAGCTACATTTTTAAACTTATTCTTCTTCTTTATACCTTGAACCAGTTTTTCATTAATTGCTACATTTTTTAAAACAGCTGCAAGTGTATTTCTGTATTGAACCGGTTTCAAATAGTCCGGAGCCAATTTCAAAACTGGTTTCATAAAACTTAGAAATGTTGAAAAGTTGAAAAAAAGTCGGGAACATTCGACTTCAGTGAACTATATAGCTCATTAGATAAAATGCTCAGAGGAAAGCTGTACTTTTACGTGATCACTTTTACATGCATAATAATAGCAATAAATGCATTTTTAAACATTTTGAATTTTTAAAACATGTACTGTATTCCGAAAATGTTTTAGAACATACTAGAATTTGCTCACATTTTTTTCAATTTTATGTTTAGCTCTGGGATCTGATGAAAGTACAGGTTTCCAAGCAGTTGCCTTGACGGCAATGTTTCAATTTTTAAATGTAACTTTAATAATTGTCTCCTCATCAATTTTAAGCATATTTTAATCAATACAGATACATGTATTGTTAATGTGTATAAAAAATTTAATCCTTCGTTTTTCCTTTAAAACAACTTACCACAATGCTTACAACTTTTTTTCAGACAGACACTCCGCACGCGCATCAAAATTTGTTGGAATTACCTTTATTTCCATGAACTGCACATTTGCATGATATATATTTACTATTTGACACAAAGGACAAATTTTTAAAAAATGTAGTTTTTAAGTCTGAACTACTTAAACACCGAAATTTGTAGTGTCAAAAATATATTAACCCGTTGGACTTGAAAACTTCAACCGTGGATCGAGTTTTTAATTTTTTTAACGGTTTCCCATCATTCTTAGTTCAAACTTGGTTTCAAACAATCTTCAGCCAGTTTTGAATTAGTTTCGAACAATTTTGAATCTAGTGGTATCATTTCAAATTAAAAATTTCGACTACAATTGAAATGTATTTGGTATTGGTCTCTAACAGTCTTGAAATATTTTGAACTAGTTTCAGGCAGTCTTGAATTATTTTGAAAATACTTTCGAACCCATATGATGGATCTATTCTTGAAATATTTCTAAATAATACCAAATAAGTTGAAACTTTTTTGAAACCACAACAGACAAGATATTGTAAGTTACAAATTACGCCAAACAAGTTTTGACTGATTGAAAGCTCAGCATTTAATTTGTTTCTAAATAACGTTGAACCGATTTTGAATTTGTTTCGAACAGCTTGAACCTAGAGTTTCGATTTGCTCTCTAACTTTCTTCAACCTGTTTCGGATAATTTTCAAAGATTCTTGAACTAGTTTTATCTGTTAAAAAACATTCCAGAATCAGCTTTGAAGCAATCACAAATTAATTAATCCTTCTGAATTCGCGTTGGTTTTGATAAAAAATTGTGACTATACTCAAACTGGTTCTAAACATTCTTGAACTAAGTTCAAATTGATTTCAAAGAATTTTGAAGTTTTGAATTGGTTTCAAGCGAGATTTTTTAAAATGAGATTTAATTATGGTTCCAACACACAGTTCTCCTCAAGCAATGATGGGTTAGATTAAAATGGATCCAAAAACTGTTTAGATAGGTTTTTACATGACTATTAATAGTTTCAAAAACTACTTACCGTGAAATCGTAGCTGATTTTGTTCTCGAGATATCTCTTAATTTTTGGATTTATTTTTTAAAAAAGTGTTTTTTTTAAATTTTGCTTGTTAATGGATCCGAAAACTGTTTGGATATATTTTTAGACGACTATTCATAGTTTCAAAAATAAGTTACCGTGAAATCATAGCTGTTTTTTTCTCGAGATATCTCGTAATTTTGGGATCCATTTACAAAAAAAAAATGTTTTTTTTTTCTTTTTGTTTATTAATGGATCCAAAAACTCTTTACATAGATTTATAGAACCATTCATAGTTTAAAAAAAACTCTTTTCTTGTAAATGGATCCAAAGACTGTTTGGTTGATTTTTAGGTGACCATTCATAGTTTTAAAAACTACTTACCGTAAAATCACAGCTAATTTTTTTCTTGAGAAATCTCGTAATTTTGGGATCTGTTTGAAATGAGTGCTTTTCTTCTTGTTTGATAATGAATCCAAAAACCCTTTGGATAAATTCATATGTGACTATTCATAGTTTTAAAAAAAAACTCTTTCTTTGTAAATGGATCCAAAAACTGTTTGGATAAGTTTTTAGATGACTATTCATACCATAGTTTCAAAAAAGAAAAAACTTTTTTTTGTAAATGGATACAAGAACTGTTCAGATGGGTTTTTAGGTGACTATTCATAGTTTCAAAAACTACTTACTGTAAAATTGCAGCTGATATTTTTCTGTAGATATCTCGTAATTTTGGGATGCATTTACAAAAAAAAAATTTTTTTTTTCTTTTTGTTTGTTGATGGATCCAAAAACTGTTTGGATAGGTTTTTAGGTGACTATTCGTAGCTAATGGATCCAAAAACTCTTTGGATAGGTTTATAGGTAACTATTCATAGTTTTAAAGAAAAATCTGTTTTGTAAATGCATCCAAAAACTGTTTACATAGGTTTTTAGGTGACTATTCACAGTTTCAAAAACTACTTACCGTAAAATCGTAGCTGATTTTTTTTCTTGAGAATTCGCGTAACTTTGGGATCTATTAACGATAAAAAAATGTCTTTCTTTTTGTTTTTTAATGAATCCAAAAACTCTTTGGATAGATTTGTGGATGACTATTCATAGTTTAAAAAAAACTCTTTTTTTTTGTAAATGGGTCCAAAAAATGTTTGGATACGTTTTTAGGTGAGTATTCATAGTTTCAAAAAAGTGAAAACTTTTTTTTGTAAATGAATCCAAAAAATGTTTGGAAAGATTTTAAGGTGACTATTTATAGTTTCAAAAACTACTTACCGTGAAATTGCAGCTGATATTTTTCTCAAGATATCTCTTAATTTTGGGACCCTTTTACAAAAAAAAACTGTTTTTTTTCTTTTTGTTTGTTAACGAATCCAAAAACTGTTTAAATGGATTTTAAGGTGACTATTCATAGTTTCAAAAATAATAAAACTTTTTTTTAAATGAATCCGAAAACTGTTTGGATAGGTTTTAGGTGACTATTCATAGTTTCAAAAAAGAGAAAACTTTTTTTTTGTAAATGGATACAAGAACTGTTCAGATGGGTTTTTTATACGACTATTCATAGTTTTAAAAACTACTTACTGTAAAATTGCAGCTGATATTTTTCTCTAGATATCTCGTAATTTTGGGATGCATTTACAAAAAAAAATGTTTCTTTTTCTTTTTGTTTGTTGATGGATCCAAAAACTGTTTGGATAAATTTTTAGGTGACTATTCATAGTTTCAAAAATAATAAAACTTTTTTTTGTAAATGGATCCAAAAAGTGTTTGGATAGGTTTTCAGGTGACTATTCATAGTTTCAAAAAAAAAACACTTTTTTCGTGAAGGGATCCAAAAACTGCTTGGATAGGTTTTCAGGTGACTGTTCACAGTTTCAAAAACTGCTTATCGTTAAATCGTAGCTGCTTTCTTTTCTTGAAAATTCTCGTAATTTTGGGATCTATTTACGAAAAAAAGTGTTTTTCTTTTTGTTTTTTAATAAATCCAAAAACTCTTTGGATAGGTTTATAGGTAACCATTCATAGTTTAAAAAAAGGACTCTTTTTTTGTAAATGGATTCAAAAAATGTTTGGATAGGTTTTTAAGTGACTATTCCTAGTTTCAAAAAAGAGAAAACTTTTTTCGCGCAAATGAATCCAAAAACTGTTTGGATAGATTTTAAGGTGACTATTCATAGTTTCAGAAGAAACGAAAAACAAAAAAAAACTTTATTTTTAATGTATCCAAAAACTGTTTGGATAGATTTTTAGGTGACTATTCATAGTTTCAAAAACTACTTACTGTAAAATTGCAGCTAATATTTTTCTCTAGATATCTCATAATTTTTGGATGCATTTACAAAAAAAAATGTTTCTTTTTCTTTTTGTTTGTTGCTGGATCTAAAAACTGTTTGGATAGATTTTAAGGTGACTATTCATAGTTTCGGAAGAAATAAGAAACAAAAAAAAACTTTTTTCTTAATGGATCCAAAAACTGTTTGGATGAATTTTTAGGTGACTATTCATAGTTTCAAAAATAATAAAACTGTTTTTTGTAAATGGATCCAAAAACTGTTTGGATAGGTTTTCAGGTGACTGTTCACAGTTTCAAAAACTGCTTATCGTTAAATCGTAGCTGCTTTCTTTTCTCGAAAAATCTCGTAATTTTGTGATCTATTTACGAAAAAAAGTGTTTTTCTTTTTGTTTTTTAATAAAACCTAAAACTCTTGCATAGATTTATAGGTAACCATTCATAGTTTAAAAAAAGAACTCTTTTTTTGTAAATGGATTCAAAAAATGTTTGGATAGGTTTTTAAGTGACTGTTCCTAGTTTCAAAAAAGAGAAAACTTTTTTCGCGTAAATGAATCCAAAAACTGTTTGAATAGATTTTAAGGTGACTATTTATAGTTTCAGAAGAAACGAGAAACAAAAAAAACTTTATTTTTAATGTATCCAAAAACTGTTTGGATAGGTTTTTAGGTGACTTTTTATAGTTTCAAAAACTACTTACTGTGAAATCGTAGCTGATTTTTTTCTTGAGATACCTTGTAATTTTGGGTTCCGTTTACAATAAAAAAAGTGTATTTTTCTTTTTGTTTGTTAATGGATCCATAAACTGTTTGGATCCATTTTAATTGAACCTATCCCATATAGAAATTACCCCATTGGTCCTTATTGCAATTAGGTCAGTGGTCAGATCCTCACTAGAACAACTGGATTAGTAATTTCTAGTGAGGACCCTTTAAGGAACTATTAAGATTGCCCATTCTTTGTAGCTAGAAAAACTATGTACGTCTACTTAGGTCCCAATCTTGTCTTTTAGCCAGGCTTCAGTTGGGCCCTGATTAAAATAAAAAAAAAAATAAAATTCTAGTCGGGATCTGTTCGGGTCATAGTCAGTGTAGCCCGTTCTACCAAAATATTTCCAATTCCCACCAAGACAAACAAAAATCATAATATTCGTGATATAAATATTTAAAAATACTGTTAGAAATGAAATTTCAAGAGTTTTTACGGCCTAAAAAACGTTTGACCTTTGTTCGTCTCAACAAGTTTCTAGGTCTATCCCGGAAAAGCCCGGCTGGGCCCTCGCAAGGGCCTACAATGGCTGACCTTAACAGCAAACAGCGCATGTGTGATACCTGTCGACGCCGCGGACGTGCGCAGTCGGTGATTCGCCATATTGCAACAGCTGTTAGCAAAAAAAAAATAAAATTGATTCTTCAAGCTGGAACATAGTTATGTTTTTCTGAGTGCAACTATTGACTCACGAGGACCAGCTCAAAATTTCCACACGAGTTAATTGATTTATTTCAGTAAGTTTTATTTATTTACTTCTGCAACGGTGATTACATATCAATCGGGCAACAGAAAGGTTCTAGACGAGGCTTTTCCTATTATCGGGCGATAAAAGGTTACTCTTGTTAGGGCCTGGTTAGAAGTTCTGGCTACATTCTGGCTAAAACAACGCTACAGAACTATATCGACCCTCTCCATTTTCCCGGTCAGCGCCCGATCAGAAATAGGGAAAACTATACAGGGCCCTACTGAATCCCGATCGCAATTTCTACACGGTATGCAGCTAATTAGCTGAATATTTGTGCTACCGTTATCAGAATTAATTCAGCGGTCATGAATAAGTGAATATCCTGAATCCTGAATCTGAAACGACTCTGGGACTCTGGGTCAAGGGCCTTCATGATTCACGACAGTCTTCTTATTTTGCATAACCTCGTGATTCTCGTTTATCGTCTCCCTCGAAACCAATTAACGGGATTTAGGTTCGATAACATCAGAAATTCTATTCTGAGAAATATATTTTGCATCTGAAACGGAAGTTATGTTAATAATATTTTCGTACAAAATAATTCTAAATTTTCAGTTGAACCAAGTTTCAAAATTGGAACTCTTTTTGAAAGTACAAATTTCTCAATTATATCGACAAATTTTTGCTTTAAACGTGAAGGCTTTGAAATTCTGACATTTTCAGACTTCAAAGTTTCTGAATGTAGGCGCTTATCAAATTGATATTAATTTAATATTAATTTATTATCAATCATTTCGTAAAAAATACATCAGTTCTATATACAAGGTAAAATACACACCAAGGCACATCGACATTCATTAATTACATTTCGAAATTTGAGTCGCCCAATTCTCTGAAATTGAGTTAAAAAATAAAAATACAATTTTTTTACTCGATGTTTGATTACAGCTAGGGAAACTTAGATGATTCGCAGTAGATAATAATTATTATCACTTAAAGAACGCATACTTTCTTTTCTATTTCTATATTCCATTACCTTAACAATATTTATACAAAGTCCTGTCTTTACTCTCACATTAAAAATATTTAAGATCTTCTTTCTCTAAATATATATTTGTTATATTCTCGTCAATGAAGTACTCAGCCTGCAAAAATCTACTATTCTTTTTTAAACATGCCGAAAATAATTTTCTGAATATCCAAAAAGGATATATTTTTACCATATATACTTTTCACTTGGTTTCAGGTATTATAAGAATTCTAAGCTACAAAACCTTTTTCTACATAATAATAATTTAAATATTGCTTTTAGATTTTAACTAAAGTCATTTAATTAAGCATTTGTTTATTTATTTATGGAAATTAGATATTCTTTTTATTAGTCTAAATCAGGATTCATTTTATCCTATACCCCCCTCCCCTATACACATTTTATCTACACGAGTGTTGAACAAGATCTCGAAAATCCTCTCAATTTTTTAAATTTTATAATTAATTTTATTAAATTATTATTTTTAATTATATACACATATAATATAATATTATATATATATATTATATTATATAATAATTATTATATTAATTAATTTTTAAAAAATCTTTGGACTTAAAAATGTTCTCAAATTTGACGCTTTTCAGTTTGGACTTTTTAGTTTACAAAATTGTGGTTTCGCTATTTTGATAATTTAAAATTTAGATATTTCGGAATGCGAGTATTTTCAAATTTTAGCGCTCTGAGTGTTGAGCGCTACCAAAAATTCAAAGATTAAAAATTTCAAAACTTCGATTTCTTCTCTCTAAATTTCAAATTTTGACTAATTTCAAACAGTGACTAACTTTTAGCTATGAATCAGCCATTTTTAATGATGAATTAGTACATTTCACTGATTTATTACTTAAAAATAAATGATTCATGGCTGGAATTCAGTCACTGATTGAAATTAGTAAAAATTTTAACTGATTCAAATTTAAAGAGTTAGCAGCTTGAAATTTCAATTTTTTAAATTTGAACACTTTCTTATTTGGGTGTATTTTGAATGTATATATTTTTTTATAGTTTATGACTTCCATATTGAACGCTTTAAAATTTAAATACTTTTGAATTGAAAATTTCTTTAAATGTGTGAACGTTTTCACATTTCGATATTTGAATGTGAACTTCTTCAACTTAAGTTCTTTGAATTGTTAACGTTTTCAAATTTGGCCCCTCTCACAAAAATCAATACTTTTGAAATCGAACTTTTGAAAAAATGGACCCAGTATGAAGGCTTTGCAAATTAGAACCCATCATAATGTAATTATTTGAATTTTCCACAATTCGAATTCAAATTCTTTGATATTTCAGCCAGTAGAAGTGCTTCAATTTGGAACCTTTCAAGTTTTAATACTTTTAAATTTGATATTCTTTTTTGAATTTCTTCCTAATTTGAATCTATTTAATTAAACATTTTTTTCAAACTTCAATCGAAAGCGACCAAATTTAGAATTGGTTAGAAATTGAATACTACTTATATAACTTTTTCGCGGTTCTAGAAAAATAATTATCAAAAAATCAGTATTCCAAAAGAGTTCAAAGATCTGAAATATATCAATAGGTTTCAACGAATTTCAAGAAATTTCAGAAAATTTTGACGGATTTTAAGCGATTTCATCAGATTTCATAAAAATTTTACGAGATTTGAAATGATTTTAAAGATTTCAAAACACATCAGGGGATTTTAAGGGATTCCAAAGGATTCCAACGGATTTCGAGGGACTTCCACGGATTTTATGAGATTTCTAAAGATTTCAACTAATTTAAAATTATTTCATCGGTTTTGAAAAGATTAAAAAATTTTTTCACGAATTTCGTAATTTCGTGATTCAAGAGATTTCTAGAGAACATTGTAAAATAAATGAAATGAAATGAAATTTCCAGGGATTTTTTGCGATTACAAAGACTTCATGAGATTCTAAAATTTTCCAAGGGCTTTCATAAGATTTAAAGGATTTTCTTAAATCTTCAAGGATTTCGAAGAATTTCAAAGATTTATAGGGATTTGAACGGTTATTTTGGAGAACTTTAATGAATTGGTTTAATTTATTATATGCATAGGATTTTAAATGATTTATACTTATTTTAGGGCATTTTACGATTTCAATGTTTCAAGGGAGTTTAAGGTATTTCAAGAAATTTCACCATATTTAAGGGATCTAATTGAATCTCAAAGAATCTTAAAGGATTTTAAAGATTCATATGGTAGGTATTTGAACGGGTTCTTTTTAGAGAACTTGAATGAATACGTTTAACTTAATTTATATTCAAGGGGTTTCGAATGATTTTTGCTTATTTTAATAGATTTTTACGATTTCCAAAGATTTCAAGGGATTTTAAGGGATTTCAACGAATGATGGTTTCTACAGATTTCCAACTATTTCAAAGATTTCAAAGGAATGCAAAAGTGGTTAGAAGATCTCAAAGGATTTCTACGGATTTTAACAGATTTCAATGACTCTAATGGATTTTAAAATATTGTATAAAGGGATTTCAAAACACTCCAAAGGAGATTCACGTATTTCAATAAAATTTCAAGCAACTTCAAAGATATCAAAGGAATTCACAAATTTTTGCTGTGTAAAGTTTATTTGTGTAGAATCGCTATTTCTGTATACTTCCATATCAGATTATGATATATATAT
>JAUMHM010000003.1:2003324-2015779 GCA_032362435.1 Melikaiella ostensackeni | reverse complement strand
CCCCCCCCCCCCCCCCCCCGACAGGGAAATATTTTCACATTCGTCGCTTTAAGGTTTTAGTTCTAACAATTTTTACAAATTCCGAAATTCTGTACATTCTAAATGGAATTTGAACTTGAATTTGTTCAAATTTATGAGGGGCCGAATTCGTAAGCGTTCTATATCAAGGAATCCTATTTCCTTTTCTATTTTACCAAATTTTTAAGCCATGCATTTGAATTTGAACAGAATTATAATTTAAAAGCGTTCAAATTTTAGGGTGCCTACACTTATTGGCGATCAAATTTCAGAAGGACCAAATTTGTAAGCGTTCGATATAAAGGAATCCTATTTTGTTTTCTATTTTACTAAATTTGTAAGCCATTGATGTGAATTTAAACCGAATTATAATTTGAAAGCTTTCAAATTTCTGTGTGGCTACACTTATAGGCGTTTAAATTTCAGAGGGGCGAAATTCGTAAGCGTTCGATATCAAGGAATTCAATTTTGTTTTCTATTTTACCAAATTTGTAAGCCATTGGTTTGAATTTGAACCAAATTATAATTTCAAAGCGTTCAAATTTCAAGGTGGCTACACTTATAGGCGTTCAAATTTCCGAGGGGCCAAATTCGTAAGCACTCAATATCAAGAAATCCTATTTTGTTTTTCATTTTAATAAATTTGTAAGCTCTTGATTTGAAATCGAACCGAATTATCATTTGAAAGCGTTCAAATTTCAGGGTTGCTACACTTATGGGCGTTCAAATTTCAAAGTGGCCAAATTCGTAAGCGTTCGATACTAAGAAATCTTATTTTGTTTTCTATTTTACTACATTTGTAAGCTATTGATTTGAATTTGAACCAAATCATAATTTGGAAGCGTTCAAATTTCATGGTGGCTACACTCATAGGCGTTCAAATTTCAGAGGAGCCAAATTCGTAAGCGTTCGGTTTAAAGGAATCCTGTTTTGTTTTATATTTTACTACATTTTTAAGCCATTGATTTGAATTTAAACCGAATAATAATTTGGAAGCGTTAAAATTTCAGGGTGGCTACACTTATAGGCGTTCAAATTTCCGAGGGGCCAAATTCGTAAGCATTCTATATCAAAAAAATCCTATTTTGTTTTTTATTTTACTACATTTGTAAGCTATTGATTTGAATTTGAACCAAATCATAATTTGGAAGCGTTCAAATTTCAGAGTGGTTACACTCATAGGCGTTCAAATTTCAGAGGAGCCAAATTCGTAAGCGTTCGATTTAAAGGAATCCTGTTTTTTTTTTATTTCGCTAAATTTGTAAGTCATTAATTTGAATTTGAACCGAATTATAATTTGGAAGCATTCAAACTTTAGGGTGGTTACACTCATAGACGTTGAAATTTCTGATGGGTCAAATTCATATGCATTCGATATCATAATTCCTATTTTGTTTTCTATTTTACCAAATTTCAAGCCCTTAATTTCAATTTCAACGAAATTTTAATTCGGAAGTGTTCAAATTTCAAAGGGGCCAATTTCGTAAGCGTTTGATATCAAGGAATCCTATTTTGTTTTCTATTGTACGAAATTTGTGAGCCATTCATTTGAATTTGAACTGAATTATAATTTGGAAGCGTTCAAATTTCAGGGTGGCTGCACTTATAGGCGTTCAAATTTCCGAGGGGCCAAATTCGTAAGCATTCAATATCATAAATCCTATTTTGTTTTCTATTTCACCAAATTTGTAAACCATGAATTTGAATTTCAACAAAATTTCAATTTGGAAGCGTTCAAATTTCAGAGGGACCAACTTCGTAAGCGTTCGATATCAAGAAATCCTATTTTTCTTCCCATTTTTCGAAATTTGTGAGCCATTTATTTGAATTTGAGCTTAATTATGATTGAAAGCGTTCAAATTTCAGGGTGGCTACACTTATAGGCGTTCGAATTTCAGAGAGGCCAAATTTGTAAGCTTTCGATTTGAGTTTGAATTTAAACCAATCTAATTTGGAAGAGTTAAAATTTCAGTGTCGCCTGGTTTGAAAGCGTTCATTTTGAACCGAATCCCAGTCTGGAATCGTTCAAATTTAAGAGAGGTTACATTTGAAAACGCTGAAAGTTCATGGTGGCCGGATTTGTAAGCGTTAATTTGAGATTTTAAAAATTATATTTACACTTTTTTTTTAAATTTTGTCGCTTTATGACTAAATTGATTTAAATCTCAAAACATTCTAGTTTTGTAGTTTTCTTTAAAGTCAGTGTGAAAATTCTGTCTAATTGTCAGTTTTCTACATGTAAATCTCCTCAAATTCATCGCTTTAAGGTTTTAGTTCTAAAAATTTCCAAATATTGCAAAATTCTATGCATTTTGAATGGAATTTGAATAAAAATAAGGCTGAATAGTTTGTAATTTTCAATAGTTTTAATTTAATTTGTAATAATTAATCTAATTTTGAAGCGTTCAAATTTCAGAGGTGCCAGATTTGTAAGCCTTTAGTTTGAACGGAATTCCATGTAGATAGTTTAAAACCATTCAAATTTCAGAGGGGCCAAATCCGGAATTGTTTAATATCAAAGGAATTCTAGTTTGTTTTCTATTTTGACAAATTTGTAAGCTATTGATTTCAATTTCAATTTCAACCGAATTATAATTTGAAAGCTTCAAATTTCAGAGGGGCCAAATTTGTAAGCGTTCGATTTGAGTTTGAATTTGAAACACTCTAATTTGAAAGATTTAAAATTCCAGAGTGGCCAGATTTGTAAGCGGTCATTTTGAATCGAACTCCAGTTTGAAATCGTTCAAATTTAAGAAGGGCTAAACCTTGAAACGCTCAAAAATCAGGGGGACGAATTTGTAAGCGTTCAATTTGAACCCAATTTTTATTTGTCGATGCTTAAATTCAGAAACGTTCAATTATCAGAGATGACATATTTATAACAATTTAAACCCAGTAGTATGTGTTCAAATTTCAGAGGGGCCAAATTCGTAAGTCTTCTATGTATATCAAAGGAATTTTATTTTGGAAACTTTTAAATTAGAGTGGGGCTGAATTTGGAAGACTTTAAATTTCTTCAAAATTAAAATTCTTTTGAATTTGATCGCTTCCTAATTTCATTGCTTTCAAATATTTGTGATTCAAAATTGAACAGCTTTTGAAAAATATATTCTCATTTTTTTTAATTTTTGTCGCTTTATGCTTAACTTGATTGAAATTTGAACACAAATATTCCGAAATTCTGTGCATTTTAAATGAAATTTAAACTTGAACGCTTTCAAATTACAATCCTACCAAACTGTTTTGGCAATTTTTAAAAAATCGTTATTTAAATATTTTTCCTACTTCTTTTTTCGAAAAAAATTGTAAAATCTCCAAATTTGAATAGTCATAAGAAATCATTTGCAATCATTCAATTTAATTCAAATTGAGGTCATGGGTATTTTCAAATCCAATTTGTCCCACTGCACCACTTTGGTTTGCACGATTTAGTCTGAAGAAAGTCCTAAGTATTATATTTTTGTATTATAGCATCCCGCTTGAGATCTTGATCTTCACCTTCGACTGGATCTTGTAAGAGAAAAAAATTATAGAACAATCGCTCTCATTTTCTTCGATCAAGAAAATAATTGGTCACAGATCAAACTTTAATTTTATTAAACTCATTCATATTAGACTATTGATCGCTCAAAATGCAGTCCATACGAGATTCAAAAATACAAAATTTCTTTAAATTTATTTAATTTTTAAATTTTAGGAACAGCCTGATAAAAAAAAAGTATACTCACTCGCAAACTTCAAAAACGACTTGTTGAAGAAGATCTGGAAATTTTTGGACGATCGTCACGGGTTGTCCGCTTGTCAAACTGACACCATACATCGGTGCTGTTGTGTTGTATCTGGTTTTACATAATCTAGCTGGCGATCCGCAAGTCTCTTTTGTTGAAAATGCACGAGCTGCAAGAAATTAAGCATAAAATAATTTTTTAATTGAAAAGCAATAAAGGCAAAATTGTAAACCATTTTGAATTTGAGCTTTTTTGAAAGTGGTATAAATTAAATGTTTTTAAATCCAATAACTTTGAATTTAAAGGCTATCAGGGTGTCTACTCGACGGACGATTTTAAATTCCCGGTCATTTCCCGGGCAATTTAAAAAAGTTCAGAAGATTTGAATGATTTCAAACGATTTTCAAAGATTTTAAGAGATTTCTAAACATTTTAAAACATTTTAAAGATTCCTGATTCTGAACAGGGAACTTTGGAAAAGAATTATAATTCTGAATTTTAACACGGATTTTTTTTTAATTCCCGTCTTCTAAATCAGAATTAAAATTATTTTCCAAAAGTCCCGTTCCATGTCAAAATTTCTGTGTTCTAATTCAAATTATAATTCTTTACGGAAACACCCTGTCCTAAAGTAAAAATTATAATTCTTAACGAAATATTCTGTTCTATAGTGAACGTAAAATGAAAATGATAATTGTTTACGGAGATTCGCAGTTCTATCTTAGGATTATAATTCTCTCAGACAATCTTTTACTGAAATTCCCTGTCCCAAAGTAAAAATGAAAATTCTTTACGGAAACTTTCTGTTCCAAGTCACAAATACATTTATTTCTAAAAATTCTCTATTCCAAGTTAGAATTGTAATTATTTACAACATTTTCCATTTTAATTCAGAAATATACTAACTCTCTGTTTCTAAACTTTGGAAAAGAGAAGTTTCAAATTCTGGCAAAGTTTAATTCACAAAAAGTAAAGAATTTTCAAATTCAAACAAATTCTGATTTGGAACAAGAAACTTTCAAAATCTGACAAATTTTGACTCAGAACAGGGATTGTTTTTGTAAATTCCCTTTTTATAAGTCTGAATTAAAATAATTTTCTCAAACTTCCCGTTACATGTCAAAAAGTACCTGTCCCAAAACAAAATTATAATTCTTTATGAAATTCCCTGTTCTAAAGTCAAAATTAAAATTCTTTACGGCAATTTTTTTTATATTCGATTTATTTATCCTCTATCCAAACCGAGAATAACTTCTTTTAGAAAATTCCCTATACCAAGTAGCAATTAAATTTATTTCAAAAATTCCCTGTTCAAACTCAGAATTATATTTATTTACAAAATTTTCTATTATAGTTCAGAAATGTAATAACTCTCTTTTTCCAAAATTTGAACGAGGGAAGTTTCAGATTGTGACAAATTCTGACTTGGAACACGGATTTTTTCAAAAGTTTCCTTGTTCTAAATCAGAATTAAAATTCTTTTCAAAAATTTCCGCTCCATGTCAAAAATTCCCTGTTCTACAACAAATTATAATTCTTAATAAAATTTGCTGTTTGAAAGTGAACCTAAAATGAAAATTATAATTCTTTACGAAAATTCCTTGCCTTAGACTCAAAATTATATTTTTTTACTGAAATCCCATGTCGCAACTCAGAATTATATGTAATTATTTCCGAAAATTCGTTGTTCCAAGTCAGAATAATTGTAATTCTTTACGTGAATCCTTTTTTACGTTTCTTATATTTGTTCCCTGATCCAACTCAGAATTATAAATCTTTTAGAAAATTTCTTTTCTCAAAGTCGAAATTATAATTCTTTACTAAAATCCCCTTTCCTAACTCAGAATTATAAATCTTTTAGAAAATTCCCTGTTCCAACTCAGAATCAGAGTAATAAAATATTTGAAACCACTTTTAGTATGCATATCTTAGTACATTTCCATTTCCATTCCCGGTCATTTCCCAGTTTTCCCGATTCCCAGGTCAGGTAGACACCCTGGCTATAATTAGAAGGTTTCCAAATTAGAATTCAGTTCTAATTCAAAGCTTACGAAACTGGCCCCTCTGGAATGTGAACGCTTACGAATTTGGTCCCTCTGAAATTTGAACGTTTCCAAATTTGGCCCCTCTGAAATTTAGGTACTTTCAATTTTGAAGTGAGTTCAAATAGTAAAGCTTTGAAATAAGAATTCCTTTCAAAAACACAGAAATCTGGCCCGTCTGAAATTTCCAAATTTGGCCCCTCTGAAATTAAAATGCTTCCAAATGTAGGCGTTTTCAAATTGAAACTATGCTCAAATTGATTTCTTTCAAATTCGGCCCCTCTGAAATCTTACCGTTTTGAAACTAACTTTTAAATTATGTAAAATTGATTAGAACGTTGTTGAAGTGTACAAATCAAATCTTCTAAATCCGGTCCTGGTAGTCACATTACTAAACGGCACCGTTTTACTCAGACAGTCAATACAGTTATGTATCGTCTCTTGTACTCGTAACGGAATTGAAATACCCAAGGCATTCAGGATTTGAGAGTAAATCTCTGATACCATATGCTATAAGGCTATATATATATATATATATATATTTCGTCAAAAATTGTCGAAAACATGTTTATAATTATTGAATTTTTTAATAATTTAGGCGCTTTCAAGTATTAAGGCTTTGAAGTTCAGGTGCTTTCAATTATAAAGTGCAACCAAATTTGAACACTGTCAGTTTTTGAATTTTTAACTTCCAGTACTTTCAAATTTTTAGGTTTACAAATTTTCCTAATATTTTGAACCATTATATTAATAAATTTTTATTAGTTCGCTTGAATTTTCAGATACATAGAATAAATGTCTTAAATTACCATAACACGGGGCTAAGTATAATATGTGGGGTAAAGCGGGACATCCGCTTTGCATTTAAAGAAAGCAATAGCAAGTCACCAAATGTGAAAAATTCGTGTGCCTCACTTCACCCTACAGGTTCTATACCCATTTTTCAACCAGAAAATGCAATACAATTCGCGAAATTCTAGATTTCGTGTGTCCCTCTTACCCCATTTTTTGTTGCTTAACTCTACTTGATGGTATAGTTTATGGTCTCTCTAGAATTATCTTCATTTATTACGTCTTTTAGGGCTTAAATTTCAAGATTGACTAAGTAAACTTCTTAATTAGGCCTCAATGAAGTCGTTCTGAATTTCCGTTGAAAGAAGGATGCCTTAATTGTGGGAGCACTTACGATATTCTATACAAAACATGGTATGAATGCCTTCTAACTAATGTAAATGTGTTGTTAGTTGTGTTTCTTTGGTTTTGAAGGGATACAAGTTTTGCACTTGTACAATTGTACATTACAGGACAGAAGGAAGCCAGGGTATATGGAATAGATGGTTGAACCAGGTTTTCGTGCCATAAGGTCAACTGCATAAGTGAGGACTGTGTGGTATGAGGCAGAGGAATGTTTGTACTGTTGGTACTAAGTGGTATAAGGCACCTGATTTGCAAATCAAAAAAAAGCTCAGCCCATGTCTAACCTTTTCAACATTTTCAAATATTAATTATTTTTCAAAAACTTTCTTCCTGAGACTCTACTAAGAAAGACTCCCCCGCCCCCCCCCCCCACTCTAATTTGGAGGTGGCCCAGTTACAGAAGGAACGAATTTTTAAGCGTTTCATTTAAATCCAATTCTAATTTGGAAGCACTCGAATCTTAAAGGGGCCAAATTTTTAAACGTTCGATTAGAATTTGAATGTAACCGAATTTTAATTTGGATTTAAGGGTGTTCATTTTGAAGTTACTTCTATGTAGGTAGTTCGAAATCGTTTAAATTTCAGAGGGGCCGAAGTCGTAACAGTTCGATATCGAAGGAATACTATTTCGTTCTTTCTTCTTCCCAATTAGTAAGCCTTCGATTTGAATTTAAATTTGAGCCGAATTCTATTTTAGAAGCATTAAAATTTCGCTGGGGCTGTATTTGTAAGCCTTGAAATCTCGAGGGGCTAGATTTGAGGGCGTTTATTTTGAAGCGAATACTATGTAGGTAGTTTGAAACGATTCAAAATTCAGAGGGGCCAAATTTGGAAGCGCTTGATATCAAAGAAATTCTAGTTCGTTTTCTATTTTGCCAAATTCTTAAGCGTGTGATTTGAATTTTAATTGGAACCAAATTATAATTTGGAAGCTTTCAGATTTCAGGGTAGCTATATTTATAAATGTTCAAATTCAGAAGGGCCAAATTCATAAGCGTTTGATTTGAGTTTGAATTTAAACCAATTTAACTTGGAACAGTTAAAATTTCAGACTGGCCACATTTGAAAGCGTTTATTTTGAACCGAATTTCAGTTTGGAAGCGTTCAAATTTAAGAGGGACTAAACTGGGAAATGCTCAAAATTTAAGAGGGCGAAATTTGTAGGCGTTTCATTTGAACCCAATTTTTATTTGCCAATACTCAAATTGAGAAACGGTCAAATATCAGAGAGGCCAAACTTGTAACAATGTATACCCAGTAGAATGCGTTCCAAATTCAGAGGGGCCAAATTCGTAAGTCTTTGATATCAAAGTAATTCTATTTCGAGAACTTTCAAATAAGAGTGGGGCTGAATTTGGAAGCGTTTAATTGACAAATGGGCTACATTCATAAGCGTTCTCATTTCAGAGGTTCCACGATTGTCAGGGTTTCCTTTTGAACTAAATTTTCATTTGTAATCGTTCAAACTTGAGTCGGGAGTTCTAATATGGAAACCATAAAATTTCGAAGGGGCTATATTTGTAAGTCTTCAAATCTCAGAAGGGCTAAATTTCAGGGGGATCATTTTGAACCAAGACTTATGCAGATAATTTAAAATCGCTCAAATTTCAGTGAGGATGAATTCTTAAGCGTTCGATATCAAAGGAATAATATTTTGTTTTCTATTTTTCGAAATTTGTAAGTCTGCGATTCGATATTCGATATCAAAAGAATTCTACTTTGTTTTCTATTTCGCCAAATCTGTAAGCTTTCGATATGGATTTGAACCGAACTCTGATTTGGATGCGTTCAAATTTCAGAGGGGCTGGATCGTAAGCTTTCGATATCAAAGGAATACTATTTTGTTTTCTACCTTTGCAATTTGTAAGCCTTCGATTTGAACTTAAATCGAATTCTACTTTGTAAGCGTTGAAATTCCAGAAGGTCTGCCTTTCGAAGTGACCAAATTTCGGAGGGGCTACATTTCTAAGCGTTCAAACTATGGAGGGGCGGGATTTGTGAGCTATATTCTGATCCCAATACTATAAATATATTAAGAAACTATTCAAATTTTAGAAAGGCCAAATTCGGAAGCATTCAAATTGTGGAGGGACTAAATTCGTAAGCGTTCGATATGAAAGGAATTCTATTTTGTTTTCTATCTTTTGCAGTTTGTGAGCCACCGATTTGAATTTAAATCAAATTCTACTTTGGAAGCATTTAAATTCCAGAAGGTCTGCCTTTCGAAGTGACCAAATTTTGAAGGGGCTACATTTCTAAGCATTCAAATTTTGGTAGGGCTGGATTTGTGAGCGTACATTTTGAAACAAATAGTATAAAGGTAGTTTGAAACTATTCAAATTTTAGAAAGGCCAAATTCGAAAGCGTTCGATATCACAGAAATTCTATTTTGTTTTCTATTTCGCTAAATTTGTAAGCTTTCGATTTGAATTTGAACCGAATTCTTATTTTTCAAGTTGCAGAGGGGCCGAATTCGTAAGCGTTCGATATGAAAGAAATTCTATTTTGTTTTCTATCTTTTGCATTTTGTGAGCCATCGATTTGAATTTGAATCGAATTCTACTTTGAAAGCATTAAAATTCCAGAAGGTCTGCCTTTCGAAGTGACCAAATTTTGGAGGGGCTACATTTCTAAGCATTTATATTTTGGTGGGGCTGGATTTGTAAGCGTACATTTTGAAACGAATACTATAAAGGTAGTTTGAAACATTTCAAATTTTAGAGGGGCCAAATTCGGAAGCATTCGATATCAAAGAAATTCTATTTTGTTTTCTATTTCGCCAAATTTGTAAGCTTTCGATTTGGATTTGAACCGAATTCAGATCTGGGTACGTTCAAATTTCAGAGAGGATGAATTCGTAAGCGTTTGATATCAAAATAATACTTTTTTTTCTATCTTTCCCAGTTTGTAAGCCTTCGATTTGAATTTGAACAAAATTCTACTTTGGAAGCATTAAAATTCCAGGAGGTCTGCCTTACTAAGCGTTCAAATTTTGGTGGGGCTGGATTTGTGAGCGTATATTTTGAAACGAATACTATAAAGGTAGTTTAAAACTATTCAAATTTCAGAGGGGCCAAATTCGTAAGCGTTCGATATCAAAGAAATTCTATTTTGTTTTCTTTTTCGCCAAATTTGTAAGCTTTCGATTTGAATTTTAACCGAATTCTGATTTGGAAGCGTTCAAGTTGCGGAGGGGCCGAATTCGTAAGCGTTCGATATGATAGGAATACTATTTTGTTTTCTATCTTTTGCAGTTTGTGAGCCTTTGATTTGAATTTGAATCGAATTCTACTTTGGAAGCACTAAAATTCCAGAAGGTCTGCCTTTCGAAGTGACCAAATTTTGGAGGGGCTACATTTCTAAGCATTCAAATTTTGGCAGGGTTGGATTTGTAAGCGTACATTTTGAACCGAATACTATAAATGTATTTAGAAACTATTCAAATTTTAGAAAGGCCAAATTCGGAAGCGTTCGATATCACAGAAATTCAATTTTGTTTTCTATTTCGCCAAATTTGTAAGCTTACGATTTGAATTTTAACCGAGTTCTGATTTGGAAGCGTTCAATTTGCGGAGGGGCTGCATTCGTAAGCGTTCGATATGATAGGAATATTATTTTGTTTTTTATCTTTTCCAGTTTGTAAGCCTTCGGTTTGAATTTGAACCGAATTCTTATTTGGAAGCGTTCAAATTGCGGAGGGGCCGAATTCGTAAGCGTTCGATATGAAAGGAATACTATTTTGTTTTCTAACTTTTGCAGTTTGTGAGCCTTTGATTTGAATTTGAATCGAATTCTACTTTGGAAGCATTAAAATTCCAAAAGGTCTGCCTTTCGAAGTGACCAAATTTTGGAGTGGCTACATTTCTAAGCATTCAAATTTTGTTGGGCGTGGATTTGTGAGCGTACATTTTGAAACGAATACTATAAAGGTAGTTTGAAACTTTCCAAATTTTAGAGGGGCCAAATTCGGAAGCGTTCGATACCAAAGAAATTCTATTTTGTTTTCTTTTTTGCCAAATTTGTAAGCTTTCGATTTGGATTTGAACCGAATTCAGATCTGGATGCGTTCAAATTTTAGAGAGGCTGAATTCGTGAGCGTTCGATATCAAAATAATACTATTTTCTTTTCTATCTTTTCCAATTTGTAAGCCTTCGATTTGAATTTGAACCGAATTCTACTTTGAAAGCATTAAAATTCCAGGAAGTCTGCCTTTCTAAGCGTTCAAATTTTGGTGGGGCTAAATTTGTGAGCATACATTTTGAAACGAATACTATAAAGGTAGTTTGAAACTATTCAAATTTCAGAGGGGCCAAATTCGGAAGCGTTCGATATCACAGAAATTCTATTTTGTTTTCTATTTCGCCAAAATTGTAAGCTTTCGATTTGTATTTGGACCGAATTCTGATTTGGATGCGTTTAAATTTCGGAGGGTCCAAATTCGTAAGCGTTCGTAATCAAAGGAATACTATTTTGTTTTCTATCTTTCCCAGTCTGTAAGCCTTCGATCTGAATTTGAACCGAATTCTGATTTGGCAGTGTTCAAATTTCAGCAGGACCGAATATATGTAGGCGTTCAATTTAAGGCGAATTCTAATTTTGAAAATTTCAAATTTCAGAGCGGCCAAACTTGGAAACGCTTTAAATTCAGGGGGGTAAGGGTGAATTTGTGAGCGTTTAATTTGAATCCAATTTGGATTTGTCCACGCTTAAATTTAAGAACATTCATTATCAGGGAGGCCAAATTTTTAACAATTTAAACAAAATAGAATGCGTTCAAATTGCAGAGGAAGCAAATTCGTAAGGCTTCAACATCAAAGAATTATATTTTGGAAATTTACTTACTAAAGTGGGGCTAAATTTGGAAGCGTTTAAATGACAGGCGGAATACATTTGTTAGCGTTTCAATTGTCAAGGGTCCACACTTATAAGTGTTCATTACGAGCCGAATTCGAATTTTTAATCATTCAAATTTAAGAGGGTAAAAGTTTTTGAGGGTCCAATCCAATTTTAGTTCTAGTCTGGAAGCCTTAAAATTTCGTAGTTTTCAAATTTGAGAGCGCTCATTATAAACCTAATTCCAATTTATAATCGTTTAAAGTTAATAGGAGCCAAATTTTTAGAGGTTTAATTTAAATCCAGATCTAATTTGGAAGCTTTAAAGTTTCAGTGGAGGCAAATTTGTAAGCACTTTTTTTGAACCCATTCCTTATTTGGAAGCATTCAAATTTCAAAGGGATCCAATATGTAAGCTGTTCATTGGAACCCAGTTCTAATTTGGAAGCTTCAAAATTTGGAAACGATCAATTTTTAGAGGGGCTGAATTTGTGAACGTTCATTATGAACCTAATTCCAATTTATAATCGTTTAAATTTGAGAGGGGCCAAATTTTGGAAGGTTTAATTTAAATCCAGATCTAATTTGGAAGCTTTAAAGTTTCAGTGGAGGCAAATTTGTAAGCACTTTTTTTGA
>JAUMHM010000003.1:1982444-2003224 GCA_032362435.1 Melikaiella ostensackeni | reverse complement strand
GGTAGTTGATACTCCAAGCGAAATCACTCCTTCTTCCATTTCTCTCTCGTCATCAAATATTGGCGAATGACGAAAACAAAATAAAAACCCCAAAAGAATTAGCAAGAGCCAGAGTGACATTTTGTCAACGGGCACTTCAGCAGACACAAGGGAACCCGAATTTCTTTTTTCGAGTATTGTTCTCAGACGAGTTGTCTTTCACGAACCACGGTTCGGTTAATCGACATAACATGCATTATTACAGTGTGGAAAACCCACACTGGTTGCGCGAAGTTGAGCGTCAGCGTCCGTGGTCCGTCAACGTTTGGTGGGGAGTAATTGGAGAACAACTTTTTGGTCCGTATTTCATTGATGGTAATTTAAACAGTGACAAATATCGTAACTTTTTGGAAAATGAACTTTCAACATTGCTTGAAGACCTAAGCTTGGAAGTGCGACAGAACATGTGGTTTCAAAATGACGGTTGTCCAGCGCATTATTCGGCAATCGTGCGTGAAGTACTGAAACGCGAATTCAACAGTCACTGGATCGGTAAAGGAGGTCCGGTAAATTGGCCTGCCAGATCGACAAACTGGTAATCAAGAAATGCCAACAAGTCGGGAGAACATGAAACAGCGAATTAGGACTGCTTGTAACCAAATAACACCAGACACACTCCGCAGTGTAAAGTTTCCAAGCGCAGATCAACAAGTGCATCGAAGTGAACGGACACCACTTCGGGCACTTAATGTAAAATGTTCATCGAAAACAAGCAGCTCGATGGTAAGAGGCGAGGGGACTTACCGAAAAAAAAGCACCCCGTTGGTGAGAGGCGAGGGGACTCATCGAAAAAAGCACCCCGATGGTGAGAGGCAAGGGGACTCACCGAAAACAAGCACCCCGATGGTGAGAGGCGAGGGGACTCACCGAAAACAAGCATCCCAATGGTGAGATGCAAGGGGACTCACCGAAAAAAAGCACCCCAAAGGGAACAGACAACTACTACGACTACGTCGTTATTCCTGGGTAGCGCTGAAAGTAGTTAATTAATTGACTGCTTACATACCTGAAGTCAAAATGAGAAGTCTGTGACTTGAAAATAAAATTGAGCTTTCTAATTTTTTTACTCCGCTTTAAACCTTTTTCCAGGTGGGTGGAGGGTTTGTTAAAAATGAAATTGATTACAATTGAATAGCTGTCCTGAAAACAATCAACACGTCTTTTCTACCTTTCCTTTGGAAGCGCTTTCCTTAAATAGTCAACAATGTCATTTTTGCAAATGCATCTCCGTCTGGCGCAAATCGAAAAAAATTTTTCGAGTAAAAGTTACGTATTTTTTAATGGACAATCCGAATCTGCAATAAAAAATATAGGTTTCCATTTGAAATTTTAAAGTTACCCCTTCCCCCTACCACCCCCAGGGGGCGAGGTGTGGTGTAAATTTTTGCGGAGTCGTTTTTCCTTCTCGAAAATGAAAAGTTTTTAATACAGACATTTTTTTCGTTGGATGCGTATTTCTTGAGATATTTCATTGTCTCAAGACAAAAAAAAACACCCGGCTTATAGAAATCTATTCGTATTTCTTGTCATAATTTCTATAATATATTGATATTGAATACGGAAATTTCAATTTAAAAATATTATGTTGCAAAAGGTTTTAAATTAAATTTGAAGAATACTCACGAGGGATATTGCAGATCATTTGGTCCTATGCAATCACTCGAATCAGTGAGGGCGTCTCCCCATACATATTTTAATCCGAGACCATTGCCCTCACATTTGTTCGCCGCATACACGTGATTGGTCCCAATCAGAAGAATTACTAATCCACAATAAATGAACATCTGAAAACAATTTTTATTTTTTCAAACTCTTCTTTTATAACGAATATAATATTTTATATTTTATTTTACAACCAAAAGTATCAACAACATAATAAACAGAGAATATCGATACTCGATTGTTAGACTTATCAAAAATTTGCAACTTTAGTTGTTTATAATTTTTAGTTATATTACATTAGATTGTTATGAAAAATGAGCCCAAGTAGGCGACAAGCGTCTAGAATAAATTAGGGCTTCCGTAGCCAGTATTCAAATCTATTATTGCAAATCAAATCGAATAAATCGGTTAACAACAAATAATTGCCCCTACCACCCCCTTCTCCCTCCCAACCACCATCCCCTTCATAACCCCCACCCCATCTTCCCTTTCTCACCTTTTCCCTTTTCCTTCCCCCATTACCCTTTCTTACTTTTCCCCTTTCCCCCTTCACATTTTTCCCCTTCCCTCTTGTCACCTTTTACCTTTCCACATTCTAACCTTTACCCCTCCCCCTTCACCTTTCTCTCCATTCCCCTTTCTCACCTTTCCCCCTTCCCCTTTCTGGCCATTCCCTCTTCTCACCTTTTCCCTCTCCCGTTTCTCCCCTTTCCCCCATTCCCTTTCTCTCCATTCCCCTTTTCCGCCATTTCCCCTTCTCACCCTTTCCCTCTCCCCCTTCTCACCTTTCCCCCTTTCCCTTTCTCTCCGTTTCCCTTTTTCGCCATTCCCCCTTATCACCTTTTCCCTCTTCCCTTTCTCTCCATTCCCCTTTTTCGCTATTCCCCCTTCTCACCTTTTCCCTCTCCCCTTTCTAACCTATGCCCCCTTCCCCTTTCTCTCCATTTCCCCTTTTCCGCCATTTCCCCTTCTCACCTTTTCCCTCTCTCCTTTCTCACCTTTCTCCCTTCCCCTTTCTCTCCATTCCTATTTTTCACCATTCCCCTTTCTTACCTTTTTCCTCTCCCCTTTATAACCTTTTTCCCTTCCCCTAACCCTAACCCTTTTCGGCATCACGTGTCTCACCTCTTTCCTTCCCCTTTTCCACTCCACCTTTCCCCTTTTACTCATTCGAGACCCACTCTCACTCAGTAACAACCCATAGTCACGATTGCTGGGGAGTTTTTATTTGCATGATGTGTAAAGTGCCTCAATTTAGCAGACTGTGTGAGAATAATATTGGCGTCCGCGCGCTTTGAAGAATATCTATTTTGTGAATCGACGCAGTGGGCGCGCATGCGCACTTTAGAGATAAGTAACTTTGCACATCGGCAAAATAAAAATATTCTTTGAAATCCTTTTTAAGAAATGATACACAAATTTAGCTGAAAACCACTATACGGGATCGGAAATTTAGTGAAGAAGTGAACAAAAAATTTAATAATTTTCTCGGGCGGTTATTGCAAGAAATAGCGTGTGATGAACGCGCGCATAGGCAATTGCTACTCGTGTGATTACAGCATTTGCCTTCGATTCATGCTGCAAGTTTCACACTCGTCGGCAATCGCTTATTTTGCGCACTTGTATTACAAATAGATATTTTTCAACACCCACCTCTACAGTTGCACATGACGTTCCTCTGAATAGTGTATGAAGTGGCTCTTTTCAAGACAGTGACGTCACAGTGTCAACTAGTTAAATTACACGCCGAAAGCCATTATCGCGCATGCACACTTTGAAGAATTAATTTTACAAACGGGTTGCGAATTGTAAAATGCTGCCTGAAGCTATCTCAGAAGTACTTTCACCACTATATATTTAAGGCGGATTCAGAATTTATTTCAGGGGGTTGGTGACCAAATGTGAGAAGAGAGGAGAAAGAGTAGAGAGGAGAAATAGAGAGGAGGATGGGAGCAAAATAAAAAAAATTCGAGTATACAGGTCCAGCAAAAATTTGCTGTTATAATTTTGCCACTAGGTCTTAGAAGACTCCTAATAGGAAAATAAAAAATGTCGTGCATACAAATCCGAAAAAATTTTTGTTTTTTAAATTTTACAGAGTCGTATAATATTGGTGAGATACTAAACAACTTCTAGCGTCAATATTAACATATTAGCAAAGACTCAAAAAAACTTTCTGGATCGGGCGTTGAAAAAAATATACCTTATTTATCCTATATATTTAGACAATTATTTTTGTTGATTTCATTTATTTAAATTTCGAAGAAATAACATCTTTCGCATAATATAAATTAGAAAGTTAATGTGACACGTGTATCTTATATTTCTCGACATTATCAGGGTATTCAAAAAACAAGATAATGAGAAGTATAATATTCTATTTTGTATACAAAATTTAGTTTTATCAATTTTTGGTGATATTTGTTGGCTGCTTTCTTTCCTCATGAAAAGAAACCAGTTTTGTTTTATCAATAATTGTCATCTAGGAGTGGCCAATGGCCATTGACATTCTTACGATTTTACGTTCTAATGTAAGTTACATTCTGTTTTCTGAATCATCCACCTGACCTCTAAAAAGTAGTCAATGAGTGAAAGCCCTGAACACTGACCAGGCTCTAGCCTCCTCATGGGTCAAGTGTAAAAGTCAATACCATTTGAGTAGAGTAGAAATGACTTTGCAAAATACTAAAATATTGGCAAACGTTAATATTTTTTTGACGCCACAAATTTTGATGTTTGATTAGTTTAGATATACAAAAAATGCATTTCTCTTAAAAGCTTGATGACATTTTTTAGAAGTTGAGCTTCGCAATCTCAGATATTCCACGAAGACCCCCACATGGGGCCCTGCTGGTTGCCCTCATGTCTCATTTTGCAAAATTTCCGTCAAACATGCCACATTGCCACAGTGTACTACTTTTTTTAAATTTTGGCTTTTAAGTTTTTTCTTGAAAATGGTTTGAACTATTAAATATTTCTTCGCGGTACAAATTCATCTGCACTGAGGACTACCCAGCATAACCTTTTGATTTTTAATATCAATAAGTTTCTGCTCTGTCAACAAAAATTTGAAATTTTCTGCAAAAATTATGGAATTTTAGAAAAAATGTATGCATACGCAGAACAACTTTTCTGCTGTCCAACAGAAAAACCTAGTAAGTGACATTTGCCATAAAGGTTATTTTTCGTGCATGTATGAAGGAAAATAGTATCTATGGCAAATGTCACTTACTATAGGGTTTTCCTTTGGACAGCATTTTTGTTTTTTACAAAATTTCAAAAGTGACTTTCTAACTGTTGGGTTTTCGAAATCTATATCAACATTTTTTAGCTCTTTTTAAAAATTTAAACTTGGTGAACCTACACCCTTCGTTAAAAAAAATATTTAAAAATGGTTGTACTTTAAAAATAATTTTATTTTTTAAGCATTTAAAATTGAGAATGAGGTATTTTCAACTGTAAACTATTGAAACTCATAATTAAATTTCAAATGTTTTATATTCTCGAAAAGTAATAAAAAAAATCATAAATGTACGGAAGAGTAAGTAAATCCACTTGCAAAATTCTCGGTTGATTTGAGAAAGATAAAAAAAATAAAGAATAAAAATATATTCTGGTATATAATTAGTATCTTGAAATTAGGGTTGGAAGCGAGGGCTAATTGTAATACTTTACTCATGAGATGATAGGTTGAAACTGGTCCAGAAAAGAGGAGGGGAGAGGGAAGCAGCAAGTGAGGCAGTAGGGGGGGTTTCGCAAGGCGAGAGGCCCATCAGGCCCATGAGCCCATGACACCTGTTACGGTCAACGACCAACCTTGCTAGGCTACATTGAAACGTAAATCTTATCTATCTTGTACTTCTACAATGTACAAATTTAATGTACATTAGTCTTTCTCAGTAATTTTTCACCAAAACAACAAAATACAAAAATCAACATTTTTTACAATCTTCATAATATTCAGCTCTCCTTTGTAAGATAAACTCTAACAGCATTTTTATGCAAAAGTCTTTCAAGTTTTATTTTTGATCTTTTTACATAAATACTTTATTTTAATAATATTTTTAATAACTCATGTGGAAAAAGCCCTGCTTAGTCCTCTTTGGAATATTGGCCCCCCGTTAGGGGTCCATGTGGCAAATGATTGTTTTATAATAAAAGCAACAATTCTGTTCTTAACTTTCTGACTCCATGCTTTAAAAAACACAAAAGGATTCTATTCGTAACCCCTTCACCGTATCAAATGAGTTTATATGAATTTATATATTAATGGAGATTACGAATTTTCTCTATTAAATCCAAATTTCTAAATAAGTAATTTTATTATATGAAAAAATTTATCTGTGAATGTTTCAAAACATTAGTAATAAAAGAGAAAATTTTAATTGTAAATGATTCTTTAATATTGAAAAACAATTCTCTTCTTAACACATTGCTACCAAACTATAATTTGTAAATTTTTTCACACTTTCATAGAGACATGAAAAATAAAATTATAGACAAAAACTTTGAATATCTTAATTGACGAAGTCGGTACCAGTAAAAAAAAAATTGTCCGTACCTACAACAACAAAAATAACCGGTATCGATATTAAGATTTCTAGGAAAATTTCAAATGATTTAGGTGCTATTTTGAAATATTACTTTTTAAGTTTTAAAGATTTAAAAATATGTCGAAAATAAATCTGGAAGATTATGAGACAAATTTTTTTAACTTTGCAGGATTTTAAAAAATTTTAGGAAAACTTTGAATTATTACAAAAGATATTTAAAAGTTTTAGAACTTTTGAATAGAGTCGAAAATAATTCAAAACTTGAAAAGATTTCAAACAATTGTGAAACAGAATGTAGATTTTGAAAGATTTCGAAAAAAGAGTTTTTTAAGAATTTCAAAAGGCTTCAAGAGGATAAAAAACTTTTCTTAAGTTTACAGGCAAAACTGAGTGATTTTTTATTTTCAAAAATGAATTTTAAGACAGAATTGAAAAAATTTTTAACATCTTAAAATCATTTCCTGAAATGTCGAAAAAGAAAGCAGAAGATTTTAAAGGAAAATTTTCCAATTTTGCAACATTACAAAATTTTCATAAAAAATCAAGTATAAGATTTTAAGGACAATTTAAATTAATTCTTTATTTTGAAAAATTAATTTTAAGAAATATTTAAAAAGATTTTCAAAATTGTCAAAAAATAATCTGGAAGATCTAAAGGTAATTTTTCTAATTGAGCAGGATTTTAAAAAAATAGGAAAAATTCGAATCGTTTTAAAAGATATTTAGAAGTTTCAAAAAAATTTCAATTATTATTTAAAATTTGAAAATATATCAAATAATTTGAAACAAAATAAAGATTTTTGGAATCATTTTGAGCAGTTGAATAGATATTTATGAATTTCAGAAGATTTGAAGGGATTGCAAATATTTTAAAACTTGGAAAGATTTACGCAAAATTTATAAAATATTTTTAAATTTCTTCCATGCTTCTGAAAGTCTTACATATCTTTTACACAGACATCAGTCGCTAGTTATTGGCTAGTTAGCCGCTAGTTAATGACTGATCAGCCACTAGTTATTGGATGGTCAGCCACTAGTTATTGGCTGATCAGCCACTAGTTAATGACTGATCAGCCACTAGTTATTGGATGGTCAGCCACTAGTTATTGGCTGATCAGCCACTAGTTATTGGATGGTCAGCCACTAGTTATTGGCTGATCAGCCGCTAGTTATTGGATGGTCAGTCACTAGTTATTAGCTGATCAGCCACTAGTTATTGGCTGATCAGCCGCTAGTTATTGGATGGTCAGCCACTAGTTATTGGCTGATCAGCCGCTAGTTATTGGATCGTCAGCCACTAGTTATTGGCTGATCAGTCGCTAGTTATTGGATGGTCAGCCACTAGTTATTGGCTGATCAGCCGCTAGTTATTAGCTAGTCAGTCACTAGTTATTGGCTGATTAGCCGCTAGTTACTAGATGGTCAGCCACTAGTTCCTAGCTGGTCAGCCACTAGTTATTGGATGATCAGCCGCTAGTTATTGGATGGTCAGTCACTAGTTATTGGCTGATCAGTCACTAGTAATTGGCTGGTCAGCGACTAGTTAATGACTGATCAGCCGCTGGTTATTGATTGGTCAGCCACTAGTTAATGGCTGATCAGTCACTGGTTAATAGCTGATCAGCCACTGGTTAATGGCTGATCAGTCACTAGTTATTGGCTGGTCAGCCACTCGTTAATGGCTTACCAGCCACTCGTTATTAGCTGGTCGGCCACTAGTTATTGACTGGTCAGCCACTAGTTAATGGCTGGTCAGCCACTAGTTAATGGCGGATCAGCCACTAGTTATTAGCTAGTCAGTCACTAGTTATTGGTTGGTCAGCCACAAGTAATTAGCTGGTCAGCCACTAGTTAATGGCTGATCAGTCACTGGTTAATGGCTGATCAGTCACTAGTTACTGACTGGTCAGCCGCTAGTTAATGGCTGGCCAGTCACTAGTTAATGGCTGATCAGCCACTGGTTAATAGCTGATCAGCCGCTAGTTATTGGCCGGTCAGCCACTGGTTAATGGCTTATCAGCCACTCGTTATTAGCTGGTCGG
This sequence comes from Melikaiella ostensackeni, assembly GCA_032362435.1. Lineage (NCBI taxonomy): Eukaryota > Metazoa > Arthropoda > Insecta > Hymenoptera > Cynipidae > Melikaiella > Melikaiella ostensackeni. Next base: position 1,994,928 of record JAUMHM010000003.1, on the reverse strand, counting down.
CCACTAGTTATTGACTGGTCAGCCACTAGTTCATGGCTGGTCAACTACTAGTTAATGGCTGATCAGCCACTGGTTAATGGCTGATCAGTCACTAGTTGGAAGTCAGTCAGCCGCTGGCTGGAGTCCCTTGTGAAAGAATAAATTGGCCCGATTGGGAACGATTAAGCAATAAATACCAATTGCTTAGGATGAAGCATTATTTTTTTAATAACTCGGAAAAAATCATCTTCCACTATAAGTGTATTCATCTAATCAGCGCCAAACCTGGCCCAGACCAGAATGTCAAGGCTATGTGAAAAAAATTTTTGTTGTGATGGTGTGAGTTTCTAATTTTCTATCATCTCAGACCCACTGTTTTTCGAAATATGTCAAGGAAAAATTTTCTGATCGAACTTAAAACTTTTCTTGTTCGTTGATAGCTAATCAGCGCCAGATCTGGGCCAGATCAGACCTTCTAGACTAGACAGTCTAGATGAAGCCAGTCCTGGGCCAGGCCTGACACCAGACTGCCATGAAACTTTTCCACACATTTACAAGAATTCTTATAATTTAAAAAGAAAAATGTATCTTTAACTTTCTTTAGAAGTTACCGAACACAATGACTCTTAAGTTTTGTATTTATAACACCTAATTATATGGCTTAAAATAGCCCGACTAAGAAAACCTTTTTTCACGCTTGGATGTACTAATCTAAGGAATCGCACGCAAGTCACGGTGTGATAATCTCGAGCGATGTAGCGCATAATTGCCGTGCGAGGCTCGCGCAACAGTGAAGCATGTACCTTTAGGTTATTTTAGAATCTAGAATCTAGTTATACTCAACCTATACGTATAACGGATCGGCAGTAAATTCCAACTTCTTAACGATCGTGGGATGAGTAAACCGGAAATGCGCGAAATTCATTCGGTTCTAAATATTTATTCCAATTTTATTCTATATTACGTAATAAGTACTTACTATTATATTAGAAATTCTAAAATATTAATTCGAAGCATGACATATAGGCTGATCGAAAATTTTTTATTTCAAAAGCGTTTGGTGTAGATCTGAATGTATGAGCATCGTTTGATAAGTTTGGTAAAAGGCAAGTACATTTTTTTTAAGAGTTTGCCTTTATTTCTCATCATACTCTCCTTCAAAGGCTGCACACTCAGTCCAGTGAGATTCAAATTTTTTCATTCCTTCAGAAAAATAAGATTTTTCGAGGTCTGCAAAATACGCATTTGGGGCAAACTTTCCAGAAAATCCCAGAAAACGAACTCGTCCGATCGGGCCTAAAGTTTGGCTGAATGGAGTCCTATTGGATGGCACTTCGTAAAGAATTTTTTTTTTGTTTCGACAAATATTTGCAAGAGAAGGAGGGGTTGAATTTTTTGACTTCTGATGGAAAGTCTCTTCTTCAAACGTGTCTAATTTTTTTCCTTTTGCAGAAAACGAAATTTAACTCGATATCTTACCGACAAACTTGATAATTTCTTGCATTAGATAATATTATTTGCTGTTAGTGTAACTGCTCTCTGCATTTGCAAGGTAGAGGCTGTCATTGTTAAGCTACAATTTACAATGCCTGCATTACAGTTGGCGTAAAATTAGTTGGGAAATATGCTTTTAAAATTAAATCTATTTAATGTGTTTTGAAGTATGTTTTTGCCTGTTTGGGTGATTTCTCTGAATCTGAGATTGGTGTATTTTTTTTGTGCCTTTCTGTCTTGTTTTTAGTTTGCTTCATAGAATTGCAGATCTTTATTGTCTTCGCATGTCTGTTTGTCTTATCTGCTGCTTTCTCAACGATTTTGTTCGTTTCAGCAGTTTTTTCGCTGGTCTCTTCCGCTGTTTCTTTTTTTCTCTTTTCGGGAAGATGTCGCCCTTCTCAGAAGATGAAAACTTCTTCAGTTGAAGTTTGCCAGTCTGAGAAGGAATGAAAGCGTGGTATTGAAGTGTACCAGGAATCGTTACTGCTTGGTCAAATCGTCCTTTCAGAATCTCGGTAGCTGAGGCGTGACTTTCTTTGCTGCTGAAGAAAATTATGGTTTCTTTGCAGTTACACATTGACTACTGGAATAAAGCTTGAGGGGTGAGTATGTGATGTTTTGGAAAACATTGCAAGCTAGAACAAGCTGCAAGTTTCTTTATATTCGCCTCTATATGACATCACACGCACCTTTGCCGTGGGATGTACCATAGAAGTGCCATCCTGCTAGAATACCGAAATCATCTTCATGGGCTTGGAGATTAGCAAAGCTGCTTTTATTCTTGAAATTTTGCCCTGTGCTATCAGTGAAATAGTAGATTTTCTTCTGCTCAAATTAATTATTCAGATAAAGTACCATAATCTTCTGATATTCATGAACATCCGCCGTGTCATGAGCTAAGTTGTCGGATATTATCGCGATACTTCTGTGTTTCATCTCTCCACCATTTTCAAAATAAATCATGACAGTAAAGATTGTAGCTTGCTCGCTATCCCAGTGGAATGATTGCGCTGAATTCTGAGCTACGAAGGCACAATTCTCTGCAAAATCGAAGCAAATCAAAAACTCACCTGGCAATAAATTTGCCTCATTCAACATCAACTTGACATTCTCATGATGCATACAAACGCACACGTTATGAGTACCACTGCTTCCTGCTAGAACACAATGCCGAGGTCTGAGTTTTGTGAATTCTGAAATACTTATCTTCACGTCTTCGTGTTCTGATGTAAATTGTGCATATAACTCATTGAGATTACATAGCAAAAGCCTTTTCTGAGCATGTGAACGAGTTCCATCATCATTTTTCACCGACACAGTCTTTCATCCCTGGCATCATTCGACTGTCATCGCATTCATAAAAATCCTTTACAAGAGTTCGGCCACGTTTAAATTTATTTATCCAAAAATAAACGGTTTGCAACGAAGGAACAGACTCTCCCTGAACTTCTTCTAACTGGGCTTTGATTTGCGCGGCCATCTAGTTTTTTAAATAAAAATGTTTCATGACCGCATGGAACTCTTCTTTCTCAATTTTTTCGAAAATTGCTGAAATGCTCACTTCAAACATATGCCAAATGCAAACTAAGCGTCGGTTTTTGCTGAAGCTTGGTAGATATTAGTTTGAAGAGAGGTATTTCTTTGCCATATATGACAAAGCTCATTTTGGCACCATCTGTCGGGATATTTACCTTACTTATCAAACGAACCTCGTATACTGGTATGCAGCCGAACGCGCGAAATGTATGCATATTGCATATTGCTAGACCTTCCAGACCGAACTAAGAATTTTTTGTTTTTGGATAGATGAACAGAGCCAGGCCTGATCCAGACCAGAATGACAAGGTGATGAGAAAAAAATCTTGTTTTGATATTGTGAATTTTTTATTTTGTATCATTTTAGACACCTTGTAACTTTTTCGAAATATGTCAGGGAAAAATTTGCTGATCAACTTTTTTTCTTCTGGGATAGCTGAGCAACGCCACTGAAATTGAAACTGCAATGAAATTTTTCCACAAGGGTTTCTTTCGCAAACAGACGGAAAAGCGTTGTCGATAAATGACGTCAGGTTCTTTTACCGTGATGTCACGGTTGAAATTATAATAATTTAAAAAAAAAAAAACATTTACTCTAAATTTACAAGGAGATGAGCAGAGTTGGGATTTTTTTCTAAATCTTTTAAATACCCTAATGGAAGTCCATTGGATGACTATTAATTTGCCAAAACATTTTTTATCAACTGCACCCCGTTTTCGAAAAAATCGACTTTTTCAATTTTTTTATAGATTGAAATGTTTATTTATTAATTTCTCATATAAAAAATTAGGTAAACATGATATTTTCAACACTCGTTTTCAATAAAAAATTTGCTTTTTTTCGTGAATTTTCAATAGCTGAAAATTCAAGAAAAAAGCGAATTTTAAAAGATAATTGAGTTTTCAACAGTTGAATTTCCAACTGTTGAAAATTGAAGAAAATCGAATTGTCAACAGCTGAAAGTTTAACTTTCGAAAATTCAACAGTTGTATCTTGAACAATTCTTTTCAACAATTCTCAACTCTCCCACAATTAAAACTTCAACTATTGGAAATTAAATTTTCTTTCAAAATTCGCTTTTTTCTTAAATTCTCAACTGTCAAAAATTGAAAAAAATTGAAAATTTAATTTTCGCCATTTGAATTCTTAACAGTTGAAAATTCAATTTTCTTTCAAAATTCGCTTTGATCCTGAATTTTCTACAGTTGAATTTTCAATTGTTGAAAATTAAAGAAAATTGAAAATTCAATTTTCAATTTTTTCGACTTTTCAACAGTTGGGAATACACGAAAAAACGAATTTTAAATAAAAATGTTTAAAAAAATTGTAATTTGAATTTTCAAAGTTGCATCATAAACAACTTCAAAATTCAAAGCAACTGTTAAAAATTCAATTTTCTTTCAAAATTTGCTTTTTTCTTGAATTTTCAACTATTAAAAATTGAAGAAAATTGATTTTTCGAAATAAGAATCTTTAACAGTTGAGAATTCAATTTTCTTCCAAAATTCGCTTTTATTATGAATTTCCTACATTTGAATTTTCAACTGTTAAAAATTCATTTTCAAATTTTCAGAATTTCCAGTTTTCTTTAAATTCCAACAGTTAAGAATTAAACTGATGAAATTCTAATTTTCTGCAATGTTCAATTTTTTCAAATTTCCAACAGTTGAAAATTCAAGATAAAAGCGAAGATTCAACCGTTGAAAATGAAATTTTTAATTTTCTTCAATTCTCAACAGTTGAAAATTCAAGAAAAAATAGAATTTTGAAAGAAAATAGAATTTTCAATTATTGAAAGTCAAAAAAAAATCTGGCAACGTTCATTAATAATAAAACTGATGTTGTTGAATAAAAATTCGTATTTTAAATTGCTTTTTATTCAATATAAATTCAATTCAAAAAGATGAATTTTCCAATTAAATGATGAATCTTCAGGCAAAATAATGAATTTTGAACAAAGTAGTTTCACTTTCAACCAAAAGCCAAATAGTTGAATTGTCAACTAAAACATGTAGATTTTCAACAAAAAAAAACTTCCTACAAAATAGTGAGATTTTCAACCAAAAAGATGAATTTTCAACTGAAACGATAAATCTTCAACCAAAGAAGATTTTAATTTTATATTTAAAACAATTGAATTGAACAAAGAAAGACGAATTTTCAACAAGACAGTTGAATCTTGAAGTGAAACGGATTAATTTTCAATTTCAAAGGATGACTTTTCAAAAACATAATTAAGTTTTAAACCAAATAATTAAGTTTTCAACCGTGAAAGATAAATTTTCAACCAAAAAATTAGTTTTCTACTAAAAAAGACGAATTTTCCAACAAAATATATGAATTTTCAACCAAAAGATTAATTTTCAACAAAATACATGAATTTCAAACCGAATGGTTGAATTTTCGATTTAAAAAGATACGTTTTCAGCAAAAAAAAATTAAATTTTCAACTAAAATGATGAATCTAACGAAAAAAATGAATTTGTAACAAAGTGGTTTCATTTTCAACCAAGTACTTGAATATTCAATCAAAAGAGATAAATCCCCAACAAAAAATGTAATAGTTGATATTTCAACCAACAAAGATTTGAATTTCAAACCATTAAAAGTTGAATGCAACCAAAAGAGATGAATTTTCAACAAAATAGTTGAATTCTCAACTAAAACCAAATAATTTTTAAACAAACAGTTGAATTTTTGACCAAAAAGATTAATTTTCTACCAGAAAGATTAATTTTCTACCAAAAAGATAATTTTGCAACAAAATACGTAAATTTTCAGCCAAATAGTTAAATTTTCAACCAAATAGTTGAACCTCTAACTAAAAAAAGATAAATTAAAAAAATGAATTTTTACAAAATAGTTTTACTTTCAAACAAGCCGTTGAATTTTTAACCAAAAAAGATGAATTCTCAACGAAAGATGTAACAGTTGATATTTGAATAAACAAATATTTTAATTTGGAATCTAAAACAGTGGAATTCAACGAAAAAAGACCAATTTTCAATAAAGTAGTTGAATCTGTAACTGAAACAAATTAATTTTCAACCAAACATTTGCATTTTCAACCAAAAATATTAATTTTCTACCAAAAAAGACGAATTTTTAACAAAACACATATATTTCTGCCAAGAAGACGAATTTTAAACAAAATGCATAAATTTTCAACCAAATAATTGAACTATCAACCAAAAAGAATAAATTTCTACCAAAAAAAAATGAATTTCGAACAAAATGCATAAATTTTCAAATAAATAGTGGCATTTTTTGCTATAAAAGATCAAATTTAAATCGAGAAAACGAATTTTCAACAAAATAGTTAAATTTTCAACTTAAGAAATGAACTTTCAACTAAAATAATGAACCTGCAATTAGAAGAATGATATTTTAATAAAGTAGTTCAACTTTAACGAAGTAGTTGAATTCTCAAGTAAAAAAGATGAATTCTCAACGAAAAATATAATGGTTGATATTTAAACCAAAAACGTTTTTAATTTTAAATAAAAAATAGTTCATTTCAACCAAAAAAGACGAATTGTCAACAAAATGGTAGAATACTTGACTAAAATAATTAATTTTTCACCAAACAGTAGCATTCTCAACCAAAAAGGATGAAGTTTCTACTTAAAAAAAATGTACATTGTTAAAAAAATCGCCATATGTTTTCCACTCAAATTAACATAAAATATTTTTCTTTCCTTTCCAGCTAGGAGAGATTAAGCGCTTTCAAAATTCGTCCAGAATGTTTTAAAAAATTCAGTATTTAGTTGAAGAATTGAGTTTTACAATATGCGCGAAAAATGCATTTTTTATAATTCACATGCTATATTCCAATAAAATTTATAACAATTTTACTTCCGTTTTCAGTGATGAGGGAGTTCGTACTATTTTTGAATTCGTCTAGAAACTCAGCAAATTAACAGAAATTATAAACCGTAAAACGGGGCTAAACGGCGCGCGTGGGGTAAACCGGCTCACCAGCAACTTTATTTTTACTAAATTACTTATCTGTTTTTCTGAATAACAAACCTTAAGATTAGCGATTCTTTTATTTTTCACAAATGTTGATCTTTATTTTAAAACTTGTTTGGTGCAGTTTCGTTATAGTTATAACGAATAAAAACCGCATTCGAATAGGATTCTCAGTTTTTGAAATTCACTCACTTACTAATACGTGAGGTTAATAATAAATCATTTTATGTTCTAAATGACAATAAGCAGATTATATAACGTTGACATACGTTTTACGAGATTTTTTGCTTTGAAATGATTAAAAAGCTTTTAAATAATCACTTTTTTCTAAATTTTCCCTTCCAAGCATTTTTTTTAACTTTTTTTAATGAGTGAGCGACTTAGCCCCAGATTGTGGGGTAGAGTCGCTTGCACTTCAAGGGATGATAAATTGTTGTGAATTAATTAAATGTATATTTGTGCTTTATTGTATGATAGAGGGGTATACATAGGGATTATATGTTTGAAGCATAGGTACCTATAATTTAAATTTCTTCTTGCACTTGATTGTAAAAAAAAAAACGAAAAAAACGAGCCACTTAGCCTCATTTTACGATAGTTAAAAAAATTTGAGGTTTGTAAAATTTTTTTTTTCTTTTTTTTTTAAGTATGGCAGTTCACACCACACTTTTTCAAAGTCCAACGAGAAATTGAATAATTTAGCAGAAATTATAGTTTAAAAATTGAGTAACGTTCTTTTTTTCGAAAATCGATGCATATGTAGGTATTCTTTTTTAAATATTATGATTTCCAATCAAATTAAGGTACCGTGTTTTTCTTTCTTTTCAAGTAGGGAAGTTAACGCATTCTTTCAAAATTCGTAGAGAAGCTAAAAAATTATTCAGAAAGTAGTTAAAGAATCGAGTTTCATAAAAGGCGGGAAAGATTCATATTTTCTTTCAGTTGCTATGTTTTCCTAACAAATAGAATTAAAACATTTTCCTTTGGTTTTCTCAAAGTAGGACAGTTCACTCTTTTTCAAACCCCATCGAGGAATTCAACAAAATTAGCAGAAATTAGTTTAAAAATAAATTGTTGTAAAACGCGCGTTCTTCGAGCAGAAAGACATACGAAATCAGTTTAAAAACTGAATGACGCATATACTTTAAATTGCCATGTCTTCCACAAAAACGTAAAAAAACACTTGCATGAAAAATTGAGAGTTCTGTCTAACAGAAAAATATTTTTCGTAAAGTGCTATGTTTTTCGCGTGAAACTTAGCATATAAAGTGAAAAAAGCAGTGACATATTTTCTTTTTATTTAACCGAATATGAATTACAGGATTGAGTAAATATAAAAAGGACATAAAAATCTAATCAAGAGCTATAGTCTATAAAAAGGTGGCAAGGAACTCACGATTTAAGACTGGTGAGAATGACCTGAACTTGAGATAGTAGATACCCAGTCGCGCTTCCGCCAGTAATTTAAAGAATAACAATTACGTGACGTGACTGGGAGTAGTTCCCACGTTAGTTGACTATCGTTAAAAAATATAACTTCGAAGGTCGTGCCGAAGCTTCAGGTATTCTTTCTCCAGAAACTAGATTCTAGATTCTAAACTAGATTTATTTTCTGAATTTACAGTTGTTAAACCGGTAAACCCAATTATTCTTTCGCAATAAACAATGAATCTTTATGGTATGAGAAAAAAAAGAATCCTTTCAAAATTCAAATTAGGCGATTCGATAAAAAGAACTGTTCTACCTTGAGTATCGAGATATTACAACTTTAAAAAAGCGCATTTTTATATTTTATAAAAAAATTTTCAGTGTTCTAGTGGATTAGTTTTATGTCCATTTCTTCAGAGAGATAAAATCTAGGTCTAGATTTGTCTCCATAAGAGAAAATTTTCATTTTAATTACATTCTGGGAAAATGTTCGACATGCGTTGAGAATATAAAATTGAGACAAAGGTAATTTCAAGTAATTATGCCATGAATAGACATTGAGTTGATTTTACTCGAACCGAATTTGAAACTTACAACGGGCTTTGAAGTGCTCTATGGAACCAAAAAAAGTATCAAAAAAGTATCTTTCTGAAGAAAAAAGTATCCTCAAAAATAAAAATAAAGGTATTGAAACAGTAGCCTTTTAAAATCAGTCAAAAATTAGTTTTTTTAAATAAAGAAGAAGTGTAAAAAATACTTTTAATTGGAAAAGTTCGTACTTCAAAGGAATTTTTAAAATACTTTTTAACAAACTAGTTCAACATTCGACCAACTAGTTGAATTTTCAACCAAATTGTTGAAGTTTCAAATCAAAAAGAGAAATTTTCTACAAAGCAGTTGAATTTCCAACCCGAAAATACGATTTTTTAACAGAAAATTTAATTTTCAACCAAATAGTTCAATTTTCTACCAAAATATTAAATTTTCAGCCCAAAAAGACAAAAGAATCTTTTCAAACAAACAAAAGAGAGTTTCTACAAAAGAGTCGATCTTACAATCAAGAAGACGAATTTTCAATCAAAATGGATAACTTCTTAACAAAATTGTCAAATTTTCAACAAAATAATGAAATTTTTAACCAAAGAATAAGATCTTTAACACAGGATTTCAACTTTTAACCAGTTAGTTGAATTTTCAACCAAGAAGATTAATGTTCTATTAGAAAAGATGAATTTTTAACAAAATACATAAATTTGCAAGCAAATAGTTAAATTTTCAAAATGAATTTTTACAAAGCAGTTAATCCTTTAAGCAAACAGATGAATTTTTAACAAACAAACAAAAAATGATAAGAAGAAGTTTCTACCAAAAAAGATGAACTTTCAAACCAAAAAGACGGAATTTAATGGAAGAGTTGAATTTTCAACCACGAAAGACTTTTCAGTCAAGAAAAAAAACGATGTAAACCAAATTATGGAGGTTTCAAGTGAAATAAACGATTTTTTCACAAAGCAGTTAAATTTTCAACAAAAAAGTTCATTTCTAACCAAACAGTTCAATTTTCTACCTAAATAGATGAATTTTTAACCCAAAAAGACGAATTTTCTACAAAACAGTCGAACTTACGATCAAAAAGACGAATTTTCAATCAAACTGGATGACTTCTTAACAAAATTGTCAAATTTTCATCAAAATAATTAAATTCTCAACCAAAGAATAAGATCTTTAACACAGGAGTTCAACTTTTAACCAGTCAGTTGAATTTTCAACCAAGAAGATTAATGTTCTATTAGAAAAGACGAATTTTCAACAAAATACATAAATTTGCAAGCAAATAGATAAAGTTTCAAAATGAATTTTTACGAAGTAGTTAATCCTGTAACCAAACAAATGAATTTTTAACCAAAAAAAGATAATCAGAAGAAGTTTCTACCAAAAAAGATGAACTTTCAAGCCAAAAAGACGGAATTTAATAAAAGAGTTGAATTTTCAACCACGAAAGACTTTTCAGTCAAGAAAAAAACGATGTCAACCAAATTGTGGAAGTTTCAAGTGAAATAAACGATTTTTTCACAAAGCAGTTAAATTTTCAACAAAAAAGTTCATTTCCAACCAAACAGTTCAATTTTCTACCTAAATAGTTGAGTTTTTAACCCAAAAAGACGAATTTTCTACAGAACAGTCGACTTATAATCAGAAAGACGAATTTTCAATCAAAATGGATGACTATTTAACAAAATTGTCAAATTTTCAACAAAATAATTAAATTTTCGACAAAAGAATAAGATTTTTAACAAAGGAGTTCAACTTTCAAGCAATTAGTTGAATTTTCAATCAAAAAGACGAATTTCCAACAAAATACATGAATTCGCAACCAAATAGTTGAATTTTCAAAATGAATTTTTATAAAGTAGCTAAACATTCAACCAAATAGTTTATTTTTTAACCAAAAAAGATGATTAAAAGAAGTTTTTATCAGAAGAGATAAAGTTTCAAACCAAAAAGATGAAATTTAACAAAAGAGTTGAATTTTCAACCAAGAAAGATATTTCAGTCAAGCAAGAAAAACGATGTCAATCAATTTGTTGAAGTTTCAAGCCAAATAGACAAATTTTCTACGAAGCATACGGAAAAAAAAGTTTCTGCTAATCTCACAGAAGGTGACAGCATACATTTTTCGGTAATGTTTAAAGAAAATCCTGTGAGATTTGCAGAAGTTTCTGTATAATTCACTGAAAATTTCTATTAGATTTACAGAAAATGTTTTTTCTGCGTGCAGTTGAATTTTAAACAAAAAAATTCATTTCCAACCAAATAATTTAATTTTCTACCTAAATAGTTGAACTTTGGACCCAAAAAGACGCATTTTCAACCAAAAATTGTCAAATTTTCAACAAAATAATTAAATTTTTAATCAAAGAATAAGATTTTTAACCAAAAAAAGATGATTTTTCAAGCCAAATAGTTGATTTTTCTACTAAAATAGTTAAATTTTCAACCCAAAAAGACGAATTTTGAACCAACAAAGATGACTTTTCAACAAGATTGTTGAATTTTCAACAAAATAATTAAATTCTCAAACAAAGAATAAGATTTTTAACCAAAAGAGATAAATTTTTAACTCACTTAGTTGAATTTGCAACTCAAAAAGACGAATTTTCGACAAACTAGTTTAACCCTAAACAAAAAAGTTGAATTTTTAACCAAAAAAGATGATTAGAAGAAATTTATACCGAAAAAGGAGACGTTTCAAACCAAAAAGGCAATGTTCAACAAAAGAGTTGAATTTTCAATCAAGAAAAACTTTTCAGACAAGAAAGAAAAAGAATTTCAACCAAAATGTTGAAGTTTTAAGCCAAAAAAAAACGAATTTTCTACAAAGCAGTTGATTTTTCAACCTAAAAATGTGAATTTTCAATAAAAAAGTTAATTTTAAACAAAGTAGTTGAACTTGCAACCATAGAGATGAATTTTCAACCAACAAGGATGATTTTTTAGACAAAATATTCAACAAAATAATTAAATTCTGAACCAAAGAATTAGATTTTTAACCGAATGAGATAAATTTTTAATACAAATAGGGGACAAAATTTCTCAAGTGTACCCACCCCAAAAAACGAAGTCGTCCGATCGGGCCTAAGGTTTAGCTGAATGGAGTCCTGTTGGATGGCACTTGGTACAAAAAATTTTTTTTTGTTTCGACAAATATTTGCAAAAGTAAGGGGGGTTCAATTTTTTGACTTCTGATGGAAAGCCTCTTCTTCAAACGCATATAACTTTTTTCTTTTTGCAGAAAACGGAACTTCACTCGATATGTTTTTGACAGAATTTTTTATGATATTTCTACTAATTATAAAGATTTTCAGAAAAAAATAAAATTTGCCCTCCATTATCAAAAATCAAAAATGAATTTGACTTCTTCTCAAATTTGAACCAGTCAAGCCAGAAAAGCTTAGAATTTTTTAATATAAAATAGCCAAAATCCAGGGAGGCTTTTTTTTATTAAATGACATCTTTGCTGGTTTTTTGAGAGACATCGTTTTTTATTGACCCAAAGTATATAAAATTGTAAAG
>JAUMHM010000003.1:1953566-1970919 GCA_032362435.1 Melikaiella ostensackeni | reverse complement strand
TTATTGGTTTGGATTATTACCTTTTTCTTTTTGAAAAATGGAATAATCTGAATAGATTGGTTCTAAATCAACCCACAGAGTAGGAAAAATTTGCCTACAGCTGCATGCCTGAGTGGAAAAGGAGGTTTGACTCGTGACTTGTTGTTATACCTAGGATCACATATTTGCCCTGAATTCTGAACATTTGACTTGGAATCTTGAACGAACCCAAGTCGTAATTTTACAGATTATTTTAAAACCGTTGAGTGTGTCCGCATACCTGAGATCCCACAAATGCCTTTCCTGGACGAATCATTACCCCGGAGCTCATTTCCTGCTTCAATGCCAAGAGCAACTTTTTGCAAAGTCAGAAAGTACTCATGCTCTCTCAAAACAAACTCAATAATAAAAATCCTTTTTAAAAAATAAGATAAATAATACATAGATTGATTAAAAAAGATTATATCAATAAGTAATAATTCAGGGCGGCCGTTTCAATCGACGAAAAAAAATTCCGGTTTTTTCCCGGTTAACAAACATTTTTCACGGTCGCTGAAATAAAAAAATTCGAACTCTTAAAGGTGAAAATGTTTTTATTTAAAGTAATAAAAACTGAATTGCAATATAGAGCACTCAGAATGGAACTTTTTTGAATTTTAAGCTTCCAAAATGGAAGATTTCAACACTTTTCAATTGAACAATTTAAAATTTTTAAGATTTCACGAAGGTTCCAAAAGATTTCGCAAAGGTTTTAAATATTTAACATATTTCGCAGACTTTAAAGATTTCAAAGATTTCAAACAATTTCAAAAGATTTCACAGTTTTAGAAATTTCACAAAGATTTCAAAGATTTTCAAGATTTCAATAGATTTAACAAAGTTCTTTAATATTTCACAAAAATTTCAAAATATTTCAAAGATTTCGCAAAAATTTAAAAGATTTCAAAATATTTCAGAGATTTCGCAAAGATTTCAAAGATTTCGCAAAAATTTAAAAGATTCCTAGTAATTTTAAAGAGGCTTCAAAAAAGTCAACAAAGTTTTTAAATATTTCACAAAGATTTCAATGATTTCATAAGGATTTCAAAAATTTTAAATATTATCATTTAAATATTTCGCAATGATTTTCAAGACTGGAGAAAAATTTCAAAGATTTTGAAGTTTTCAAACGAGTTAGCAAAGTTTTCAAATATTTCACGAAGATTTCAATGATTTCATAAAGATTCCAAAAAATTTCAAAGATTTAAAAATATTTCAGAAGATTTCAAAGATTTCGCAAAGTTTTTAAATATTTCACAGACATTTTAATGATTACAAAAGATTTCAATGATTCCAAAATATTTCAAGGATTTCAAAAGACTTAACAAAGTTTTTTAATATTTCACAAAGATTTCAATGATTTCATAAAGATTCCAAAAAATTTCAAAGATTTCAGAAGGTTTCAAAATGTTTTAAAAAGTTTTTAAATGTTTCATAGATATTTTATTGATTACAAAAGACTTCAATGATTCCAAAATATTTCAAGGATTTCAAAAGAGTTAACAAAGTTTTTTAATATTTCACAAAGATTTCAATGATTTCATATAGATTTCAAAACTTTCACTAAGATTTCAAAGATTTTAAAGATTTCAAAATATGTCACAAATATTTCAATGGTTTCAAAAGATTTCAAAAGAGTTAACAAAGTTTCTTAATATTTCACGAAGATTTCAAAAATTTAAAATATTAATATCTAAAGATTTCGCAATGATTTTCGAGATTGGAGAACGATATCAAAGATTTTCAATTTTTCAAAAGAGTTAACAAATTTTTTTAATATTTCACAAAGATTTCAATGATTTCATAAAGATTCCAAAAAATTTCAAAGATTTCAAAATATTTCAGAAAATTTAAAAATATTTTAGAAGATTTCAAAGATTTCGCAAATACTCTAAAGACTTCAGAAAGATTTCAATAGATTTAAAAAAGGTTTTGAATATTTCACAAATATTTCAATGGTTCCAAACGATTTCAATGAGTCCAAAAGGTGTCAAAGATTTCAAAACTTTCACTAAGATTTCAAATATTTCAAAGGTTTCGTAATGTTTAGAAAAGTTTTTGAATATTTCACAAAAGTATCAATGATTACAAAAGATTTCAAAGATTTCAAAATATTTCAGAAGAGTTCAAAGATTTTGCAAAGCTTTTAAAGATTTCTGAAAATTCCAATAGATTTAACAACGTTCTTAAATATTTAAATGATTCCAAAAGGTTTCAATGATTCCATAAGGTTTCGAAAGAGTTAACAAAGTTTATTAATATTTCACGAAGATTTCAATGATTTCATAAAGATTTCAAAACTTTCACTAAGATTTCAGATTTCAAAGATTTCAAAATGTTAAACATTTTTTTTAAATATTTCACAAGGGTAATAATCATTCCAAAAGATTTCAAAATATTTGAGAAGATTTCAAAGATTTCGCGAAGATTTTAAACATTTTAGAAAGTTTTTAAAGGCTTCGAAAGAGTTAACAAAGTTATTTAATGTTTCACAAAGATTTCAATGATTTCAAAAATTTCACAAAAATTTCCAAGATTTCAAAATATTTCAGAATATTTCAAAGATTTCGCGAAGATTTTGAACGTTTCAGAAAAATTTTAAAGATTTCCAAGATTTAAAAATATTAAGATTTAAAGATTTCGCAATGATTTTCAAGATTGGAGAAAGATTTCAAAGTTTTCAAAAGGGCTAACAAAGTTTTAAAATATTTCACAAAGATTTCAATGATTTCATAAAGATTCCAAAAAATTTCAAACATTTCAAAATATTTCAGAAGATTTTGCAAAAATTCTAAAGATTTCAGAAAAATTTCAATAGACTTAATAAAGTTTTTAAATATTTCACACATATTTCAATGTTCCAAAAGATTTCAAAAGAGATAACAAAGTTTTTTAATATTTCACAAAGATTTCAATGATTTCATGAAAATTAAAAAATTTTCACTAAGATTTCAAAGATTTCAAAGATTTCAAAATGTTTAAAAAAGTTTTTGAATATTTCACAAAGGTATTAATGATTCCAAACGATTTCAAATATTTCAAAATTCGCGAAGATTTTGATCATTTCAGAAAGGTTTTAAAGGCTTGGAAAGAGTCAACAAAGTTTTTTAATGTTTCACAAAGATTTCAAAATTTTTAAAAAAGTTTTTGAATATTCCACAAAGGTAACAATGATTCCAAAAGCTTTCAAAGATTTCAAAATATTTCAGAAGATTTCAAAGATTTCGCGAAGGTTTTGAACATTTCAAAAAGATTTTAAAAGCTTCAAACGAGTCAAATAAGTTTTTTAATATTTCACAAAGATTTCAATGATTTCATAGAGATTTTAAAAATTTCTCGAAAATTTCAAGGATTTCAAAATATTTCAGAAGATTAAAAAAATTTCACAGAGATTTAAAAGATTTTCAAGATTTCAAAATATTGAGATTTAAAGATTTCGCAATGATTTTCAAGATTGGAGAAAGATTTCAAAGTTTTCAAAGGAGTTAACAAAGTTTTTTAATATTTCACAAAGATTTCAATGATTTCATATAGATTTCAAAACTTTCACTAAGTTTTCAAAGATTTCAAAATGTTTTAAAAAGTGTTTAAATATTTCACAAAGCTATCAATAATTCCAAAAGATTTCAGAAGATTTCAAAGATTTCGCGAAGATTTTGAACATTTCAGAAAGTTTTTAAAGGCTTCGAAAGAGTTACCAAAGTTATCTAATGTTTCACAAAGATTTCAATGATTTCAAAAATTTCACAAAGATTTTCAAGATTTCAAAATATTTCAGAAGATTTCGCAAAAATTCTGAAGACTTCATAAAAAATTCAATAGATTTAATAAAGTTTTTTAATATTTCACAAAGATTGCAATGATTACTTAAATATTTCAAAACTTTTACTAAGATTTCAAAGATTTCAAAATGTTTGAAAAAGTGTTTAAATATTTCACAAAGGAATCAATGATTCCAAAAGATTTCATACAGATTTCACAAATTTCACAAAAATTTTAAAGATTTCATAATATTTCAGAAAATTTCAAAGATTTCGCAAAGATTTGAAAGATTTCCAAAAATTACAAAAGATTTCACAAATATTTCGCAGATCCCAAAAGATTAAAAAATATTTCAATCGAACAATTTTCAATTAAATGCCTTTAAGCTAAAAAAATTTTTAACTTTAAACTTTTATAAATTGAACAGTTCAAAGATTTGTGGTTAAAAAATATAAATCCACGCCATCATTGTTAATGCTCTAAAATGAAGAATAATGCAATAAATTCGTTAATGTTTAATATTATATCATCTTGAGCAATTTTAAGTTAGAAACATTAAATTTGAACGATTTTTGTAAAACTTAACACTTTTTAAATTAGAAGTTAAATTATTTTAATTTTAAGTTATTTCAAATTATTAAGTGTTCAATTGTTATATATAAATCAAAAATGGAACAATTAAAAGTGTAAAGTTCAAAGTCTAAACGTAGCATTCTGAAATTTTAACGATTGAAGGCTTTGTATTAACTCAATTTAGCAAAAGATATCTATTTTATTCAAATATAGTTTACAAATTTGAGAAACTTAATAATTTTTAGAAATGTGTCATTGTTTTGGATTATTACCTCTTTATATTTTGAAAAACGGAATAATCTGAATAGACTAGTTCTAAATCAACCTACAAAATTTCAAACAATTCAGATTAAAATTGTTTAGTTTTGAATATTTAATTCATAATTGCTGAATATTAAGTGGAATATCAAAAAATTGTTATTTTTTAAATTAAAACATTTCAAATTGAATGGTTTAAAAATATAATAGTTTATGAAGTTTCAATCGAACGTTTACAATTGTTTAACTACTAAGGCTCTCGAATTGATACAGTTCAATTTTTATCGTCAAAACCTGTAAATTGTTTAATTTTGAACAGATTCAGAATCATCTTGTGAAATAATGAATTAATTTATATTTACAGATGATCAACTTAAAAACGTTTTTTATACAAATATTCAATTTCAAACGCTTTTAATATTTTATTGTTAATGTCTTCAAAACAGCATTTTAAAATTCTTTAAATTAAAAATGTAGACTCACAAATGATGATCTAAAATTGAAAATTTTTAAAGTAAAAAATTTTAGGATTTCGCATTGTGAACTGAGTGATTTCATAAAGGAAAAAGTTAGCAACTGAACGTAATATTAAAGAAAAATTGAAGTCGAACTTATTTTAAATTGCATTATATCGTGCGATATGAAATTTGGGATATTTAAAGTGACTGTATAGATTTTTCTTTGAACGATTTTTTAAATTCCCAGTCAAAAAAATTAATTCACTGTCATTTCCCATCTTAAAAAATTCCCAATCATTTCTCGGTTTTCCCGAATTCCCGGTCCAGCGGCCACCCTATAATTAAAAGAATAAAAAACATTCTTGAAAAGCGAAAAAGATGATTTTTACCAAGAAAAATTGGATCGAAATATTATTTTTCAGATATAATAAATTACCTCAACAATTTTGCAGATCAAAAAACTGGCCTACTGAACAAACAATTAATAAAGTTATCTCACATTATTTTTAAGGACGAAAAACCGGCACGCAATTTCATTAATAAACAAATTTTCCCATCACGTTTTAGAAAATTTTATTAATGATGAAAAGCTGTCCAATAATTTCTTCATGCGAGAAAAGCTGATCAGGAATTTGTATTTGTAAAAAATTGGTTGAAGAAAAATAAAACTAGCTAATAATTCTTAGATTAACAAAGCGACATTTTTATATTTTTTACAAATATTAAAAAATTTATGGGTAAAATACACACAAAAAATAAAAATAATAAAAAATGGTAAAGTTATTTTGATTTTTTGAAAAAAGGAAAAAAAATTCTCGAAAACTTTATCCTTATGTTCCTGAAATATTAAGGAATAATAGGTACTAATATAGTCTACCTAACACAAATTTCCCATTTGATATTATTTTGATTTTCGAGAGAAAAAACTCATTTTTGATTTTTTTTAGAAACCTTGTACTTTTTGTAAGTTTTGAGGTATAAAGGTTTTTCCAATAAAATAACATTTATTTGTTTGAGAAATATTTTCTTTTAAAAAATTATTCTAACAATTTCAGTCATAGAAACATTTACTTTCAAAATTAGAACCAGTAGAGTTGTAGAGAATGTTTTTTTTTTCGACAAAATAAGCAATCATTTATTAAACTTCAACCATTTTTCAAAAATTGGTACAAAGCGATAGTAAGAAAAAACTCAATTTCCAAAAACATTGTTAAAATAAATGTTTTTTGTAAGTCTTAAAATTTTCTCATTAAAAATAATGTTTTTTATTTGAAATGACACCATCAATATTACGCTCATTCTAAAAATCATTTTAAAGAACTATTTTTTCAGAGTTCAGATTTTTGACAATACAACTATATTAAGCGACAGTTTTTTTCTAATTTGAAAATTGCTCCGTAGAAAAATTATTAATAATTTTTTCTTCGGTAAGTAGGTTCATGGAAACTTTTCTCAGGAACAAAATACAGAAATCTAGGAAGAATTTTCCTTAACGAAAGAGCTGATCGGTTTCTTCTTCCTTAAAAGAAATTATTGGACTTTTTATTTTCAGTAAAGTAATTTTTTAGATTTTTTAAAAAATAAATCAATTTTGAATGATTTTTTTTTCAACAAAGAATTTCCTGTTTTGCTTTTTCAAAATTCACAAACATAGTACCATTGTATATTTGCCAATGAAATATGTTTTTGTACGTGGAAAATAAGGAGAAACATATTTTTATAAACTAACACAGCGACATTTTTACATTTTTTAGATATATATTAAAATTTTAATGGTAAAATGAGTTTTTTGTTAATTTCACTTTAAAAACCGTGCCATTTTTGCAATTTTTAAAATTTAAAGGTTTTTCTTATTCAAGTTTATCCAGTTTCTTGTACTCTTTCAAAATCCACAAAAAAAAAATATTTTTGATTGTTTTGATAAACCTTGTTCTTCTTCCAATTTTTGAGATTTTAAAGTTTTTCTTGTTCCAGTTTGTCAAGTTTTTTCACTCTTTCGAAACCGATGAGAGAAACAAAGAAAGAATAAAAAATGGTAAAGCTATTTCGATTTTTTGAAAAATTAAAACATTTAATTTTCTCAAAACAGATACCTCTTTGTCACTAAAATTTTAAGGAGTGATAGGTAATATAGTCAACTTACAATAAATTTAAACCTGAGGTGTATTTGTATTTCGAGATAAACAAAATTCTATTTTTTCTTACTGTTTTCGCATTTATTGTATTTTACTGCTAATTTTTACTTTAAATCAGATAAATATATTTGAAGATTATTGACTTATTTTCAAAATTGAAAACAGTAGAGTTGCAAGGAATATTTTCCCAGAAAAAATAAGCCACAATTTATTAAATTTCAGCAATTTTTAAAAAATTGGTAAGAAGCAGTAACAGTAAGAAAAAATTCAATCACAAAAACTATTATGAAAATAATTATTCTTCGTAAGTTTTAAACTTCTTTCACAAAAGAATAATGTTTTTTCTTTCATAAGACATCACTGATATCATTGAAATTCTTAAAATCATAGAAAACTTTTTTTTCAGAGACCTGATTTTTGGCACGACTCTACCTTAATTTTTGTAGGGCAGAAAAACTAGTTTAAATATTTGTAGGGCAGAAAAATGGTCCCAGTATTTTTTTGGATAAAAAAGCGGGCTAAAATTTTTTTTAATCAAGAAAAATTATTTTCAAATGTTGTTCCTTAAGAAAAGTTTATTACTGGGGAAAAATGCCTCGAAAATATATCTGAAGAGGATTAAGATTTATAATAGGCGAAAAAATTGGGCTCACAATTTCTCTTTAAACGAAAAAAGTCTACATTTTTCAAATTCATGAATGACTATGTATTATTGTAGGACTCATTAATTAATTGAAAATTGGTTCAAGAAGAAAGAATTTTCAAGTTTTCATTCAAGAAAAAGTGGCTTAGAGTTGCTTGAATCTTTCAAAAAATTGAATTTTTAACCAAGATGAAAAACTGAACCAAAATTTTAAAAAAATGAAAAAATTGTCCTAGAATTTTTGTAGAAACGAAAAACTTTCTTTATTATTATTACTATTATTCTTTTTTATGTAATTATATTTTTATGCTATACATATATAATATTATAGTTGTTATTTATTACTTAAGTAATTAATTATAAATTATTAATGAAGGAAAATGGTTTCTATAAATGTTTAATAAATTTTTATAGTAGAAGAAACTTTGGCCTAAACTCTATAATTGTTAGATATGACAGTAATTGTCCCATTTTTTCTAAGATGTAAAATTGGCCCAAATATTTTCTGTTATGCAAAAAACGTTGATAATAAATAACATAATTCATATATAATTTTGAAACTTTTGAATATGATTCAAGCAAAAACTGAAATTTCAATATAGATAATAATATCGACTTTTCTCTTTCCCCTATCCGGAAGTGGAAAGATAAACCCTTCAACGACCTTACGACTTAAAATTATAAATAAAAAAAATTCAAAAAAATAAAAGCCGACATCAAAAAAGCGCTAAACAGTAATAAATAATTAGTTGCAAAAGTATAAGTGATTCTAAATTCGGCGCCCCAGTTTGATAGTTTTTTCTGGGGCCGACTTCAAAATTATTTATACTTTTGCAACTAATTATTTTTTACCTGATAAAAAAATTGAGAACATTGTATTTGAATTGAATTTATAAATTCTAATCCTAATCTTATGTATGAATTTTTGAAGTCGGTTTTTTTTCAAGAAATTTTTTTCAAATATAAATTTTTTTAAATTTTCCCCCCAAGTTGATCTAAAACCTTCTTCCAAACAAGAATACTCATTTCAAAAAATTTTCATAAACATCGGTTCAGTGGTTCCCCAGAAATTTGCGGATATACATACATAAATACATACATACATAACAGGCAAGTACAGAACCTCCTTTTTTATGTCGGTTAAAAACAAAACCACATGAAAAAGAATGAATAAAAAATAAATAAAAATGTACTCACCATGAAAGATGCTTGTCTGATCTTCATGGTCCTAGGATTTTCGACGGTAAACCTTATCATTGGTAATTAATAATCCTTCGATCCACTATTAAATAATATCCAGTGTAGCAAATCGCATTAAAAAGGGCGGAAAATGTAAAAATAAGGGAAATGAGGGAAAATGGTAAAATGAAGGTGGTGAACTAGGTCACACGAGTTTTCTTATTCGCCTCTCATGTCACTATACCGGTTATAAAAAAATGGTCGTGGGGTCGAGTACCTCCAGAGTACCTCGCAGGTGGATGTCCAGAGGTTGACTGTGGAATCGCAAGAAGAGCTCTGTGCTCGGGTGGAGCACAGAGGACCAAAGCAAAGGGAATGAGAACGCAGCTGGGGACTTGTTGGATGGAGAACAGAGAACTGGGACCAGAAAAAAGAAGAGGGGGGAGTTGGCCCCTTTCTGCACCTTTCAAATATTTATCCTCTTCGGTAGTTCTTCTCCTCAAGGTTCTAAAGAAAAAGGGGATGATGGACATACCTGGATGGAAGATATTTTATTTATTTATTATTACTATGCCATTAAGCCACTTGCCTTTCAGGGTAAGCGTAACTCGTTCAGTTCTAGCCTCGTTATACTACCATGGATCAAGGAATTTATATAGAAAGGGTAGGTACGGGATGTGCAGGAAAAGGCATAGGTTTTAGATCAATCTAGAAGTCATCGCGTGTTGGTTATTCAAACGACACACTCGTCCCACAACATCGCTTCTACACGGGTTGCTGATCAATCTCTCTAGCATTTACCCCAGGTAAAATGAGGTAAAGAGCTTCACAAAGCCATTATATGAATCCACTAAGGAAATCTCTTTACGCGGGCCCATTATTAACTAAAATCTTTCGTTTCAGACATCACTCTTCTTATAAACAATTGTACTCCATACATCCCTATCTTTGCATACATCGTTTGCTTCCTTTACATCTATACATCGTTTCATGCAAGCTCTTATGTTTCTACGACTCCTTATATCCCTTTGCTCTAGAGTGTCATTCAAATATTCCAAGCAAACTTTCTGCGGTCTACCTCTGAGTACACTACCACTCACTTCACCTCAATACACTTCCTTCGTTAAACATCCTTCGTCCATTCTCTCAACATGGCCAAACCATCTCAGCAAATGTCTTTCACTTTTGTCAAACAATGTTTCTTCTACATCAGATTCTTTGAGAAGCCACTCATTACTCATTTTGTCCATTAGCGTTTTAACGCACATATTCCGCAGAAATTGAATGCCAACCTCGTTCACTTTAATCCTACCCTTTTCTTGATACGTCCAGGTCTCGCTACCATACAACACAGTGGGTAGAAGCACAGAATTATATATTGCAATTTTACCTTTATTCGTAACATTTTTACTTCTAGCAATGGCTCGTACACTGCCGATAATCTTCCTACCCTCGCTTATACGTCTAGATATCTCTGCATCTATCTTACCGTCAGCAGTAAATAAACTTCCAAGATACACGAACTCATCAACTTCTGTATCCTCTCTTCGTTTAGAGCATACTGTATTCTCACCCCTTCTTTTCAAACGCGATAATTTTTGTTTCATTCACGTTAATCTTGAGAACCATACTCTTCATTCTGGCATCCAGTCTACTCATCATTCTCCGCAAATTGTCCACTGATTCTACCATAACAATCTTATCATCTATAAACGCCAATCTACGCACTTTCACTATCCCGAGATCAACACCTTCGTCTTAGGGCCGTTTCCACCAACCTCAATCAAAAAGTTAACCCACGGTTAAACCACGTTAACCCGTGGTTAACCGTGGCTGATTTCACCAACTTCGGTTAAAGAGTTAATCCTCCGTTAACCGACTGTTAACCACAGGTTAACTTTTTGACCGAGGTTGTTGGAAAGAGAGCCATTCTTAGACATTTGTCCATGTATATATTGAACATCCAGCAGGACGTAACGCAGTCTTGCCGAACACCCTGCTTAGTATCAAACCAATCACTCAGTTGTCTATTTAATCTTACACTTGCTTTACTACAGTTATAAATTGCTTTTATTGCTTTTAGATGCCAACCATTCACTCTATACTCTTTCAGGACATCCCAAAGTTTAGATCTATTCACCTTATCCAAGGCTTTTTCCAGATCAAAAAATGCACAGAAAACTCTTTTGCTTACTCTCAAACTTTTTTCTATGATCTGTTTCAAGCTAAATATCTGATCCGCACAAAATCTCTCTGGCATAAATTCACATTGGACATCCCAGATCCTTTCCTTAGTTATTCCCGCAACCTTACCAATAAGTATTTTGGTAAATATTTTGCCCACGGTACTTAGTATGCTAATCGCTCTATGAGTACAGTCACCTTTATCACCCTTTCCCTTGTAAAGTGGGACGACAATCGCCTTTCTCGAATCATTTGGAACTTCACTGTTTGGAACTTCACTGTTCGCAACACACATATTCATAAATTCGCTTAGCCACACAAATATCCACTACCGCTCTTAAGCATTTCAGCGGTGATACAATCCACAGCAGCAACCTCACCATTCTTTAGTTCCTTAATCACGTGTATGACGTCGATATCGATTCTTCTTCCTAGACCTACAACGGGTTGTCTAACGTATCCTCTTCAGAGTCACGGTTGTTATGTTACATAGCTTGACCTTCATACAATTTCTTGAAAAAATCTCTCATACAGTCTTTCACATTTTCCAAATCCCGTACCATTTCATGATCAGCATTCTTAATTCCGACAAACTCAGTGCTAGTACTTCCTTTCATAATCTTCTTAACCCATTTCCTAAATAATTTCTTATTTCCATCAAAATCATTTTGCATTTTTCCATCTTCTTCCACTTTGATCTTATTCTAGCTATCTTTGACTAGTGTCTCGCTTTTCTGTTTTTGTCCCTATAATTATTTTCTAATCTGGCCCTTTCTCATCGCTGAGAGTTTTGATATTCAACTTTCTCAAGTACGCTTGCTTCTCCTCGTTGACAGCCACGCGGATTTCATCATTCCGCCAAGCATCTCCAGTCTTCCTTCCTACAGCCGCAGTACCGCATTTTCCAGATGCACTCTTGAAGATGTTATCCCGTAGTAATATCCATGCACCCTCTACATATTTATTGCCTAATTACATCTACCAGTCTTCTTTATGGTGCACTAAATATTTATTCAGCTTTTAACGATATACCAATTGTAGTTCTGGTTTCTGCAAATTCTCTATTCAACTCGCGTCTGCTTCGATTTATTATCCAGTCTTCTTCTCCTCCAACCTTGATCTAGATTCATTTTTGAAACTACAAGGTAGTGATCCGTTTTACATTCAGAACATCTCAATAACCCTTATGTCCCTTACAAGCCCTCTCAGTCTCTCATCCGCTAGAACAAAGTCAATCATACAGTGGCTTTCGCCTCTGCACCAAGTGTATATGTGGATCATTTTATGTCTGAACCAAGTATTTGTAATAAACAAGACTTTTTCTAAACATAAGCTAAACAATTTATCCCCATTACCGTTCGCTTTTGGATCTCCGAAATGACCCAGTACCTTGCTGGTACCTTCGCGTTGCACACCAACCCATTCATTCATATCTCCGAGTAAAATGATTCTTTCACCAGGATCGCAACTACCTATAACAACATTTAACGAGACCCCGAAGGTATATTTTACATCCCTACTGTCACCATCAACTGGAGCGTAGCACCTTATAATAAATAGCCTTCTAATTCTCACTTTCATTCTAACCCATAATAATCTAGGAGATACACATTCATACTTTTTGACATGTTGTTTTGCTCTCTCATTCATAATCAGACTGACTCTTTGGCTACAATATGATTTATTATCTACTCCTGACTATAGTTCGAGTCCATTTTCAATCTTTTTCATGGCACATCCCTTCTTCTTTGTTTCAGGTACACATAAAATATCAAGCTTCCTTACGCGCACTGTATCCCGCAATTCCTTTTCCTTAAGATAAATCCTTAAAGTAAATCCTCATGATGTGAACTGTCCATTCATAACGTCAGCCCCACCAAACTTCGGTCATGCAAAGGAAAGTATGAAAACAAAGCCAGAACCAAAGGAGTTCTGATTGGTTTGTGTTGTACACTGAGAAGGGCACCAGTCTCCTGCAGTTTGGCCTCTAAGATGGGAAAGGATCATTCAGTACGTCATAAATGTGTTAAGAATTCTCTACCCTTGTTCAAACTTGACGAGCTTGGAAACTTCCATAAATTTTTATTTCAAAAAATCAATTTTCACAAATCCTTATAAATTTCCAAAACCTTCCACCAATTTTCAAAACTTTCCATACTTGTACAAATGCGTTGCGTAAATTCAGAAAACCTGTTCTCTTTAAGAACTGAAGTCTCTAGTAAATTTATGTTTTACAGAAAATAAAATATTACAAATAAAATACCCATTGTGAATTTTGTTGTCAATTCAATGATCCTAAAATATTAGGAGCGGATGCTTAACAATTAACTTTCATTATTCATTAACAATATAATACAATTTTAAAGTACTGGGGGTCGATTATGTGGAATGTGAAATTTATTACATAAACTAGCAAAAATAGTGCGCTACACGCGCCAGTAACATGTTTTTTATTTTAATTGCTTAATTATAAAATTAAAATATTTGCTTAAATTTAAAGTACTATAAAAAAATTTATAATAATCGTAAATTAAAATAAATATTAAAATAGCTTCATCGGCTTTCGTACAATTTTAATTTTAATCGGGAACTTGTTCAATTTTGAATGTTTATAGTTTAAAATCATGAAATTTTTGAACTTCTTTATGAAATAGGTATATCTTGAAGATTTGCAATTGAAGACTTTTCAATGTTGAATGTCTATAATTCAAAATGATGTAATTTTTAATGTCATTTTTTTCAAATAATTCCATTTTGAAGCTTTTCAATTGGAAACTCTTGAATTTTAAAAATGTATAAATAAAATTTCTTAAATTTCACTGTTTTTGAAGATTAAAAGTCAAGAGTTTGCAATATTCTTAATCCTCCAAATTGAAGAAAATTCAAATGTAAATCATCAAAATTACATATTTTTATTAAAACTTAATGCTTACATAATTTTTGATTGAAAATTTTCAAAATTAAAAACTTTTTAATTTTGAAGACTTAAAATTCAAAATTCTGTAATTTTTGAGTAAAAATTTTTTCTTCGATTTCATTTGATAAACGCCTAAAATAAAAAATACTAACGGAATATTTTAACAAACTTTACAGTCCAAAATGCTCTCAAAATAGGGGAAATAAGGTGATTTTTCACGAAAATAGAGGAATAATAGCGGAATAGATTCTTTTAAATAAAACTCATATATAGGTATCATACTGAATTCACTATGAATTTTTTAGAAGACAGTTGAATTTTCAACCCGAAAAGTTGCATTTTCAACTTCACTTTCAACCAAGAAATATCAATTTTTAACCATAAAAGATTACTTTTCTACAATAAAAGATGAACTTTCAATTCAAAAAGATGAATTTTCAACAAATCAGTATAATTTTTGACTAAGATAGATGATTTTTGAACCAATAAGTTGAATCTTCAACAGACAAAAAATTAATTTTAGACTAAACAGTTGCACTTACAACCAAATAGTTGAACTTTTTAAACGAAAGAGTCGAATTTTTTACCGAACAGTAAACATTTTAACAAATTAATTCAATTTTTAACAATATATTTGAATATCTAAACCCGATAATATGAATCTTCTACCAAATAGTAGAATTTTTAAACAAAAAATATTAAACTTCAACCAAAAACAATTGAATCTTCAAGCCAAAAAGACGAATTTTCAATAAAGTATTTGAATTTTGAAACCCAAAAATATGAATTTTCAAACAAGCAGTTGAATTTTCGAACAAAAAAGATGACTTTTTAACAAAATAGTAGAATTTTCAACAAAATAATTAAATTTTCAACAAAGTATTTGAACTTTTAAACCCGAAAATATGAATTTTCAATCAACAAAGATGAATTTTCAACAACAAAAATTAATTATCAAACACACACCTGCATTTACAATCAACTAGTTGAACTTTAAAGCAAAATTGATGAATTTTTAACAAAATTTTCAACCATATAATTTAATTTTCAACCTACAAAGATGAATCTTTTACCAATAGTCGAACTGTCAAACAAAAAAGATTAAACTTCAACCAAAAACAGTTAAATCTTCAAGCCAAAAAGACGAATTTTCAACAAAGCAGTTGAATTTTCGAACAAAAAAGATGACTTTTTAACAAAATAGTTGAATTTTCAACAAAATAATTAAATTTTCAACAAAGTATTTGAACTTTTGAACCCGAAAATATGAATTTTCAATCAAGAAAGATGAATTTTCAACAACAAAAATGTATTATCAAACAAACAGCTGCATTTACAATCCACTAATTGAGAATTCAAGCAAAATGGACAAATTTTCAACAAAATAGTTCAATTTTTAAACAAACAGTTCAACTTTTAAGCCAAAAAGACCAATTTTTTAGAAGACAGCTTGAATTTTTAACAAAATATTTAAGTTTTCAACAAAACAGTTGCATACTATAATAGAGTTGAATTTTTAACTAGAAAAGATTTTTCAGTCAAGAAAGAAAACAAATTTCAACCAAATTGTTAAATTTTTAAATCAAAAAGGCGAATTCACTAGAAAACAGTTGAATTTTCAACCCGAAAATACGAATTTTCAATCGAAAATAATAGAATTATCAACCCAAAAAAAATCATTTTCAACAAAACAGTTAAATTTTTAACCAAAGGACTTTCAACTGGCAAAATGAATTTTTAACAAAGTACGAGTAATTCAACTTTCAACCGTGTAGTAGAAATTTTCAATCAAGAAGTTTAATTCTCAACACAAAAAGACAAATTTGCAACAAAATACATAATTTTTCAACCAAATTGTTTAATTTTCAAATACAAACGATCAATTTTCAACTAATATTGGAACAGTTCAATTTTTAGTTAGAAAAATTCATTTTGAACCAAAAAAGAAAGAATTTTAAACAAAATAGTTCAATCATCAAACAATAAAATGAATGTTCAACAAAGTAGTTCAACTTTTAACCAAGTAGTTAAATTTTCAACCGAAAAAGATGAATTTTGAAGAAAATATTTAAACCTCCAACCAAATAATAGAATTTTTAACCAAAAGAGATCAATTTTGAACCAAAACTATGGTAGTAGACTTTTCAATTAAAAAGAATTAACTTTCAACGAAAAATAGTTGGATTTCCTTATTGGGTTCTATTAATTCGGCCCGCATTTAAGCGAAAAAACTAGCTAAAGGGGAAGTTTCGTGAAAACAGGGAAAAATAGGAATTCTTTAGAAAAGGATTAAAGAGGGGATTAGGGTAAATGTCCCAATTACTGCGGTATCAAGCCTTAGCCTCACATTATTTGACTATTATTTTTAATATATAACGAAATACCAATATTTTTGTTTCACTCTAAAGTAGAACGTATTTTGTACATAAAAAACATTAATAAATACCAAAACATAAAGCAATATACAAACATATTCAACATTTGGATAAAAAGTATGTTTGCATACGTATTACTGCGGATGATCAAAAAATGTGTACCTATTGCTGCGTTCCTATTACTGCGGATTTTGGTTTTATGTATGCGAAAGTATTAAAAGAAAAAAAGATGATTCAAGTGAGGTTTTCCCATTAACAATAATTTTATTAATTACATGCATTTTTGCGGTTTTTGGCCTCAGGCATAAGATGACTCTAATTTTTTTACTTCGTACAGTGGAGATCTGATTAACAGATAACTGTTGTATCGACACTCATGATGAAGAAAATTTTTCAAAACAAATTTTATGTGAAAAAAAAAAATTATGAATAATATTAATAATAATAATAACGTAAATAATATAAATAGCTGAATTGGTTAAAGCACCTTTCATGAATAGAGGAGGTGACGGTTCAAATACGGCTCGCAGTAAAATTTTTGGAACTTATTTTTCGTTTAACACGAAATTTGTTTTGAAAAATTTTCTTCATCATGAGTATTGGTACAATAAATATCTGTTAACCAGATCTCCTCTGTATGAAGTTAAAAAATTAGAGTCATCAAAGGGCATGTGACACAGTCAAATTCCTACATTACCGACCTCTGTTTTTCGGTGTACCAAATTTTTTTTGAACCATAGAACTTTTTTTCAAAACAAGGTATCGGACTGAAATTTTAGAAAATGCATCAGAAGACAATAACTTACGTTTATGTACTTCATTTGAGTCGGAATTTTGCAAAAAATTATTTC
>JAUMHM010000003.1:1939327-1953466 GCA_032362435.1 Melikaiella ostensackeni | reverse complement strand
AAACGAGACCAGAACCGAACGAGTTACGCTTACCCCGAAAGGGATTTGGCTTAATGGTATAATAATAATAATAAAAGATTTTTCAGATTATAAGGGAAAAAATTTCGACCAATTGTTGAACTTTTAAGTCAAAAAGACGAATTTTATACAAAATATATGAACTTTTGTATAATATAATATATAATATGAATTTTCAATCCTAAAAGATGAATACTCAACCAACAATATAATATTAAAATTTTGAACCAAATATAATTACGTTTCAACAGTTGGATGTTCTACCCTAAAATATGGATTTTTAACAAAAAAGTTAATTTTCAACCAAATAATTGAATTTTTAAGCCAATGATCCAATTTGTAACCGGCTCTAAAGGTAAAAAATCGGTTTTTCTCATTTTCCGTCTAAATTTGCAACAGTATTAAAAAAAGTTGTATACAAAAGTTGTAGATCTAGAGAAATCACACCTTTCCGATTTTTCGACTCTTCATGTAAAATCAACTGTTATGGAGAAAAATTTTTAAATGGATCGGATTTCGAGTATCACGTGGTTTTTTTTTTTAATTATTTAGGTAAAAAAGACTTAAGAAAAAATAGTACAATATAACAAAATAGTTTATTTAAAATGTCTGCGTGTCGGAATACTAAACATTTTTGGGTCTGATAGAAATGAATAATACTGAAATAATTTCTTTTCGAATTTTCACCATTTTTCAAAATTTATTTTAAGGTTTCACTGACTTTTTTCCTTTAAAAAAAACTTGAGGTAAAAAATTAGGGTCAAAATTATCATGCATCCAAATTTTAAAAATCAAGTTTTTTAATGAAAAAAAAACCAAATATAAAAAATGGTGGAAATTCGAAGTAACATATTGCTGAAATCGATGGTACCCGCAAAACCCCAAAAATTTCAGCCCTCCCCACTTTTATCGAATTTTGACCATTTTTTAAGGCTTAGAAGAAAACTGACCTTCTTTCCCTTAATAAACTTGAGGTAAAAAATTAGGATAAAAACTATTTGTTTATGAAAATAAACGTTAAGTACTCTGGTGCGCTCCATTACATCGACGCTCTTCCGTCAGAGTACTTAGCGTTCATTTTCATAAACAAATAATTATTATCCCAATTTTTAAAATCAACTTTCTTGAAGAAAAACCCCATACGTTTCTTTTAGGCCTAAAAAAGACTTTTAAGAAATGGTGGAAATACGAAGAAAAGTGAAATTCATTTTCGAACTTTCTTTTCGAAGGTCAAATATTTATTTTTTCAGAAATGCTTATGATCAATGAAAAAGGCGTGAAAAATCCTATCAAAATTGTGGCAGATATCATTTCTTTTAACTGATATTAAAAGAGTTACAAATCGCTGAAGTCGTTGGTACTCGAAAAGAACCCCAAAAATTTCAACCTCTCGGTAAATATTTGTCTCAATAGTACAAGAAAATTGTTGAGACAAGTATTGTAGTTTCCTCTTGGTTTTTAAATTTAAAAATTTTTAAAACTCATTAGGCCTTTTCACTTTTATCATTAGCTAAGTATATCTACAAGAATCTTATTTTCTAATTTCTGCAATATAGAAGCGTTTATCGCAAAAATGTTTTTCGAAAAAGATATTTCATTATGTAAGACAAAAAAAATTTCTCAAATAAAAAATTATTAAAAAGTAGTTAGTTCTTTTATTATGTTGAATTCCCTTTTCACAATAAAACATCTTTTACTTATAACATTTTTACAAACGTTTTTGCTTTTTTGCGCAAGTTACAATTTTTTGAAAATCTGCATAAAACGTGTTTTTATTTTTTAATTTATTCACACGACATGGCCTTAAATCACTTAAAGTTTCATCCCTTCTGAAAATTTAAAAACTATTATAATATATCAAGAATCAACTAAAATAGAAACTTCTTAAATAATACAAAGCCATTAAAAAGGTTAGAAGGGAAAAGTAAAAAAAAAGACCATTATTCCACCTAATAAGTTTATATTCTTTATTACAGAGAAGAAATTGACATTTATCAAAATTCTAACTTAGATATATAAATCGGGTTTCCCTCCGAAAAAAATTACTTGTAGTGATAACTTGTAATTTTTATCAAAAGATAATAGTGCATTTCCTTCTTCACTGAGGTGAAATATTCACGACCCATCAGTATTCTTTATTTTTCTTTGACTCTAAATAATATTTTGCATTGAAAAATAAAAAAAAACCGAATGAATCTCTAAAGGAACAAACATGTGCTACAACATTTTATCTTTAATATGAACTTATTAGGAAATTCGTTTTTTCCTTAAAACAAACTATAACTATTATTTCGTTGATCAAAGTACATGAAAAATAAAAATATGAATTGAAATAGAATTCGGCTATGAAGGGAACATTCATTGATAAAAAAAAGGAGCCTTAATATTGAATGAAATGTACGAGATACTGAATTACAATACAACTGTGGAAATGTATATACCTATTATTTTTTAGTAATCGATTATTACGAATCTGCCGATAATAATTTACATGAAGCGATTATTGTTAATAATCGTATTACTTCTTTCATTCGCTTTAGAGACCGAAAATCAAAAATAAAATCAGCTCCGAATGCAATTCGGAAAAAGTGTCTCGCTTTCTAAAGCGAAGGTCAATTTGTATTTGTAACTAACTAAAGTCAACATTATCTGCATAAAAATCTCTTGAAAGGGATCCTCAATTGTATTAGATTCTATCCTAATAAGGATAAGCGTTGAGTTTCCTGGTCTTTCATATCTGAGATTTGTAAATCTAAATACCAGCAGATTATGTCTCATAATCTATTCGTCGAATTTAATAGAATTAACACTCATATCTATCTGTCCGCCTCGGTAACTACCACGCTTTTTCTTCGTCTTCTCGTGTCGGAACGATTTTCCTCTCGTGTGTTTCAGGTCCAGGTTCGCCCTTTCACCCCACGAACCTCTCGCACCTTTCTATAGAAACAATAGACATAGAATGTTAGTATTACTAGATAGAACATAATTCTCGTAAGTCCTTAAATCAGTTAAATCGAAGAGATCATTTTGAAATTTGAATATTTCGCGCCAGAATCAAAACAGGCTGGCCACTAAAATGAGAAAAAATGCCCCGCCCATGAAATTTTAATAATTCAAGCTTTTGAGACTGAAAGTTTTTAATATGAAGCAATAAAAACTAAACTACAAATTAAAGCAGTTAAAGTGGAAGTCTTCTGAAATCGAAACTTTTAAAATAAAAACTTCAAATATTTGAAATTCAGTAATGTTAAGTTCAAGCATTCAATAATTTATTGGTATAAAACGGAAGCCTTCTAATTTTCAATAGGTTTAATTCTAAAGGCTTCAAAATTAGGCACCTCAAAATAAAACATTCAAAAAGGTAAAATATCGAATCAGATTCCTTCAATATTCTTCAACTTGAAATTTTAAACCTGAAAAATTGAACGTTTTTTATTTTCGGTCTCTAAAGCGAATGAAAGAAGTAATACGATTATTAACAATAATCAGTTCATGTAAATTATTATCG
This sequence comes from Melikaiella ostensackeni, assembly GCA_032362435.1. NCBI lineage: Eukaryota > Metazoa > Arthropoda > Insecta > Hymenoptera > Cynipidae > Melikaiella > Melikaiella ostensackeni. The sequence continues at coordinate 1,949,940 of JAUMHM010000003.1, read as the reverse complement.
GCAGAATCGTAATAACCGATTACTAAAAAATAATAAATATATACATTTTCAAAATCCCGGAAACAAGTATTAAAAATTGTACACCTAAATATGAAACCTTTTTGACTGAACAATTAAAAATTAAGAAACGTAAAAACTAACGCTTTCAAGTCCAATAAAAATGAATATTTTTAAATTGGAGGCCTTGGAAATAAAACTGATTTAAAATTAGTTACTCAAAACTGACAAATTTGAAACATGTACATTTTTAATTGGAATCGTAGAAATTTTAAAGATAATCAAAATTATAATTTCATGTTAGCCAACATCAAGTAAAGTTTTAAGTGATTCGTGGACATGTTTTATAAGATTTCCGGTCAAAAGTCAATCCACGCTGTCACTTTCACTCTTAAAAATTGAAGAATTTTTAATAGTAAACCTTAAAAATTCAACTATTCCAAAAGAGGTTCAAAATTACATAACTTCAAGTTGGAAACATTCAAAATTGAACGATTATAAACTTGGTTTAAAACCGAAAGCTTTGAAAATTGGAATTGTGAAATTAAAAATATTTTTTTACACTGGAATCCTTCAAAGTTGAATTATTTAAATTTTAAGCGTTTAAAATTAATAATTATCATACTGTGACTTATAATACACTTCTCCAAATTCAATATTTTCAGTTACAAATGAAAAATGTACAAAATGGAAGAACTGACGTTGACAATTTAGCAATAGGAAATTTTAACAATTCAAAATTATTTAACAATGTGGGCTTCTAATTAGAAACAGTCGCTTCATTTTGAAAATTTAATTTAAAATTGTTAATTCTAAATGAACAGTCAAATATTTCTTAATTCAAAAAGGTGAAATTTTTGATGTCTCTAATTATAATTTGTTCAATTTGAAACGTTTTTAATTTTGTAGTATCGTTTAATTAAAGACGCGCGTCAAAATAGCCTAACTAACATTTGAATGAGGCACCTAAAGTGCGTAGAATTTAATGGTATTCAGCCATATTCAGGTGACTTATTTAAATGTTAGTTATCCCCCTATTTGACGCGCGGCTTCAGTTATGAATCGATTAAATGATTTGAAAATTGAAAATAATTTATAAAGCTTCAATCCGAAATTTACGATCGTTCAACTATTAAAGCCTTCGATTTGAAACAGTAAAATCTTCGACAGAATTAGAATTATTAATTCTGAACCTTTTTCACGGTCAATTATTATTCAATTTTTTAAATCTTTAATTAATTTACTTTTACAGTTGCATCGTATATATAATCTTTATTATTCTCGCTTCCTCAAATGGGTTTAAGAATATTTAAAAAAAAAATTAATTTACAAATGAACGATTTAAGAACCGAAAAATGACTTTAGAAATTATGCATTGTAAATAAAACTGATTGATTTCAGTCCCAAAATATCATAATTTCATGTAATTTTTTAAATTCCTGGTCAAAAAATAAATTTACTGACATTTTCGAAATCTTCAAGGTCTCAACAAATTATCGGTTTTCTGACCCAGCGGTCAGCTTGGAAAATCTTTGGCCACGCTTAAACATAACCATACATTTTTATATGATTCTGGCGCGATATTTGAAATCTAGGATTTTGTTTTAAAGAAACTAGATGTTACGTAAGGAAATAGAAATAAGATTATGTAAAACTAATGAATACCTTACCTGAAGATTTAGCCCCAGAGATTAATCATCAAAGGTAATTTTTTTGTTTTGCGATGGCGCGTCAACCCCAAATGATGGTTTGTTGAAATTTGACTGGCCCCTAAAATTTCCGCCGCCACCTCTTCCCCTTCCACCCCTTTCGCCATCACCACCCCACGATTTTCTGGGACCGTTTCCGTCTCTGCCACCCTCGTGATTTCCACCCCACGACTTTCTGCCTTCAAACCCACCCCTTCCACCTCTATCGCCACCTCTGCCCCTAAATCCTCCCCGACCGCCCCTATCAAAACCACCGCGACCACCCCTTCCCCTAAATCCTCCACGATCTCCGCCTCTTCCTCGAAAACCGTCACCCCTTCCTCGGAATCCACCCCTTCCTTCGTGTTTACTGAACCCGTTGGTTGGGGGACTCTCCTAAAACATAAAGGAAAATCAGGTCAGCTGCCTCGTCCACGTTACTCCTGTTGATTTTTGGAGAGATTATTGATTATTATTCTTTGGAGAGAATTTTCAAATCATTTTGTTCTGAAAACATGGTTAATGCACGGAAACTAACGCAGCAGGAATTTTATTTGTCAAGTCAGGTTTTTTTTTTTAATTTGGAGATGATTTGGACCGGCAAGTGACCTGAATTTCCTGATAGTTTCCAAGCATTTACCTTTGCCTCGAATGCATTGTTTGACAATTTCGGGTCCAGGATGAACTCCTCGTCTCTGACTCGACGGAATGGGGTATTTTTCTGTGATAAATGAGAGAGGGGTTGTTTATTAATTGGTAATTTGACTGGTAGGTGATTTTAAAAGAAGAATAAGATCTCGGATTTATTCAAAGTTCGTTAATAACATCAAATCAACCAAAAAAGAGGGATATATATCAAATATATTTTTGGCCAATAAGAGCACCTTTTCATTAGACACTTTTTTCTCAAACAAATTTTTTTATATCGATACTTCTTCTATGTTATTTTTAGGGCATAAAACACAAATAACGTAGATAGATGTGAACTCAGTAAAAATAAAGTAATTTATTTCATGATTAAAATGTCTCATACCTGTTGGGTGGCAACAACAGCGCCAATAACTTGTAACTTTTGGATAGTAGTACGATATTTCAATACAATATCAAAAAAATTTCCCTTGAAATAACTTTGAATTCTTTTTACATTCCTTAAAATCATTGATCTTTGACCTTAAAATCACTGAACTCATCTTCTGTATTCTTTCTAAGTTTCGTGAATTATTTTGCAATCCCTTGAAATATTTAAAATCTCTTGAAATTTCATGAAATATTTTTACATCTATTGAAATCTATCGAAATTACTTGAAATCGTTTCAATTTCTTTGTACTCATGATGGAATCCCGGGAAATACTTTGAAATTCCTCGAAATATCATGAAATCCTTTGAAATCTCTCGAAAGCTTTTGAAATCCCTTAAAATTTGATGAAATTTCTCAAATTTCCGTGAAAGCCTTCAAAATCGCGATAATTTTGATATTCCCTCAGAATCCATGGAAATCTTTTGAATTAGTTTGTGCCTTTTTCCCCCAGAAATTCCGAGATGACATAATTTTACCGAAAAAGCAAAATCCCGAATGTTAAAAAATGCCGAAAATATAGTTAGCGAAATAGAATCTACCAAAAAATGACAATTTCCGAAATTTCAACCGAAAAAGAATAAAATTACCGAAATTATTTATTAACGAAATTGAAATATTCCGAAAGTGAACGTTAACAAAAATAGAAAAAATTCAGAAATTTCAAATTCTCTAAGTTGTATAATTACCGAAATTTTAAAACCCGAATTTTTAAAATCAGAAATGACTAAATTCTCGAATTTAGTAAATTACAGAAATGTTACATTCCTGAAATTACTAAAATACCGAAATTTCAAATTCTCAGAAAAAAAATCCACGAGATTGTTTTGATTTTTTTTTGGGGGGGGGAATTTGAAATTTCCAGGAATTACTAATTTCGGGAATATAATCATATCGATAATTTTAAGGTTTTCAATTTTTCTAGTTTCGTTAACTCTTAATTTCGTTAATAAAAAATTTGGGTAGTTTTGTTTATTTTTTGCTAATTTGAAATTTCAGACATTTTCATTTCTGGGAAACTTTCTATTTTGGTAATAGCTTGTTATAACTTACAACAATTGCACTTTTCAATAATATATTATCTACTCTTTATACTGACGAATAAAAATATGGTTTAAATACTTTATTGCGGAGAAAATTGAAAAATAAATTAATAATATGTTAAGTATTACAAGGACTTTGAGATGTTGAATCGCTTCTACCAATCAGAGAAGAAAGGCGAAGACTGATTTTATGGTCTTATTGACTAATTTCCGAATCTCAAATAAAAAAAGTCGAAAGAGTTGACAGATTTCTTAGCGCGGCGCTTCTACAAGCTATTTCTTTATAGACAAAATGGTTCTCTATTTTTGATATTTCAAGTTACACTTGAAAACAAAAATTAAAATTTGTTTGCAGCAACCCCATTATATTTTCGGTATTTTTCAACATTCAGGATTTTCCCTTTGGGTAAAATTATGTCATTTCGAAATTCTAAAGTGAGGTTACTACTCGAAAACATATCATACAAGTTAAAACTTCCAGATTTTCAAGTACAAAAGAAGACAATCCTATTTTGCCAAAAAGAATTGAAAGGAAATAAAATATTATGAACAAGCTAAAATCCGAGACCTGACTTTTCAAACCTTCTAAATCTCACCTTTTCACTACTTTTTTGTCCAGCTTTAACAAAGTTGCTATAATTGTTTTTTGGATTCTTGAAAGGAGCTGCCTCCTCATCCTCTTGCTCTTCATCATGCTTCCTCTTCAATCCCTTCTTCTTTTTAACTTTTGGCGTCTCTCCCTCATCATCATTTTCATTCTCAACAACTTTCGCCTTCACCTTGATCTTTGGCTTCTCTTCCTCTTCAGAAGAATCATCGCTCGACGATTCCTGCTTCTTTTTCACCTCTGGAGTCTTCACTACCTTGGCTGTTTTCTTCGGAGGTTCAACTTCATCCTCACTACTATCTTCACTCGATTCCTTCTTCTTCGCCACAACCTTCGCTACCGGTTTCACTACCTTAGTTTCCTCCTCACTACTACTATCTTCACTTGATGATTCCTTCGGTTTTATTACCTTCGCCGGAGTAGCTTTCGCTGGAGCCTTTGCAGCAACTTTCGGAGCATCATCTTCAGAAGAATCGTCCGAACTCGATTCTGCTTTCTTCGCCGTCGTTGCCTTTGCTGAAATCTTTAACGAAACTTTAGGAGCCTCATCTTCAGAAGAATCGTCAGAACTTGATTCCGCTTTCTTCGCCGGCGTTGCTCTCGCCGGAGTTTTGGCTGGAGTTTTAGCCGGAGCTGGTTTAACTTGTTTAGCGTCATCATCAGAAGAATCGTCCGAACTCGATTCTGCTTTCTTTGCCGGCGTTGCCTTAGCTGGAGTCTTTACAGAAACTTTAGGAGCCTCATCTTCAGAAGAATCGTCCGAACTTGATTCTGCTTTCTTCGCCGGCGCTGCCTTTGCTGGAGTCTTTACAGAAACTTTAGGAGCCTCATCTTCAGAAGAATCGTCAGAACTTGATTCCGCTTTCTTCGCCGGCGTTGCTTTCAGCGGAGTTTTGGTTGGAGTTTTGGCCGGAGCTGGTTTAACTTGTTTAGCGTCATCATCAGAAGAATCGTCGTCAGAGTCACTAGAAGATTCCTTCACCGGGATTTTCACTGGAGCGATGCTCTTCTTCGGAGAAACGATGCTCTTCTTCGGAGGAACGATGCTCTTCTTCGGAGGAGCGACTTTCTTCGACTTTTCATCTTCGCTATCATCACTATCGCTTGAAGATTCCTTCTTGGCGACTGGTTTTTGAACCTTAGGTGTAACTGGCGCGGATTTTGGAGCCTTTGGAGCTTCTTCATCTGAACTGTCGTCCGAACTCGATTCGTCCTTTTTCGCAACTGCTTTCGCTGGAGTTGGTTTTGCAGAAGCTTGTTTCACCGGCGAGGCTTTTGCTGGAACTTTTGGAGTCTCTTCTTCAGAGGAAGAATCTGAACTAGATTCTGCTTTCTTTGCAACAGTTTTCGCGCTTTGAACTCCAGGTTTTGTTGCCTTCGCATTCTGAGCAACGACTTTTGGAGTTTGAATTGCTGGCTTCTTTGGAGCTTCATCTTCGGATGAACTGTCGTCAGAACTGGAATCCTTCTTGGGTTGTGGTTTTGCCTTTTGAGGAGAAGGAACTTCCTTCTTGACGGACTTTGCAGGAACCTTAGGAGTTTCCTCTTCTGAAGAATCGTCATCGGAACTGGATTCCTGAGCCTTTTTGACTGGCGTAACTGCTGGTTTGGCACTTGGCTTTGCAGGTGTTGGTTTTAGAGGTGCCTTCTTTACTGGAGGGGATTCATCCTCAGAGGATTCTTCTGAGGAACTAGATTCTTTTTTTGCTATGGCTTTCGTTGGAATTTTGCCATTTACTTGAAGAGTTTTAGGTTTTTGTGGAGCCTCTTCCTCGCTTCCAGAACTTGAGTCTGAACTGCTGCTCTTTTTTACTTGTTTTAGAGTTAACTTCCTTGGAGAGTTCTTTTGAAAGTATTCAAAGACATCAACTATTGAGGGCGATCCTTTCGGTAGCGGTGACTGAAAAAAGAATCATTTTTTAAATACCTTTGCGTTTTTATTTTTTCCTTTTCAATATATATTTTTAATGAGGAAAATCAATAAAATGTAAATGTATAAATAAGGAAAAAATTAAAGTTCAGTTTCCACGAGTGAAGCAAGATAAAAATAAAAATTGAAACTTTGCATACCTATTCTCATTTTCAATTTTTTCTTTTCATTCTTCAGGCAACAAATTATTGGAAATTATTAAAATACGAATACCCCAATTTATGAAAAATAAGTATAATGCGAGAAAAAGAAATAGATTTGCTTCAAATTAAGTGAGAAATACCTAATTTTTGAAGTTGAATAGATCAAATTTCACATTTGACTTTTTCATGATTGTTCCGAAAATGGCAGAAAAAGAGAAAAATACATTTTTTTTAAGTATCAGCTTTTATTTTTAAATCGTACAACAGTCTCATTTTCTTAACAAAGGAAAAATGAAAATATTACTTTTCACGTTTAATTGTACAATTTTCTTTTGCCACAATCAAAATGTGTAAATAAAATGGAAGATGAAAGTTTTATTTTATTTTATTTTATTATTTATTCTTACTTCTTATTTAAAACATAAATTAGTATTTTCTAACAGTGAAACTTAATAAATCGTTATTTGGAAAAGAGAGGTTTTGACACTTTACTTTCCATTTAGGTAGAGAAAGACAAAAAAATTAAAATGGTCAGAATATGAAAAATCAAGTTTCATTCCAAAACTAACAAAAAATAGATTTCCTAAGCAACATTTTCTTCTTGTACTCAATATTATTGATATTTTCTTCGCTTTTTTGAACTTTCAACAACTTTACAATAACGAAATACGTACACTGAGTAGACGGTTTATATGTGCATAGTAAAACCTAAATAAAACAAATATGATATTGCTTTAAATGCTAAAATTTTAATGAAAATGTACTACTTTGAGAGAACTTAATCAATTGTTTTTAACACTCACAAAATAACTGAATAGGTTAACGAAATGTTCATGGTTTAATCTTAGTGTACTGCATGATTATGCCAAAAAGTAGCACTTTAGTTCAGGGAAAATTTACTTTCTAATTCAAAATAACATTCTGAAAAAGAAAAATGGAGTTAATTACAGAATCAATTACCTATAGATTTTTAAAAATTTATATTTAAAAATGTTCATTTTGCAAGCTCGAACATTTTATTTGTATTTACGACAAATAAAAAATTAGAATAAACACGAAATTATCTCGGAAATTATATAGAAAGTTGTTTTTATACTTTCAGAAAATTAATTTTTTTTTAAGCTTTAAAGGAGTACTGAAAAAAGTAGAAAAATATTCTAAATACCCATACGAGAAAACAAAAATTGTGCCGTCAAGGACGAAATGTCAAAAAGAAAAAAATCGCAATCGCAGTCAATTTTTTATGAGATATCTTGACTTTAGAAGATATTAATTGAAGATTGAAGAAATGAGGTATATCGAATTTTCAAAAAAATACATCTCTTAAAAAAAAGTCACCTGCAGACTATAATTTTATTTCAATGATTATAAAACTTTGACAATCACATATTATTTTGGGATTTTACATGTTAATCAGGACGAAATAAATTCGCAATTGCATCCATTGAGAAAAGAAGAGTTAAAAATGTGACTTTTGAAATGCAGACTAAGGTGCAGCTTACGCGCTTTTACTAAATGAACTCAAACTTTTTTTTTAGAAAAATGTCATCAGATTCTAAAAGCAGTTTTAACGAATTTGAAATAAATTGATTTATATTGAAATTTTTTAATTTTTTAGTCCTGTTCACTCATTTTTTAACGATTTTTAGCATGCAGACGCACCTGCAGCGAAAACAAATCGATCGTTTTCTGAGAAACTTTGCATAAATATGGTAAATAAGATGTACATATGCCGCTTTTTCAGGAGAAAGTGATCCATAAACATTCCACAGAGTTAGGTTTGAATTTATATAAAAAATTAACAATTTTAAAAATATGCAGACACAAATCTACCATCGACTAAGTTATACTGATTTTTTACAAGAATCCTGGAGGAAATTTTTCACCATAATTATTTTATAAGTTTGAATGATATTAATTGAAAATTGGAGAAATCTGTTAGACCTCGAAATAAAAAAAAACTGCTTAAGAAAAAGTCGACTGCAGATTACAATTGTATTCCAATGTTGTAAGAAGAAATTATTATTGTATGTGGATTTGTTATTATTACGAAAAAATTGAATGAAATTCCGTCAAAAACACTACTCGTACTACTTCTCTAAATAATAAACATAAGTGTGCTAACATAACAATTAATATAATAGTAATAATAATAATAAACTATTATATTACAGGTCCACTAAATGTTTCTTTTATTCCTTTAAACTATCAAATTATTTTTTATCAAACTAGAAAATTATATAATGAACTAATTCATTCAACTAATTCCTTTTATTAAGAAAACACTTTAATTTCTAAATTTTCTACTATTCGTACTTGGCATTATTTGTTTGGTTTCACAACTTTTATTACTTTTAACATAAATAAATGAAAGATTAATAGTCATGTACTTGGAATTTTTTCACACGTAGTGTTTTTGATGGATTATAAAATTGAATTCAAAGAAATGAAAATTCTTTGTTCAAGTATTTGGAAAGCCATTGCATTTTTGAAAAAAAAAATTCGGATAAAAAAGAAATTTTATTGGAACTAATCCAATCTAATATCTAATACAAAACCTCTAAAACTGTTTTCGGAGTCGGAAAGCGAAATTCGATTTTCAAAAGTAAGGTTATGTTTAACCCGCTGGCGCTGCTCCAATAAAATCCCTCATTAAGTACATAAATTATTGATCCTGTGTTAAAAGCTGATTAAACAATCAAGAAAATCCAAAAGTAACGACAAGAAAACAACTTTCTTATTCATTTTAATAGTTGAAGTGAACATTAAAACTCCAACAATGAAATTTCCTCGTGGTTACCACAAAAAAATGACATGTAAAAAACGACAGTTTATGCAGAATCTTCGAATATCGCTTAGTCTCAAGATGGGAAATGCATTATAAATCTTCGTTTCCTAAATCTGAAAGTTTACTGACAAAAACGTAATTTACAACATTTTTAAGTCACACACGTGGTGCAGTGAGCCGCCGCATTTGGGTGCAACTTTTCTCGAGAAAGACAAGGATTCTGGTGAAATTGTAAGTGAATGCAAAAAACTACTTACCGCTTTTGTTTTTTGGTGAAAAATTTTTGCCAGCGATGCATCCTTTTTTAACAAATAGTCGTAAACGAGGGCTGAAACGCCGCCTTCTGCCGTAGATGCCATGACGGTGACGCGTGAAGTGGCGAAGCGCGAAGGTGGTTAATCGCCAAAACCAGTGTTGCCGTATTGCTAACAAACCGCGCTTTTTCAACTGCGCATGAGTCGCGTAGCCAAGGATTGACGAAGAGACTATCCGTCTTCTCTTTTACTTTTTTATATATATACACTGGATACGGGATTGCCATATACTAGATTCTTAGACCATGGTCTTACTAGCTGTACAAGAGCTGAAGCGACTTGAAACGGGTTTTGGCATTTTCCGCCGCCATCAGTCTGTCGGTGAATCTTAGCTCTACAACACGGAGAGTATATCTATATACACTGTATGTATAGATATACATCAATGCTAATCCTCATTAGCACATCAACAGACCGATGGCGCGCTGGGGTGTGAAGCCTATGGCACAACCGCTTTTAATTCGGATCATCATGAGATCTCGTAACCATTGTACAGTAGAGTTCAACCTGGTTCAACAAAGCCTTCCTCTGTTGCTTCTGTATTGCATTTTAGACGTGTCGACCAGCCCTGGTTTCAATGAGATTCTAATGTGAACCAGGGTTGGGCCGACACCAACCCTGGTTTTGCCCTGGTTTGGGGACAACCCTGGTTTATATTAGAATCTAATGGAAACCAGGGCTGAGACGTCACGTTTAAAATGCAAAACAGAGGAAGGCCTTGTTGAACTTTAGGGCGCCGTACCATGGAGGTAGATTAGTCACTGATATATGTGACGCGATCCGAGAAAAGGGAACTTCTAGGCAAAAGTGAAATTTTACAGGGTGAGCGATTGAAGAAATCTCGAAATCAAGGCGGCGGAGCGGAGAAATCTCAGAGGGGAATTCTGACCCACACTCCTTACAGTTCGACCGTCTTTCCCCACTCTCTTCTCCTCCCGTTCGTGCGCCGACAATCGAGTCCAAGTTCTCCCGTCTATTGTTTTGCGCACGTGTTCAAAGATTCTTTCAATAATTTATATTTTGTGAA
>JAUMHM010000003.1:1914913-1926718 GCA_032362435.1 Melikaiella ostensackeni | reverse complement strand
TATTCATTTTCAATCCAGAAATTTATACGAAATCCTTTTCCCTAGTGATAAAAAATTAGGGAAAGCACAGACATTAAGGTACAAAATTATTATTCCCTTTAATGGGAAGGTTGTCATGCTCCATAGCTTGACCTCCATACAATCTTTTGAAAAAATCTCTCATAGAGTCTTTCACTTTGTTCAAATCCCATACCATTTCACCATCAGCATTCTTGATTGCGACTACCTCAGTGCTAGAACTTCCTTTCCTAATCTTCTTAACCCATTTCCATAATAATTTCTTATTTCCTTCAAAGTCATTTTGCATTTTTTTATCTTCTTTCCCTTTGATTTTATCCTTGCTTTCTTTGATTAGAACCTTAATTTGCTGAATTTAAAATGTTTCAAGTTTTTAGGATTTCGTAGCCCCAGGCAAAAACCCTTATAGTTTCGGTCGGGTGTCCTTCCATCCGTCGTACTTTTTCCCGCCGATAGGATAGGGTAGGACAAGACATAATATGCGACGGAGAGGGGGAGATACTATATTCAAAAGGGCCACGAAACATTTTTTTTGTAGGCGCATGTCGCCTACTTTTAGCCGATAAGATAGGACATAATTGGATAGGGTCGGATAGGATGGGATAAGGCAGGATATGATAGGGGGGAGGGGGACATGCTATATTTAAAAGGGCTATGAAGCCCTTCTTCGTAGGCGCATGTCGCCTGCTTTTACTAATTTTTATTTTAAATGTTTCGAATTCAGAAGATTTCTACTTTGACTGCTTTAATTCGCAGTTTAGTTTTCATTGCTTCTGTTAAAAAACTTTTCAGCCATAAGAGCTTGAATTTTAAAATTTTAATGACAGGGATAAAATTTTTCAAACCGGGAAATAATTGCTGATTTTTTTCTTGTAATTTAGCGGCAACCCTGAAATTTGTTTAATTGCAATTTAACAATTGGACATTGGATGCAATTTATCATGTTTGAATATAATTGTGTTTCACCAAAATTTTCGATAGACGATTTCATTTCGCAATTGTCAACCCATTTCAATTGAATCTCTTTTTTCAGTGTGGGAGCAGAACGCAAAGCTTACTCGATCCAAAAGTGTCAAGTAAGTTTAATTTTATTGTAGCCACCTTCCTATATTCTATTCTCGATATTTGGTTTTGGATATTTAACCTTTGGCAGCTTATTTCTTTCAGTTTCTGCACTTCTTTAATTCAGTGTATTATCTGTTGTATTTCATATTTGTTTAACGTCCGGAAATTAATGTCTTCTTTTATATTTTTTAGTTAAGCAACAAGCAGCCACATTCATCTTCTGGTTCTATTAAAGGTTTGTTTCAGAAATACTGTTTTACGCAGATATTACAATAAGGTTTGACTATATTTGGGTGAAAATCAGAAAGTTGACAATATTATGTTTTCTTGAATATTATACGCTTGTGTTGGGAGGAATAATTTTCTTAATTAGGGACCGTTTAAAAAATACTTAATCCATTGAGAGTGGTTTGCGGGGGGTGGGGGGGGGGGTCACCTCGAGCATTACGCTAATCTTAAAGTTACATATACATATTTTTTCCAGGGTGTAATTCTGATAAAACAGATAATACAGATATTTGCCTTCCAAATAATCTCTCTGGCACAAATGTTAATGCAAATGTAAAGCAAGTACAAAATAATATTCCTAAAACGATTTCAGCAACAGACATCACTGTAAGTTTTTGTTTTTTACTCTCTTAGTGATGATATTATTGATAGTATTAATCATATTGAAATGAGAGCTCTCTGACTTAAAAGTACTTGCAATTTAAAGAAATTAAGTATTCTACATTTGTACATACGTAATAATTCAATATTTATTTGACCATAATGTTTGTTGGTGTCACCCTAAAACTGCATAAAATCAATAAGCATTTATTTCATGATAATATAACTTACAACGTCGTGTCATGTGCAGGGATTGAGAGATTTCCTTTCACAAGATTTGGATGGTTTATCAGTGTTGAGCTCGTATAAGAAGTGTGGAATACTAGTTCCTCGTCATCGAGAAAATCTAGTTCATAAACTCATCAAAAGAGAAGAAGATATTCTTTTCAGTAATCATCGAGGAGGAGAAGACACACTCTTACAGTTTACGTAAGTTTTTCATTTATAATAACCTTTTCTCAAAGAGCACGTAATAATATTTTAAACTCATTTAATTTTCAAGGCTTGAATTTTCTAAGTTTAATTTGTAACTGTTGAGTTCGGAACGTTCATAATTTGAAAATGTACGATTTTGAATGTTTACGTCAAGCCTGCCAGCGAGTCACTTTTTGGGAGAATTTAAAATGCATTTAAAGTGCAAATCTTTTAAATTTTAGTTTCAAACGGTTTCTTAAATTGTATAATTTAGAAATAAAGATCTAGATAGTTTAAGAATTTTCAATTCATAACGTTTAAAGTTGTATAATTTGAGGCTACAACTTGATAAATTAGATAATTGATCAAATTACGTATAGCAAATTTTTTAGATCAGATAATTTCAAACCCAGTGTTTGAAATTCAACAAAAGTAGAAGCAACGAACTAAAAACTTAGTTATTTGAATTATTTTGGAAAATAAGGGATTAAAAAAAAGAAATCTCCCTTTTTATAATAACAAAAATGAAGATAAATCTTTTGGCACCGCATCCGAATACTTTTTATTTGAACCTTTTAGATTGAACAAATTTATTTTGAGTTAAAACCATTATTAGGTGAAATTTTCGTCATTTAAATCCTCGAAAATTCAATAATTCAAAATTCGAATATTAAAAATTGGACAGCTTCAGACTGAAACAGGTAGTTTATAAGCAATTTTAAGTTCGAAGCTTTCTATACGGAAAAAGTTGAATCTTCATGATTTTAAATTGAACCCTTTTAAGTCTTCAGTGAAGAATATTTATAAAAAATTGTTTGAAATAGAACTTTTGTAAGGATCGCTAATAAGTTAATAATTTCAGGTCGATACTTTATGAATTAGACAATTTTAAACTAGTAGCGTGTGAATTTGAATAATTTTGAATTGAATCTTTCAAAATTACAAAATATTTCAAATTGAAAAGAACAATTTTTAGATTGGAGAATTCTACATTTTTTGGTTTAAATTTAAACCTTTCAAAATTTTGCAATTTAATAATTAAAACCATTTAGAAGTTGAATGATTATAAATTCACTACATTGAAAACCGAATAGACTAAGAATACCATTTTGAGAATTAGACAGTTTCAAATTAAAAGTGCTTCAAGTTGTACAATTTTTAATTGAAAACATTGAATATTGTTTGATTTAAAATTTAAATAATGCAAAATTGTACAATTTCTAATTGAAAGGATTAATATATTGAAATAATTCAATTCAAACTGGTCGAACTTGAATTATTGTTTATTGAGTACACGGCTAGCCTCGATTAAGTTCAACCCAAAAGTGCTTGCAAATCCAGTTTCTCTTTTTTACGTGTTTTGGGGATGCCCCTGGTTATTTTAAGCCAAGAAAGAAAAAAATCGAACTACGCTTATTTGAGAAAAACGATTTCTTCAGTTTTAATGATTAAGAATTACATTTTTCTCGAAAACGACGCCAAATATGAAAATCATTTAATTGTTCAAAACTGTTTCCCTTCCTGAAATCTATAAAATTATAACCTTAATAGATGTTTATTATGTGCATTTTAACAAAATTTTTCTAAAGAAATAGAAAAAATCGACTAAAATAGCATTTAGTTTAACCAACTTCAGCATTTTACTTTTAAAAACGTTTGTTTTTAGTTCATTAACAATGTGAAGAACATATTTCATGAGATTATTAAGGTTCCTGAGCTTCAGAGTAAAAAAGTCGATAAAAATCGACTAAAATAGCATTCAATTGAACAAACTTCAACATTTTATTTCTAAAAACGTTTGTTTCTAATTCAGTAACATTGTTAAACTAAAGGCTATTCTAGTCGATTTTTATCGACTTTTTATATTTTTCTGAAAAAATTTCTTCAAATACACAAGATAAACATTTGGTAAGGGTATAATTTTATAGATTGCAGGAAGTGGAACAATTTTTAACTATAAACTATTATCCATATTTTTCGTCGTTTTAGAGAAAAATAAGATTTTCAATCGTTAAAAATGTTTCATCAATTTTAGAAATAAAAACCAATTTTTCTTTACTTTGAAGCTTAGTAACCTTAATAATCTCATAGAACATATTCTTTACATTGTTACTGATTTAAAAATAAACGTTTTTAAAAACGAATTGTTAAAGTTTATTAAACTACATGTCATTTTGGTCGATGTTTATCGACTTTTTCAATTTTTTTCGAAAAGATTGTTAAAATACACAAAATAAGCATCTAGGAAGGATATGATTTTTTAGATTTTAGGAAGGGGAAAAATTTTGAACTATGAACCGCTTTTCATATTTTGCGTCGTTTTCGAGAAAAATTAGATTTTTAATCGTTAAAAATGAAAAAATCGTTTTTCTCAAAAACGCGTTGTACGTTTTTTTCTTTCTTGACTTTAAATAACCGAAGAGCATCCCGGAAACACGTACAAAAGAGAAACTGGATGTGCAAGCACTTTTGGGTTGAACTTAATCGAGGTTAACCGCGAGTATGTATAAATAAGACAGCTTCAAGTTTTAATCGCTTAGTCTTGTACAATTTTAAATTAAAAGTCTTAATATTTGAATAATTTTCAATTTTTCAATGTTTCCTTTTTAATCTGTCGAATTTTGATGGTCCTCAATCTAAAATAATTATTTAGTTTTTAATGTTTTAATTTAGAATAAACTCGGTTTGAAAAGGTTCACTTTAAATTATTTTTTCTGTAATTCGCGAAAAAGTGGTGGTTTTTCCACCTGTTTTCTGTGTAAAAAGTGACCGATTTGTTGTCGATGACGTGGTGCATGCGCATTGTCGACCTTCCCGGGCAACAGTGAAAAAATTAGACGGCCACAGTGAAAAAAGTAGACGGACACAGTGAAAAAAGTGACGCACAGTGAAAAAAGTAAATAAATTGCGAAGTACTGAACGAACCCTGAAGTGGATGTGAACTCACAACTATTACGTTGTATCTAATTCCACCACTCCTAACCTTCTTGACCAAACATTGCTACCAACTTACTGTTACGGCCATATTATTGCCATGGTTTTGACAATTTCCACTGTTATTGTTGCATCAATCGACAACAAATCGCCTCCTTTTTAAACAAAAAACAGGTAAAAAATAGCACTTTTTAAACAAATTACAGAAAAAGTATCGTATCTCACATGTTGAAAAATCGACGATTTAAAACTCGTGTCATAGCCACCCTCGCTCCGCTCGGGTGGCTAACTTCACGCTCGGCTTAAATGTCTCGCTTTTTCAACTTGTCGCACAATATACTATTGTGTTTGAAGGCCTCGAAAAAAAAGTTGTTCAATTTTTATGGCTTCTACTTGGGAAATGTACAATGTTAAATGTTTTTATTTGTAGATTGTCTAATTTAGAAAGCTTCGAATTCGTACAATACCGAACGTCTGAGTTTAAAATTGTTTAATTTTTAATTTTAAACGCTTCAAATTTAGAACAAATTTTGCACATTAGATTCGTTTTTGAATACTTCAAATTATAAATTGTTAAATTTTAAGGGCTTGAATTTGAAAACTTAAATAACCGAGAATCGTTTTTTATTCTTGAATAGTTAACTTGATTTTGAGTCCTCCACATTTGAAAAAAAAGTCGCTGCCCCTAGGTTCAATAGAATTTAAACATGCTATTTTTAATGTTGCAATGCGAAAAAATGGTTTTCAGAAATAATTGCTATCAAAGTTAAAGTTGTAAAATATATATTTCCGATTGTGAGTTGAACAGATTTTCATTTGAAACCAATATTTTCATTGTAAATATTCAAGAAAAGTTTGTTCGTTTGAATCAACCATTTTAATTTTTGCTTGTTTTTTATCACAGAATAAGTGCGGAAAGACTTCAGAACTTAGCTTCAGATATACGTTCCTTGTTTCCGACTGAGACACGTGAAGTATACTATGTTCCCTTTAAAACAGTCAAAACTGATGGAGCAAGAACTAGGATCAATGCTTCGGGAAAATTGTACGAACACTTCCTGTACAGGAGGAGTGTGTTAATAGAGGCAGGAGTAATTGCAGCAAGGAGGCCATCGAAAGCAATTTTAAATCATTCAACTGCAACTGTGCGGAAAGCTACCGGTTAGTGTCTCAGGTTTCCTACAGATGTAATAAAATTTCAATAGAGAAATATGAATACATTCTTTTTTATGCAGTTATAAAGTAATATTTCGATACCTCTATGCTAATAAAAACCTACTCGGGATGTACGTCTGTCTATAAGAACCTCTCTGCTTTTTGAGTTAGCCCCTCGTTTTAGTACGCATACGTACGCGGCAAACAGCAGACAGGTTTAGTAAGTAAAACTCGCTGGTTTAGTATATTATTCAAATTTATTTTCTATTCACTTAAATTCCTTTGAATTCACTTGGATTACTTGGAATTGACATTGAATTCTTTTGAGTCTTTGAATTCAATGTTAATTCAAAGGAATTTAAGTGAATTCTAAGTAATTCTGAATAATATACTAAACCAGAGAGTATTATTTACTAAACCTGTCTGCTGTTTGCCGCCTATGCGTAGGTTAAGAGTTTAGACGTACACTCCGAGAAAGGGTTTTTTAACATGGAGGTGTCGATTTTTTTCTTTAAATAAAATGAAAATTTTTAAATTATTTTTGCAGCATCAGACGAAACCAAACTGGATTATATCAAAAATACTACTGATCCTACGCCAAAATTATTGGAATATTGGAAAGATACGAGTCCTGTTCGCAAGCATGAGTTCGATGAAGGAAGTGTGGGAATAGAGGAATTGTTTAAAAAATATAGATGCCTAAAAATGCAGATCGGTGCTGAGTTGGTATGTACTTTCCAGATTTATCAAAAAAGTTTATCAACTTATGCTGCGAAATTGTCATAGCCGTTTTATTATTCTTCATATCTACAGTGCTTTTTAAAGTATCTAGTAATACAAAAGTACTCTTGTCTTTCTTTTAGCTAAAAATTGATTTCAACCATTTGAAGCCCGGCAAGTCAGAAATTTTCTTTAAAAGATGGCCCGTTATTAGATCCAGGCTAGTTGAATTATTACAAGGGCCCCGAATGCCAAAAAAAGAAGTGCACTGTGCACTTGTGGAGAAATTAAAAAACTTATTACCTGGTATGTACGTATAAAATTCGATACCTCCATGTTTGTTAAAAGAACATATCTCGGAATGTACGTTCAGTCTAAAACGACCACTCTGGCATTGGTCGTCTAAACAAACTACTCTGCTTCTTCAATTGGCCCCTCGTTTGAGAACACATACACGGTAAACAGCAGACAGGTTTAGTAATTAATACTCTCTGGTTTAGTATACAGGTATAATTTAGAATTATTTTTAATTCACTTAAATTCCTTTGACTTTGCAATGGATTCCTTTGAATTCACACCAGTTTCTTTTGAGTTCTTTTAATTTTTTTGAATTCTTTTAATTTTCATGGAATCTTTTGAATTCCTTGATATCGTGTAATTTCGTTTTTTGGTGGAATTCCTGGACTTCAAAATAATTCAAGGAAGTCAGAGAAATTCAGAAGACTTTAGAGATTTCAGAGAACTCAGGGAATTTAGAAGATTTCAAGGAAGTTAAAAGAATTCAAAAGGATTTGTGGTCAGTTTACTTAGACAACCAACGCCAAAGTGGTTATTTTAGACACATACTTACTCCGAGAGAGGTTCTTTTAACATGAAAATATCGAATTATCTGTTGATTAAACCTCAATTTATTGACTCTATATGTTAATACTTCAAACTTTCAAAACAATGTTTCAGATGCACAAGATGCCATTGTTCTATATCTTTTGCCTACGCTTATAAAGCCAAAAAATTTAGGTCGTCCAGGAAAAAATGCAGATGAAACAGATAGTGAAGTACCATACAAGAAACTAAAAAGATCCAGAAAAGCTATACGAAAAACGAAATCAAAAGCGTCCGAGGAGGAATCACAGGAGGCCTTTTTCATCGTTGTTCCAGTATGTTAAAGATTCCAATCAGGGTGGCCACTGAACCGGGAAACCGGGATATGACAGTGAATTTTTTTTTAATCAGAATTTTTAAAATTCTTAGTGTCAGTAGAACGAATTTATTGCTTTTCTAATTTCAAGTTCTTCAACTTTCAAGCTTAATTGTAAAATTGTTTAATTTTTAGAACTTGAATTTTACAATTTGAGTTTTTAGGAATAAATTTCTAATTGTTTAATTCGGAAAGTTGCAGGTTTCAAAAATTATAATAAATTTTTAATGCTTATTCGATGTTGCCCGCGAGCCAATTTTTTACTTTTCATAGCTTAAAAATTTTTAACGCATGACCTTCAAAATTAAATAATTTTAGAACGGAATTTGATCAATCAAATATTGTATAGCGTTTGAAATTCAACAATTGTGAATTGAACCCTTCTAGATTTGATCAGTTCATTTCATTATTTCCTATTGAACGTTTAAAAAAATTAATTTTTAAGGTTTGAATTTGTCAGTACTTTGATTTTTAATTTTGATTCATAATAATGTACATTTGTACAATTTTGAATGTTTATTTCAAGCCTGCCAGTGAGTTCTCTTGTTTGAATTCTGAGCATTTAAAATGGAATAATTTTAGATTGAAATATACAAAATTGTGTGGTCTCACATATAAATCGTTCAAAATTAAGTAATTTTAGGTTGAAATTTGATAAACGAGACAATTTCAAATTAATAGCGTTTGAAATTCAACAACTGTGAATTGAAATTTTCACGGTTTTACAAATTCAATAATTTCAATTAATGGTAATATTAAAAACTAGACAGTTTCAAATTTGAAACATCAATATTGAGAAATTTTAAGTCAAGCTTTCATTATTAAAAAATTTGAATTAAATCAACAAAGCTAGGAAATTCTCGAAATTTCAAATTCCTGAAAGTTCGAGTAAAATCTAAAATTTCCGAAGCAATAAGAAAATTAATATATAATATTTTTGACATTTTAGACTAATTATTTTTTAAAATTTGTATACCTATACAAAATAAAATATTATTCTAACAGATAAAAAATATCAGATATTAATCTTTATATTGTTTCAAAAATGTACTATTTTCGGGATTATGTAAAGTCGTGTTTTAAAATTTAGGATATTTGATCATTTTAGGAATGAGTTAATTTCATGAATTTTCTAGTTTCGCTGTCATTTTCATGAAATTTCAATTTCATTAATGAACATTTTCGATTATTCTATTTTTTCCCTACATTTGGCATTTTGAAAATGGTTATTTTCTTTTGTATTTCAGATTTGAACCATTTTCTAGTCAATTAATTTTAAATTGAAAACGTTAAAAATTGAATAACTCCAATTGAAAGTTTATAAATTGGATACATTTTTAATAATAGCGATTGAAATTAAATAATTACAAATGAAGTCTTCAAAATTTTATTTCAAATTCGAAGCGTTAATGCTTGAACAATTTTAAATAGAAAAAGGTCAATTTTGAATAATTTTAGATTGTTCGAATAATTTTAGATTGGGAAATTCAAAATTGCTTACTTCGCATTCAAATCGTTTAAAATGGTACCTGTGTATGCATTGAAAAAGAAACTTTTAATACTCGAGCAATTATAAATTCATTACATTCAAAATCGAATAGACTTATGAAAAGCGCTTCAAGTTGTACAATTTCCGAGGCAATTTTAATTGTTGAATAATTAAATTAAAAACGTTCAATCGCTCAATCCTGTACAATTTCAAATTGAATGACTTATTATTGTTCCGCATTAGATTTATTAATTTTGACATTTTTTCGTTAATAATTCAAATTATGAATTGTTGAGTCTTTTATTATAAACATAATCTTAATTTAGCTATTGGATTTCTTTCAGACTGAAGATTCCATTGAAACAGCAGTGAAGGTCAGAAAGGAAGAACTACAGAAGCGCGATTTGTCCCTTCAATTTTTGCCTGTCTTCGTGGGAAATCTGGAGAAGATTGAGTCGTCTTTCGTGTATATTGACTCCGACATTAAATATCGCGTAGAGAGCCCTGTGCATGCGATAGATTTAGCCTTAAAGCTATTTTATGCTCTAGATTGTGAATATCCATCAGATGCCGCTCATGTGTGGCTATTCATTCAACAGGTTGGTTTTTGTATTGTCAATCCGCTAGATAGGTTTAGCCAGACTATGAATGCTCTTAAAGGTGAGATTGAAAGTGCTTTTCCAGTGAAAAATAGAGAAATAACTGATTCAGGACGCTCGTGAATCTTTTCTTCTTTTTTTATAAAATTTTTGTGCAGAGTTCAAGTTTTACTTGAAGTAAACAAATTTAATGTAGTACCTCTATTTTCTAATTTTCAGAACCATTGTACGAAAATGAGCCATGTAAATTTTTTGCTTTGCAGACAACTCTAGACTGTACATTAGGGTGGTCCTCATTTATTTGTTTTAGTTCGTTTGCTCCCACTGGCGAAATTCGTTTCTATGTAAAAAAAAAAGAAAGTACCCCAAATGTTAGCAAAATCGGTTAATATTTACCCACCAAACGTGGGCCTTGAAATTTCCCATGGGATTTACATGGCAGAAATCAGGCAAAAACGAAAAATCTGCATAACTTTTTCAATTTTCATTTCAATCATTCTATCTCCAAGAACGAAAATTGGCATGAGATGCTTAAATTATCTTCATAGTCAAAAACTCAAAATTTTGGATAATCACAAAATGGCGGCCATCTAAATGGTATCCGTTTAATGAAAAATACGAGAAGAACGTAGTACTTACATCTAAATGAAAAAAAATATTATTTATGCAGTGTCTTCAATATTATTATTAATAATAATAATATTATTTCGGTATGATTTTATTCAGCTTGCATCTTGCCGGATAATGTAGACTTCTTCATATCGGGAACACTCTGCCGATCATGTTGAACAACAAGGAGGAGATTCTCTTTCTCATTTATTTGTAATCAGTTTGTTGTACTACGTCATAAGTGCGACGTCCCGTTCTGCGACATCATTAGTAACTGTTAGTTTGCTCAGTAACTTGCGACCTTTGATGAAAGCTTCATTTTGGATTGTTAAAATTATCAAATAGTTTCTGAAGCCAAACAGTTTGTTTTTACGAAGTTTCAAAGTATTTAATTGAAAACTGTAAAAATAAGCTATTTTTAAATTTTGAATTGGCCGCCATTTTATTATTTTTTCAGCATTTTCGTTTTTTAAAATTATCAAGTAATTTCTGAAGCCATAAAATTTGTTTTCCCGAAGTGTGAAAGTATTACGTTGAAAACTGTGGGAAAAATGTATTTTTTGAGTTTTGAATTAGCTACCATTTTGTGATTTTCCAAAATTTTTAGTTTTTGGCTATGAAGATATTTTGAGTATTCCATGCAAATTTTTGTTCTCGGAGATCCCATGGAAAATTCTAAGGCCCATGTTTGATGGGTAAATATTAACCGATTTGGCCAAAATTTGTTGTACTTTCTTTTTTTGGGCATACGAACAAATTCCGCCAGTAGGAGCAAACAAATTTAAAAAAAAACAAACTATAAATGAGGACCATCCTACTGTACATTAATCGCGTTGATAATTAAGATATGATCTGTTTTTATAATGGTTGCTTAGGTTTTCTTGATTCTGATACTACAGAAGGTACACTCATACCCCATTAGTGTGCCGCCCTCGGGTCTGGTCGGCACAGTAACGGGGGCTATTAAAATCTAGTTTCAACCGGATTTAGAGCGA
>JAUMHM010000003.1:1897163-1912238 GCA_032362435.1 Melikaiella ostensackeni | reverse complement strand
TTGTGAGGCGTGGCCATAGGTGTGATTTACCGCGGTTCTACTGGGAGCCGGTGTCATTTTCATGGATGGCAGTCGCTCCCAGGACCCTGCGGTGGTTGTTTGACCAATTTATATATATATATATATATATATATATAAATGTTACCTTTTTTGTTACGTGACACTTACATAATGTGTCTGCTGGGCCCCTATAATTTTGTAAAATTTCTTTCCAACATTTTTATGTCGTTAAATTTTAATTTATGTTGTATGGGATTTGTATTATTATTATCTCGGTCATTATATTTAATTTATTCACTTTGTTAAATTTTGTTCACTTTCAATTCTAGTAAATTAATAACATTCTCTCGAATGCTTTGTCTCAAACCAAGGTTTTCATGGTGTTTTGATTTTTAAATTCGAAAAAAACAGAAAGACACTGAACCTCCGTTTAGCCAGATTGAAAGATAAAAAATTGTAGTTTATTGAAATCCATTTTTATCAACTGAACTTGGTTCGAATTAATGTAATTGAATTTAAATTCAATTATAGTAATTTCAAATTGAATTTTCGTAAATTCAATCTAATTTAATAACTAAATAATTATTATAATAAATTAGCAATATTACACGCGCGCCACAGCACGCGGGAAACATTGCATTGCTAATTAATAATATAAAAATATACTGATTCCAATTTTAAATTGAGCAGTTAAATCGCTTCAAAAAAAAAAAAATTGAGAGGCACTGAGTTTGAAATAATCAATTCAGAACATTTTAAAATTCAGGGTGGCCGCTAAGCGCAAGAAAAAATTCCCGATCATTTGTCAGTTAGGAAAGATTTTTCCCGGTTATTAAAATTAATTAATTAAATCTTTTATGGCTGAAAATTTTTGAATTTGAAGTAGTCAAAACTAAACTGCAAATTAAATCAGTAAAAGTGGAGCTTTTCTGAACTCGAAACATTTAAAATAAAAAAATTCTCTTTTCTAATTCAGAACAAAAATAAAAGACCAAAATTTTATCTTCTCCAAAAAAAAAATAATTTCCTCTTCCAATTCAGATAAAAATTAGAAACCATAATTTATTTCCTTCAAACTCAGTAGAAATGTTAAGAACAAAAAATATCCCCCTTCCAATTAAAAAAATTGAAAATAAAAGACTCCTTGCAGCTCAGAATAAAATGAAAAACCGAAATTTCTTCCTTTCTAACTTAATAAACATTGAAGAATTTAAAATTGTAAACCTCCCAAATTCAACTACATATTACAAAAAATGATCAAAATGATATTTTGAATATTGGAAACTTTCCAAATTGAATGATTCTAATCTTTGTTCGAAACATAACACTTTTGAAATAGAATTGTAAAATTAAAAATGAATTTAAAAGATTAATTTTTTGAAGTATTTAATAATTCAATTAGAAATTGTTCAAAATGAAACGTTTTCATTTTGTCAGTGTCGTCCAATTATAAATCTACGAATTTGAAACTATTTGAAATTATTTCCAAATTGAAAATAATTCATAAAACTTTAATCTGAAATTTACAACTGTTTAACTATTTGGGCTTTCTATATAAAACATCACAATTTTTAATGTTTAAATTTAATAATCGTTTAATATTGAACAAAATT
The DNA here is from genome assembly GCA_032362435.1 of Melikaiella ostensackeni. Classification (NCBI taxonomy): domain Eukaryota; kingdom Metazoa; phylum Arthropoda; class Insecta; order Hymenoptera; family Cynipidae; genus Melikaiella; species Melikaiella ostensackeni. Next base: position 1,910,625 of record JAUMHM010000003.1, on the reverse strand, counting down.
GTTCATTCTTAAAGTTTTCCACAATCAATTATTATTAAATTTTAAATATTATTGTTTAATGTTTAAAATCTTTAATTAATTTATATTTACAGTTCAACGCCTTGAAATGTTTTACTATTAAAATTCTTAACTTGCAAGCACTTTAAATTTTTAATAATTCAAACGTTTTAAACTGTATTTAAAAATGTTTCAATTTTGAAGTGAACGATCAGAAATTAAGACTAAAAAATGAACATTCGGAAAAGTGATATTTAAAGTGATTGGAAAGCCTTTTTACTAACATTTTTAAATAGTCCAGAAAAGAATATTCTCTCATTTGCCGTTTTTCCCGGTCTCAAAAAATTTCCGGTCATTTCCCGGTTTAACAGTCCAGCGGCTACCTTGGAATTTAAAATAATTCAATTTTGAATGTCTAGTTCTTGCATGGTTTTATTTTTAAGACAATTTTTGAATATTATTTCACAGATTAATTTCGAAAGTGGCATGAACAATTCGAAAACTACTTTAAGAATATTCAATTTTTAATGCTTTTTCAGAATTTTTCAATTGTTATTATATAGTGAAATAGTTAAATTTAATATATATTTCAGTATTCAATTATTAATTTTGAATGTTTCATTTTGACATTTTTAATTTTGATATTGTGTAGCAAATTTAAAACGTTATTTCAATTTCGTAGATTTGAAATTAAAGTCTTCAATTTTAAAGATATCTTATTAAGAAATTTTCACCTTGGAACGCTTCTATTTTGTGTGTACAATTAAAAATTTTTTATTTTAAATCTGCCGAATTTTAATTACTTTGAATATAAAACTCCATATTTTGAAAAAAGAAATACAATTTTTTAATTTTTACGTTTTGAAAGCTGTGAATTTTCATTTTGAGGGCTTTAACTTTGATATTGTACAATTTATCAGCTCTTCAAATTCAAAATTTTTAAATTTTAAATGCTTTAAATTTAAAAATGGTCCACTTCATAAGTGCTTATAAGTGTAAAATTTTAAGTATTTCTCATCTACAGGTTGTTTGACATTGAAGGCTTCGAGTTGGGATTTATTGAATTATTTAATGTTTTTAATTTTGAAATGTTTAATTTCAAAAGTTTATTATACAGAAAATTATTATAAGAAAATCATTACATAAATCTCATATTTTACAGTTTAAATATAATTATTTTCAAATAATACAATTTTGATAGGTTTAAAAATGAAACCAAAACATTTTCAATTTTTCGATATAAAATTATTCTATTTTTAATGCTTTCAATTCAAAGTCATTTAATTTTAAACTATTCCAATCTGAAACAATTTAATGGTAAAAGTTTCAAGCTGAAAGCTGATCAAGCTTCCATTATTATTAATTTCATTTTGTTGTAAAATTTCGAAGATTTAAAATTGATCCTAAAAAAATGCATATGTTATCAATTGAACATTATTTCACTTTATACTTATGTGTTTCTAAGCTTTAAATGATAAAACGAACAAATTTGAAAACAGGGATAAAAAAACAACTTCATGTTGCAAAGAAGAAAATCTCTCTTTTATTCAAATTCAAACTTCCCCGCCGTGATCACGTGACCTCGACATCTCGTTTCGCTAATCGACTCCTAAAATCGATACAACCCATCGGTAACTTCACGATGCTCTAGGTTCTGGATCTGGTTTTCATGATGATCGGCTCGGGTCACGATCGTAAATTTTTCGCAAGTACTTCCAGCTTCCTTACAAACTGAAACAGTTCTCAACGTTTTTCCACAAAAATTTCAATTTTCTTAACGAATTTCGGCTCCATCTAACCTCAACTAGTCCCAGTGAATTTCGCGAAAGTGTGATTGATTTCGCGGGGTGCGAGTGTCTTCTGTCGTAGGGGAAAAAGGCAAAGTGGTAGATGGACTTGATCGTGTGAATCGCGGCTGTCAAGTCGATAAATAAAGACGTGTGTTTTTTCATTCATCAATTTTCCCTGCCTTGGAATAATCGGCATTTTTGGATTTCTGACAGTGGGACATTCCACAAATTAAAAAAAAAACGAGGACGAGGTACGCCCTTTTCCGCCAATTTGTTTTTGCCATTCCTGGAGCAAGTCTTCTCTTCCCCCTTAAACCCCCACCCGTATCCTGATCATTGGTTTTATTTCATGGAAGGCTAAGCAAGGTCAAAATGTAGTTTTGTAAATTTGTAATTTGATGGTTTGCATGTTAAGGGATAGTTAGAAATTTGGAGAAAATTTATTAACGTAAGTGGTTGAATGTACGTTGAGGTTAAAATCGATACTGGCAGCTTTGCACGAATTCGCCGCTCAGTGCGGCAAACGGTCAGCGAATTGTTGATAAAAATAGACACGCGGCCCTTGCCACCGGATTCAGCCGAAATTTCCGGCTTTTTTATGTGTGAGATGCAGTTTTTATTGATGAATTGAGGTTATTTTTCCGGGGATAGTTGGAGGCTTTTCCAAGTTTTGAGGGTTTTTAGATTTTGAGGGTGGCTATGTTTTTAGTAGAGAACTAGATTTTTAAATTTAATTTCAGTTTATTGATGGTTGAAACTAATATGTAAATGAATGATTCATTGTAATTGACAACATGAAATTCGTGATAAAATGGGTCCTCTGGTTTTAATTTGCTTAAAGGGCTCAAAGCAAAGATTATAATAAAGTTTAAAGTTATTCAATTTACAACTTGTCAATTTCCAAATGTTCAAGACTTTGTGAATAATTTTTTAATTTTTAACACTGTCCAAATTATTATTACAATTGTTCAAAATTGTTATATTTTAAATCGAAAGTCTTAATAGTAAAACAATTATAAGTTTGAAACGTTCAAAACTGAATAATTTCGGATTGAATTAGTTGTATAAATTAGAAAATTTCAAATATGCAATGTTAATTTCAAAGGCTCATAATAGGGGAAATGTTAAATTTAAACATTAAAAATTGTATATTTTAAAATTTATCAAATGTCAGTATAAATTCATCAAAACTGAACAATCTCTGAATTAAGATTTTTAAAAATTAACCACTTAAAATTCAACAATATTAGACTACGAAAGATCTCAAGAACGAACAATTCTAAATCTGTTAAAAATAAAATTATTTTCAAATTGAAACATTCAAAGTTGTATGGTTTAAGATTTAATTACTCCAAAATTGAATTATTCACAATTGGAATTCTCAACTAATAATTTTGAATGCTTTATTCACTTTTCAAAACTTGAAATTTAATTTTAAGGAGATATAATTTGGAATTTTTCACTTTCGAACGCTTCTATTTTGAAAATGCGAGGCTTAATTTTGAATCTGTCGAATTTTAATTGTCCTAAATTAAAATTTTCAAAATTTTGTAAGAGGCGTGATTTTAAAATTATTATAAAATGATTTTTAAATTTAAGTCTTTTAATGATTAATTCTTCAATTCCAAATGTGAATTTCAACTTGTATAATATTCAATATTGATTTTTCATTTTCGGAATATAGAATTTTTTTAATGATTCAATTTTTCGAATAATTTAAATTAAAAATTGATGAATCTTGGAAACTTTATTTAAAAATTTAATTTTTAAAGGCCATCAGTTTGAAGTGATTAATTCCCGAAAGTCGAATTTGTAAATTATTAAATTTCAAATGCTACAATTTGAAACATTTCGATTATGAAATACTTTTAGTTTATAACCAAATAACTCAATATTTATGGAGGTAAACTTTAAGTAGATTTAACACATATAACGGTTTAATCTTGAAATCTGATCATTTGTTTCTGGACATAAAACAAACTTTTTGTAAAATTTTAATATCGAACGCTTTGAAATTTGGTATTGTTTTTATATTTAGGTTTCCAAAAATGAATGATTTCGAATAAAAAAATTTTTCTAGTAAAAATGTTTAAAGTTTACAATTTTTCTACGTTTCATATACTAATAAATAAAATATGTATGATTTGATTTTCATTTATACACTTCTCTTGACGATGCAGCAAATTGTAACAAAACTGATAAAAATTTATCGCCTTATCAATTTCTCAATTTCACTTGCGTTGTATATCTAAAAACCACTTTTAAGAAAAGTGTATCATTATCACTAAATTCTTCTTCTATTTGCTCTTACGAATCAGTAAACCCTTCTTCAGGGAAATAATTAATTTGACAAAAGATAGGTTTTTTTTTTTAAATTCCCCTGTTTCCCTTATTCTCGAAAAACTTCCCCCTTTTCTTCTTTTCCCTTAATATATACAATATTTGAAAATACAATTGTTCGTTTTACATCTACAAAATTATTCTATTCAAAACTAGAATATGCTACCGCGAGTAGTGAAAGTTTATTTTTTAAACATACACAGTCATCTATTAGAATTAATTTAAATTTTTTAAGTTTGACCAATTTCAAAGTAAACTATTTAGAATTTATATAAAACTTTAAAGTTAAATATTTTTTCGCAGAACCTATACAAACTAAATATTTTTGAAATTAACCGTAATAAAGTACGATGGTCTGTCTGTCCACATTGAAGATTCTTTAGTTTAAATTTTAATAAGGATTGTCATTTTTTGTAGACATATTCTAACAATTATTACCTGACTTCCGGATCATTTAAAGGTAGCTGAAATAGTGTAAAAAGTGCTAAAGTTAAAATCAAATTTTTGTTTGTTAGGAATAATGAAAGGCAAACTCGAATTTCTATCAATTACAACTAAATAAAGAAGTCACTGCCTTTTTCCAAAGAGTTCTGAACTGAAGAAAGAATTTTATTTTTCAATTGATTTCTTTAGGTAGTTTGCTTTTGTATGAAGAGGATGCAGATAGAAAAATTGAATTTCAATATTTTTATATAGTTTTTAAAATGTTTAAATTATACAACTTTAAATAAGAAGTGTCTGAAATTTAAGCATTTTATCTTAAAAATGTTTCAAATTGAATAGTATAAAACTAAAATTTTGGTAATTCAACAATTTCAAATTTAAACCTTTGAAATTAAACAGTTTCTATGTTATCAATTGTAAATGTAAGTTCTTCAAATATGAAAAATTTTGTATCAAAGATTTTAAAAACGTAACTACTTAAAATTTAACAATATTTAAATGTAAAATAAAAGCTAAACGATTCTTAAATTTTATGATTTTAAATTGTAATCGTAATTTTAAATAATTTTCAATTGTATGAATATATGAATGAACATAAAATATTCTACAAAATTGAAAAATCATTTTAACCGATTTCAATTCACGATCCTGATTCAAAAATTGTTCAATTTTTCGAAAATCTAATCAAATTTTTCAGTAGATATTAATATATTTAGAAATTAACTTCATGAAATTTTTCGATCAGACCAAAATTCAAACAAGAATTACAAGATTTACAACTGATCATCATGACATTTTTCGATTAAACACCCAGCTTTTAACAGTTCGGCAAGTTTAAGCGCATTTTTTAGTAGACGTTAAATATTTTTTCTTCAAATATGCCTTTCGTATATAATACTTAATTAACGTAAAGATTTATCAAAATTTAAACAAACTTCTTTCTCTTACTTTTTCTCAAATGAAAAAACCTAAGCTTTTCTTTGAGACCAAAATAAAACCAAAAATGGTCTTTTTTATTTTAAAATTAAAAAATCAGAACAATTCTTAATTTGAAATTGTTTTATCTCAGGGTTTAAGCTTTGAATTTTCATTTTAACGAATTTCTAGAGAATGTAGGGAATAAATTAAATTTGATGTATTTCAAGGGATTTCTACGGATTTCGACAATTTCAAGGGATATGAAGGAATTAGACAAATTTCGAAGGATTTTCAAGATTTTAAGTTATTTTAAAAGATTTCAAAGAATTTCACGCGATTTTGTTTCAAAAAATTTTTAAACTCTTAATATTTAAAAATTTGTTATTATGGATTTTTAAATAGTTTATGTTTTTTATATTAGTAAAAAAAAAATCTGGGACGTGAACGCGCGTTTTGCACGCGTGCATTTACTGCTAATGTAAAATATTTTAGACGCTCAAACGTAAGGATGAAATAACAAATCTTAGAAAGAAATATTTAATTATACTAATAAATATCACGATTTAATGATTAATTAAGTAACTTTTAGAAGATAAAATGTTCCTGATTATCAGAACGATTTAAAACCTATAAATATTGTTTATTTAACCATTTTTATCTTCTCTCGGACTTAATGATATCGCCGTGCATAGATTTCCAACGACTCAAGTATATCCAATTTAAAAAAATAAATTCTTTAATGTCAGAAATCATTTAAAAATCATGTAACATTATTTAAAAGCTATAAATTTTCTTATAAAAAGATTGTTTCTTCTTTTCTACGTGTGAAAACAAATGTTTAATGTTTCTCCCATTTTCCCCTTTTTCTTGAAAATATTACCCTATTTTCTCTTTTTTGAGCTCCTTTTGCGCTATGATCCCTATAAACTTCAGGTAATTTCTCTAATTTCATTGAATCAATGCACCCTCTTATTTATCTCCAGACCTGTATCATCCAAATTTTCTTCTTTTTCTTTTGTAGGTAAAAAGTGAAAGGTGCATTTATCAATTACAAAATTTCCGAAGCCATGGAAGACAAACATTTTTTATGGCTGAGACAGAGGTAAAGACCGATCTGCTCTGAATCAACAAAATACTGGTTGACGGTATTTAGATGTTGTGATCGTTGAATGTGGAGTGCGATTTCGCGCCTTCTGGGCAAAAGTAAATCAGAGGACACAAGTCCCAGCCCTGAAGATCAGACGTGCAACGTTAACAGCGTGCCAGAGGCCAACGAAGTTGTCCATGTTTTCGATAAAATGGATCGAAAAACGGCCGAAGAACGACGAAAGGGCCTCGGTGATATACCAGCTGGAGGAGGAGACTCCGAACATCATCCAGATTCCTATGATTCTCGTCAGGCAAGTCACTTTCATATTATTTATTTGTGTATTTATTATTAGTCCCACTTGTTGTCAATAAAAAAAATGGTGGTTTTAGGGCTCGGATTCACGCCACTATTGGCACTAGATTAGATTTTTGCTCCATGCATACCCTTTTTTGTGTTTTTACATATCTGAAATCTCCTCTTCCACAGGAGATCGTCAGACATTAAACCTTTTAGTTCAGATCCCTTCCCAAATATATTAAGTTGTAAAATCTAGATATTAAAATTTAATATCCAGATATGAAAGCTTCATTTAATCACATTTAAGAGTAAACAATATCAAATTGGAAGCGCAAAAATTAAAAAAGTTGGAATTGAACATTTTAAAAAGAAATAAGTTTCACATTCAATAACATTACAATGTGAATGGTTTCAAGAATAAATATTGCTAAATAAAATTATTAATTTCTTCTTAACAACGAAAATGTCAAATTTCAAAATTTTCTGTTTTGAAAATAGTTCAAACTAGAAATCCTTCTCAATTTATAAGAATTCAAGTAGAAAAGATTCGAATTTGGAAAAGAATGAAATTGAAATTAACGAATGGAACAGAAAATTGAAATTTTTCGACTATACAAAAAGTTAACCTTACAATAAAAAAGTAGAACCGAAAAAGTATTACAAATTGAAAAAACCTTCAAATTAACATAATGTTAAAATTCAGACAACTCAAGTTCAAAATGCATGTGTGTAAAATGTTAAACATAAACTTGTCTCATTTGAAAGTAATGAAAGTTGTTAGTCTGAAAGTTTAGTTAAAGAAATATTTTAGACGTGGATTTTAGCCAGAGAAGAAATTCATTAATCTTATTGGAATTAGTGAAGCAGGAATTAATTTAAAAAAATTTTTTTATCTTTGAAAATACTTGAAATCAGAGTTTAATTAGTTTTATTTATGAGATTATTCTTCTATAATAATATTTTTTTCTTCTTCTAATAGTCTAATTTTGTGGAATGGAACTGTCAGCGTGTGGTTTAGATTTATTTGCAAATCACCCTGGAAAAGACCTGGAATTTTGAAATCAAAATTCTGTAGCAATCGTGGTACAATAAATTCAATAAAAAAGTTTTATAAGAATTCTATCGTAACCCTGGTAAAATAAATTGAATTGAAAAGTTTTATAGAAAATTCCATGAAATGGTAACAAAATATCACGTGAAAATTGAGTCACGATTTAATTTTAAATTACTCACGGTTGCTACTGGTCAGGGAATTCTGTAATGTCAGGGAATGTTTGGGAAAACCTGAAAGATTCAGGGAATTTTTGATAACCTGAAGTTGATGTTTATAAAATTCTGTATGACTGTTGCCACAAAAAATGTGTAAGATAAATTTAGAAACAAACCTTTTTTGTATTAGCATTATTGATCACCTAGGTGTAAGTTTGTTTTTATACATGAATAAAAATTTACAACGGTCAGGGAATATAAAAAATTGGTCAGGGGAAAGTCAAGGAATTTCGAAATTGGGATTTTGTAACAACCCTGTTACTTTTTAATGCAATTACGATCAAAATTGTGATATGTAAATAAAAACTCGGGAAATAATAAAATACAAAAAAAGTTATTTTTAAATATTATTATGTTATTTTCATAAAAATCCAGAAGTTTTGAAAGTCTCAAATGAATAAAAATTTACTTATCGGTTTTACAATAGGATTTGATAGTTAAAGGGAGTTCATAATTTTAGATTCCTGATATCGACATTTACCGACATCGAGAAGCTTCAGGCGTTCGCTTGTTTCATATTTGTGCCGCAAAATAATGACAATACAGGGCTTCGAACTGACACATTTTATTGCTATTTTGCTACTTTCTTTGCGAGATGCTACTGTGCTTACTACTTGTATTAATCTTACTTGTATTAGTCTTAGCTACTTTTGTGCCTCAAGACAACTTTTTTTCATACTTTTTTTCCAACATAAGTATTTTTTCCCTTTTTAAAAGTATTTCCTTCTTGATACTCTTTTTTTAAAAAACCCAATTGAAAGTTTGAAAACATAGGTACCTATGCAATAATTCCAAGTAATAAAATGCTAAAAAATCAAACATTTTAAGGCCATTTCATACATACCCGATTTCTACCTTACGAACATTTTTTTCTAATAACTCACATCCACACGAAATGAGATACAGAGTTAAAAATTTGGGAAAAGGCACTAAGGAACGTTTGTATGGTCCTACATTTGCAGAAGTAGGAAAAATATTATTTTTGGAAAGTTTTTTTAATTGTAATTATACAATTTTAGGATCGTGTAAACGTAATAGGAATTTATTCCCAATTCCAATCTTCGAAATTCTGATATTTTCAAGTTTTGAAGACATTATTTTTTGGAATCTTGGAAGTGTAGTCGGTATTTGAGTTTTGATGATTTTCAGTTTGGAAGCTTTGTGATTCAAATGCTTAAAAAGTTAAAATTTCTGTACTTCGAGGGTTCTTGTTCATACTAAATTACCAAACTTGTGAAATGAGTTGGAAGATTACTATCATTTTTTACACATAAAATTAATGATATTATCTTTCATATTACTTCACAAAATTTTTTTAATTTAGCACGGTCACGACCCTCGGTGCTGGCAATTGTTGGTGACAGGAATATAACATTTAAAATCCCCTTCCTATCTATTTTAACAAATTTTCACTTTTAAAATCGTACAAAATTTAGAGAAAATTTTAGAGGAAATTTAGAAATTCTCTGTAGATTAATTTTCAATTTAGCATGAATTTTAATTTGCAGGATACACAATTGCCATTTTTCAAACTTTTAACGGTTCCAATTTTTTTTTTCAATTTGAGAGGTTTTTATTGTCGGATAATTATAATGTTCAGGCTTTATTATTTGGGTGCTTTAGGCCATTTAATAGTTTTCCGATTCCTACCTTACCGACGTTTTCTTTTTGCTAAACTGTTGTTCACCCTAAATGAGATATCGAGTTGAAAGTTTGAGAAATTGAATAAACGACACTAAGGTAGGTTTGTATATTCCTAAATGTTTATAATTAAAAGAAATATGTCTTTGGACATTGTTTTTGTAATTATAAACATTTAGGACGAGATAAACATTATTTGATGTTTTTTATTCAATTTCCCAAATTTTCAACTCGATATTTCATTTCGCGTGGGCAGAAGTTTGGCGAAAAAAATGTCAGTGGTAGATATCGGATAGATGGTATATGGCCTTAAAAATTTGTATTAGTTTCAAGTGTTACTTTTCAAAAATTCAGATGCCTTCAAAATTAAGTTAAGTCAAGGGAATTCAAGAGAATTTGATGAAATACCTAAGAATTCAAGGTGAGTTTAAAAGTCTTTCGGGTGAATTCCCAGGAAAAAATGCATTGAATTCAGTAGAACTGAGCGAATTTAGAACAATTCAAGGAAATTTAAAGGAATTGAGGAAAAACTGAAAAAATACAAAGCATTAAGAATAACTTTATAAGAATTCAAGGTGAATTCCGAATAAATTCAAATAAATTGAAAAAAATTCAACAAGTCAAAAATATTCCATTGATTTCAGTAAAATTGGAGTGAATTTAGAAGGATTCAAGAGAATTCAATGAAATGCATACGAATTCCAGGTTAATATAAAAAATTTCAGGTCAAATTACAAACAATTCAAGTAGATGGAATTTTCTTTTAAATCCAAAAAAATTCAAGTGAACTGAAAACAATCTATAAATATTAAAAAAATTAATTGATTTCTTTAAATTTTGAGTGAGTTTTGAATGTTCAAGGGAATTCAAAAGAATTCAGTGTGAATTCAAAAAAATTCAAAATAATTCTAAAGAATTCAAAATAATAAAAAATAGTTCAGAATAAATTAATAAGAATTGAGGGTGAATTCCAAATAAATTCAAATGCATTGAAAAAATTCAACAAATCCGAAATATACCATTGATTTCAGTTAAATTGGAGTAAATTAAAAAGATATTAAGGAAATTCGAGGATATTCATAGAAATTGAACATAAATTTAAAATAATTCAGGGTAAATTAAAAAAATTCAAGAGAATCCAAAGGAAGTCAAACGAAAATTCAGAAATATGTATAGACCTAAATTCAATAGTGCTATTGAATAACAGTGTTCGTAGTTTATGTTGTAATATGTTTGTAGTTTGAAATCAATAGTGCTTTTTCTGAATTTTCTTGGATTATTTTGAATTCTTCTGAATTCTCTACAATTTTTTTTTCAATTCATCCTGAATTATTTGAAATTCATCTTGAATTTGTATGAATTTCATCGGATTCCCTTGAATTTTTTTTAATTCACTCCAATTGTATTGAAATCAACGGAACATTTTTGATTTGTTGAAATTTGTTCAATTCATTTGAACTCATTTGGAATCACCCTGAATGCTTATCTCTAGCACTATTGAATTCAGGTCTATACCTATTTATGAATTGTATTGAATTCTTTTGAATTCCTTTGAATTCTCTTGATTTTTTGAAATTTATCCTGAATTATTTTTATTCATCTTGAACTCGTATGAAATTTCGTCGAATTTCCTTGAATTCTTCTGATTACACTCCAATTTTTCTGAAATCAATGGTATATTATGGATTTGTTGATTTTTTTTTCAATTCATTTGGGATTCACTCTCAATTCTTATTAATTTATCGTGAATTCTTTTTAATCCTTTTGAATTCTTTCGAATTCTCTTGATTTTTTAAAAATCGTCCTGGATTCGTTTGAATTAACTTTAATTCTTCTAAATTCATTCCAATTTTAATGAAATCAATGGAATATTTTGGATTTTAAAAATTGTTTTTAATTCATTAGGAATTCACCCTGAATTCTATCAAATTCTTTTACATTTTTTGGAATTCACCCTGAATTCTCTTGAATTCACTTTTATTTTTCTAAATTCACTCCAATTTTACTGAAATCAATGGAATATTTTGGATTTTTTTAATTTTGTTCAATTAAATTGAATTAATTTGGAATTTACCCTGAATTATTCTTAAATTATCCTGAATTCTTTTTAAAAATATTGAATTTTTTGGAATTCACTCTGAATTCTTTTAAATTCTCTTTATTTAGTCTAAATTCACTCCAATTTTACTGAAATCAATGGAATATTCTGGATTAAAAATGATTTTTTCAATTAATTTGAATTGATTTGGAATTAACCCGGAATTCACTTTAATTCTTCTAAATTCATTTCAATTTTACTTAAATCAATGGAATATTTTGGATTTTTAAAATTGTTTTACATCCATTTGAAAACATTTGGGATTCACTCTGAATTTTTTATTAATTTATCCTGAATTCTTTTGAATTCTTTTGAATTATGTCGAATTCACTCTGAATTCTTTGGAATTCTCTTGAATTTTTTCGAATTCACTCAATTCTGCTCAATTTAATGGATTTCTTGATTAATTTTACTTTTATTGAATTCACCCTGAAGCCTGTTAAACTAACCTTGAATTCTTTTTTTTTGATCAACGTCCTTGAATTCCCTTAATTCTTCTAAATTCACCCCAGTTTTACTGAAATCAATGGAATATTTTGGGTTTTTTCTATTTTTTTCAATTAATTTGAATTCATTTGGAATTCACCCTTGAATTATTTATAATTCTTTGGAATTCTCTCGATTTTTTTTAATTTACCCTGGATTCGTTTGAATTCAGTTCAATTCTTTTAAATTCATTCCAATTTTACTGAAGTCAGTGAAATATTTTGGATTTTTAAAACCATTTTTAATTCATTTGAAAACTTTTGGAATTCATCCTGAATTCTTATTAATTTATCCTGAATTCTTTTGAATTCTTTGTAATTCTCTGAATTGTGTCGAATTCACCTTAACTTCTTCTAAATTCACTTAATTCTACTCAATTCAATGGATTACTTGATTTTTTTTCGTTTTATTGAATTCACCCTGAAGTCTTTTAAAATCACCATTTAATTTTTAGACACCCCATCAAATTTTTTTGAATTCCCTTGAATTGTTCTAAATTCACACTAATTTTACTTAAATAAATGGTATATTTCGGATTTTTGCAATTTTTTAAAATTCATTTGAATTAATTTGAATTTACCCTGAAGTTATTGAATTTAACTTGAATTCTTATGAATTAATTCTGAATTATTATGAATTTATCCCGAATTCGATAAGTATACAGGTATGTGGAATTCTTATAAATTTCATCGAATTCTTTTGAATTAAAAAAAACATTAGTCATACTATTAATGCACCTTAGTCACTTTTTGTCAGTTTTAGTCATTTTTTGAGTTAGAAATTAGTCACTTTTGGTCCTTTCTTGGTTTACGTATGTAGGTGACTTTTTTCACTTTTTTCAAGTAAGTTAGGCTGTGGCAGCCCTGTTCGAGCGCGAAGCGCGAAATCCGACAAACGCGCGTCCTAGGCGAGCTCAAACTTGTGAGCCGCGCGCGCAGTGGGCAGATTTTTTATTTTTCGTTTCACATAAACGTCGCAAAGTTCAGTTTCACAGCAAAGTGTATACACTCATCTTGCGTAACTGTGCCGCCCGTTCTTGTACCGGCTTCACGGTTGTTCACGCTTGACTGCTTCTGTCTCCCCCCTGAGCGT
>JAUMHM010000003.1:1873371-1884797 GCA_032362435.1 Melikaiella ostensackeni | reverse complement strand
TCAATTTTAACTTTATATTTTACAGGTACGCTGGTTTGGACTGAATAAAGAGTTGATTGACAATATGAATATTTATTTATATAAATAAATGCTTTAAAAAATTACTGTTACTTACTTTATTGGAAAACGTTTGTGAATAATTATTAGCAAAATATTTTCAAAAATCAGTAAAACATCGATATTATCGAAAATATCGATATTTTTAAGTCGATATATCGTTGATGTCGATATTTTATTGCTAGATATATCGATATCGAACATATCGATATTTTCATTTCGATATTGCATCACTACCGTAGGGCGCACGTTTTCTAGAATTTCCTATTATTCATGGCGAAAAGCTATAGGGAAGTTTACCAGACGCTAGGTAGGTAGCGCTACCTAGCGGCTGGTAAGCTGCCCTATTAGCTGAAATTTCGGACATGCACAATAGAGGTTATCTTTTCACGCATGCGCCAAGTTTAGCCAATAGCTGATCATCCTGATTCCCATGAACAATACAAAATCATAGAAAACATGCGCCCTAAGGAGCCAAAAGGAGTGGCGACATCTGCTCTGAGTTTTGGGTATCCAGCCTAATTTGACAGCCTCCACATGTTAAAATAAAATATTTTAAAGATCTTAAATTTTTCAGACTCGGAAACACCGAAAGTTTAATGCATCCTAACTTATAGTATTACAGACTCTTAATTTGAAAAATATCTAAGTACGCCTGAAAGATTTTGAAATGGAATGCAACTAAAATTTGGAAAATCAAAAGTGGAATTATTCGGTTTAAAAGCATAATTTATTTCATAAAGTGTACATACCTGAAATTTAAATTTCGCGCCAGAATGACACAATGTTTGGTTATGTTTAAATTTGTCTTCCAATAATGTGGCGCGAAATTTAAATTGCGAGATATTTCTTGGGCTCTAAGTGTTACAAGTAGTATTTTCAAAAAATAAGTCTACCTCACAAGAATACGTTAATCATTATTTTAATCAAACGGCTTTATATACTATTTAGAGATTTTTTAAAATCTGAGTCTATTACATTTTAGGCTCAAAGACACTGAAAGTTACATGTGCCTTTTTCAATGTATGTATTTATCTTATTATTAAGATATTATAGTGTTTTTCAACTCTTTCGAATTTAATTTCGAACACAATATTAAAGTTTATGTTAAAAATGATTTAATTCAGGCTGTTTTTCAGTATTAAATTGTTAATGTAGAATGCTTTATTCTGAAGTTTATTATTCATTTTTGAATGCATCAAATAAAAAATTGTTGAAGATTTGAATGGCTCTATTTTTGTTGTTGAATATTTGAAAAAGGCGTTTTTAACGGTTTTAAGGAGTTTCACCTTTTAAATACTTTATTTAAAATGGCTGAATAAAAATCGAAATGACTTTGAGAATTATAATAAGTTATCCCGCACAAATTTTATGGAAAAAGCCTTTCCGTAAAATTTTCTTATAAGGACTTTTGATAAGCATCAGCGGAAGCATCAGAAAACCGAACTTGGCCGAACCGTGACCGAAAGGCCTTTTCCATACATTTTATGTGGGGTCCTTTTACAAGTAATTGCATATTTTTACAAAAAAATACAATTTTCCATTTCTACTTTATTGTAAAATATTGTATTTTATTATGAATATACATTACCATGAGGGATTTTCTTAAACACCTGGTTTTTTTTCAAAATAACTGAATTGAAGCTCAAAATTACTTAAATAAAAACCTGATTTTTTAAAATCTGAACGGGATTTTGTTTTTAATTGAACCTTGTCGGGTAATTTTGAACTGAAATTCAGTACAAAATGAATCGGATTTTAGTTCAAAATGTCTCTCATAAAAACCTGACTTTGTTCAAACAGAACCGAATTTTGGTTTAAAATGATTTTCGTAAAAGCTTTGATTTCATTTACACTGAACTGAATTTGTTTCATGTTGAAATGGGTGGAGTCATTTTAAACTTAAACTTTATTCATTTTGAACAGTTTTGTTTAATTTTGGTTTTTGTATATTTGATAATCTTTTAAATTCAAAATCAATCAATTTTGTATGCTACAATTTCAAATAATTACATTTGACGTTTCCAATTTGAAACTGATTTCGCGCCAGAATGATGGCAAAATTGGGGGTTATGTTTAAATGCGGCAATACGATGAAATTTAAATGGCAAGATATTCTGTCTGCGAAATGTTGTTACGAATACAGTTTTGATGAATAAATCCATATTAATAGAATACATTTAACCTTTATTTTAATAAAATTACTTTAGAACATTTGAATGACTTTCGTTTCTTCGAAAATTTTCAAAAATGCGTTCTAACTTCCGGGACATCTCGATTTGAAAATAAGCAAAAGATCAGAGTACCGTTTGCAGTAGTAATAAATTTCACTGATACAAAAATTTCCATATGCGAAAAAATCTAAAGCGGTTCCCACAATGCACGTTGTGAACTTCGAGAGCGTCCAATTATCATTGTGTGGCCAGGGCACTCAATGAATTATTACCTATCGAGGGAATTTTGAAATCTGGGTGCCCGGGGCACTGCGGTAGGTTCTCTTCTCTTGTAGAGAAGGAACGACTTTCCGATGCGATAGTATCGAATATTCAATTCGACTCGCCTCGCCGGTTATTCGCTCACTCTCATTATTTTCCCATCTTTGAGTATGTGCCATACAAGCAAGGAACGATCCCATAATACAAGCCAGTGAAACGCTTAAATGGGTGTCTGCAAAACTATTCTCAGCAAGTGCGATGCACCACCTTCGGTAAAATACCATCGGTGAAAGTCACATGGTCCAAACGAGCTTTCACGTCCATGGATTTTAAAAACATCGAAGGTTCTGGCGATATCTTTCCGCCTCATCTAATTATTATATTTTAAATAATACATGAAACCAGGATTTACAAATATAATACTGATATCAAATGACTTGAAGAAAATATTGCTAGTACTGTTTAAATTAGAAAATCAAAATTTGCAGTTTAAATTTCGCGGTAGAATGACGTCTGAATTGGAGGTTATGTTTCAGTGTAGTCTTGCGATTTTGGCGCGAAATTTAAAGTGAGCTTTGAAAGTCAAAAGTCATTCGTAAGATTTTTTATGCATTTATATACGAGTATGTAAGATATGTTGAATTTTAGAATTAAAACACCGAGAGGTAGAAACCAGGAACTGAAAAGGCGATTCCAAGTGTCGGGTTTGAATGTTTTAAAGAAGCGGAAGTAAGTTTTTTTAAAAGCTCGAAATACTTGTAATATTTCGAGTACTGATTTCCAGACGAAGGCGTGGACTGCGATAAGTATAGTCAACGAGAAAAGAGACTCAACAACGTGCACGTGTTCCTTTGGTTTATTCTCTTCGTAAAACTAAAAGTAAATTCTCCTTCCGGTGTCGAGATCTTGTTCTAATGATTCTTAAAAATGACAAATTAAGATATTATAGTATAATTCAATTAAAGCCCAAAAATTATATTTAAAGTAAGATTTTGAATTGATTTCAATAAATAATCTCAAATTATAAAATAATTATAGCTGGATAAAAAAAATTAATATTCAAATTTTGCACCATAATGATCTCAAAATCAGAGGTTATGTTTAACTGTGGCATTTGTGTTACACCTAAACATAACCCTCAATTTCATATTTGAAGCATTCGATTGTATTACTTTTGCAATAATTGTTAATATTCACTTTAGAATTTTAAAAAAGTTATTTTCTACTTTGTGAGTAGTGTCTAGATTCTTTAGCATTTGGAATTTGATGAGGATCTTAGTTTTTCAACTTCTTTTTCTTCTTTTTTGTATTTTTTTTTAAAGAATGACCTCTTGTCAAAGCGGTGGATAGTTGGTGCCTGTCACCTGGGGGAAAGTGACCTTCCGTCCTACGCAATGAACGGCATTGCACCAACCACGTGCGTAAAAGGCAACCTACGCGCATCATTCTGATCTTGCACGTTAGTCCTGAAAAGTATCCATACAATCAAGAATCGAGATTCTAGAAGGTGGGGCAATGTGGCACACTTTGCGTTCTACAATAATTCAACGCAATCGTTAGTTAATTTCATTTCGATTTTTTACTTTATATAAATCGTGTCTTACTTCCTTTATTGATTAATAAGTTTGTTGGTGCATTTTCCGATTCGAGGCCTTTCCCGAATCAACAAACTTAATAATTCTGTAATCCGGAAAAAAGTTTTAAATTCCTATATTGATCTTTTGCAGAACTTTGGACACAGGAATTTCTTTCTAAATTTGGAAAGCTTGCGATGTGAGTGCCAAAATTGGAATTGAATGCTTCCAGTTCGGAGAAAACTAAAATTAAAAATATCCAGAACGAAGGCATGGTAGAATAAAAAACAAAAAAAGATCCAAAATCGAATTGGTACAAATTCCGGACCAAAATTTGGATTCTTTTCAAGCTTAAAATTTGTATTCCTTAGAGTTTGGATTTTTCTAAATTTATATGGCTTACAACGTGGTTGGACTTTCGAAATTAAAAATTTGGGATATTTTAAAGTTTAGGTGCTATAAAATTAGGATTGTTTACAATCTTCACATGCTTTTGATTTGTATTGATTAGAATTTGTACTGTGTACAAATTTCAGAAGTTTTACTTTTTGATACATACGGTTTTGCTTTTAATTTCGAACGTTTAGAAATTTTAGTACCACTCAATTTGAATACCTTATTCAAATACTTAATATTTGATATTGGTTTATATTTTTAATTTTATATTTGAAGTCGTCTTAACTGAAAATTCGAGTAGAAAATATGGCTCTGTTGTCGAAACGTTGTGGAAACCGGAATGAAGGTTGTGATTTTTTTACCTGTTTTGTGTCGGGTTTCACGTTAGAAGGGTGATTTTGCCCAGTGTGAAATGACTTTCTTTGAATTTTTGTGTGTTTTTTTTTTTGTTATTTTTCGTGAGTAGTGCTACTGCCCAGCATGAAAATATCGGTTCTTCAAAGTGGTTTCAGTGCATTTGCGCAGAGGCTTTCTCCCATGCTCGCCTGCTGTCCAATGTAACACTGATAATGTACATCCGTATCAGGTCTCAGCAGTATCAGCTGTTCACAACAAAGACCGAATTTATGTACCTGAGAGTGTTGGGATTTGACAATTTCGCCTTTGCAAGTACATATAACGGGCTCAAAAATGATGGAACTTTTAGCCTCTATAAAGTCGGATACTGCTGAAACTGAGAAGGAATTTAAGGATGTTAAAAAGCTATCTATAAACTGGAAACTGATTTAGATTTGCTTATGAAAGAGTTAAAATTGCTAAAAGCCAAATGTGATATGCTGGAAAAGAGCAATTCATCTCAAACTGCGGAGGTATCCACCTTGAGGAATGAAATGTCCTCCCTCTAAAGGAGTGTTTGTGTTGATAATCTAATTGTGCACAGACTTCCGGACAATCTTGAAAACAACAAAGACACGCCAAGCTGTCTTCTCGCACTTTCTCAGATGTTGATATATCGATCTTGGTTAAGCACATTACAGATGCCTTTCGGTTGGGGAAGGGATAAGGTGATCGCCCTGTTTTATTTAAGTTTTGCTCGCGTTTTCATAAGCATTTAATTATCGAAAAACGAGAAGAGTTCGCAGAGAAAAACATCGGCATCAGTCACTACTCATCGCTTAAAGAGAGGCTAGAGTGAAAGAAGCTGTGGAAAGCTAAGGAAAATCTTCTACAGCGGGAGCAAGGCTTTTATAATGGGAAAGAAACTGTTCGTAGATAACAAGCCTCTTTCAGACGCAAAAATTGAGAAACTCCAGTGGGAATCAAATTTGGAAAATACCTGCTTCCTCGATGGTCTCTCTGATCCCCCACTCACAGTCAGAAAAGCTGCCAGGAGGCAGTCGTCATGGTTCCTCGTCTTCCACCTTTTCTGGCAGTCAAATTGACAAGTTATTTAACAAGACTCCTGGCAAATCAAATAAAACAAGAGCAAGTCAGGGAACCTGGTTTCCTAACTTTTGCTTGCAGAGACTTTGCAGGGTGGTTCACATGTCGTCATCCTGCAAGGGGTAAGCCCTGGCTTTCACACCATCTTCTGGAATGTTCACGAGTTATCCAATTTCTCGGAGCATGCCTCTTCAGTCACCGATAGTGATATAATATGCCTTGTTGAGACCTGCTCCACGTCATCGGTGACAGCTTCTCCAGGCTGGCTTCATAATTACACCTGCGTAGTAAGTATAGCTTTTAGAAATAGTAATGGAAGAAGACCTACCAGAGGTGTAGTTATATACGTTAATCGCTCATATTTCGGCTATGAAATTTTAAGCATTACTTCCACTTGTATCTTTTTTATGTGCTGGCACAAAGCCTTTAAAGTTATTATTGGTAATGTGTATTTCAAGCGGTTGTTAAGTTCCTAGGCTCTTGTCGAAGCATTAGAGATGTTACTTTATAGAATTTGCTTTGTGTATACCAATGCTTCGATTTTAATGGGTGGGGGGGGGGGGGTTTAAATTCTCATATAAGGGAATTGCATCAGTTAACTGATGGATCTTTACCCGAGGACTCGGCAGTTTCTCCTTTCCGTTTATCCTTAGATCAAGAGATCAGCTCCAGAGGTGAGGCATTAATAAATTGTTTGGAGGGGTACAACTTGTT
Organism: Melikaiella ostensackeni; assembly: GCA_032362435.1. Taxonomy (NCBI): domain Eukaryota; kingdom Metazoa; phylum Arthropoda; class Insecta; order Hymenoptera; family Cynipidae; genus Melikaiella; species Melikaiella ostensackeni. The sequence goes on along the minus strand of JAUMHM010000003.1, from coordinate 1,878,178 downwards.
TGTTTTAAATAGCAGATGTGAAAATGACACTCCAGCACAATATACTTTCATAGGCCATCAGGGTAAAAGTGTAGTAGATCCCATATTTTGTTATGCTGACTCCTTGGGTTTGATCTAAGATTTTTCGGTGTTCGGGATTCCTACATTATCAGACCATTTACCAGTGGTTGTTAAAATTACTAATGATAATTCAATTTTTAACGGTAGGTTGAATGACTCTTTTAATTACAAGAAATTCGCCTGGAAGGAAAGAGTGTTGGGGGCATACATTGAGCAAATGTTAGTCTCGCAGAATGCTTCTTGTACTAGTGAGGATGTGGAGGTTCTGAATGAGAATCTCATTTCTCCAATTTCGGTAGTAGCGCATAGATTGGGCCTGGTTTCAAAGCCTTTTCGGCGAGCCCCAGGAAAAAATCTTGGTTCGATAGAGAATATGATATGATGTGTCGTAAAATAAAAGACTAAAGTAAATTTTTTTCAAATAAATTAATCTAAATCAAAAATTGTAGTTTTTCACAGAGGTCGTCCGCGAAATTGTAGTTTCTTCTTCTCTGGGGTTCAGTTTGAAGTAGTTAAGGAGTATCTCTGCTTCGGTTCCATTTTTTCAAGTTCGGGTCTTTTCTTTATAGAGGCTACCAAGAAAATGATTTCAGCAAACTCTGGCCGAGAATGGATGCTATAGCCTTGCAAAAAAATAAAGAGACAATTTTGCTTAATTTTTCAGTACATATAAAGTGTTAAGATTATGGTAGAGTACTAGAATCTGACAGTCTCCAGGTGTTTCCACACTTGTCCTTAGTACCAGCATTCAACCATATCTAATCTTCCGTCTCCCTTCTTATGTCATAAGTAGAATTGCTCAGCTCAAACTTCTGGGCTTAATTAGAGGTTGCATTCGTATCGGTTAGTTTGAATTTACATATGAGCCATATAGAATCTGTCTGATAAGCAATCTTTGGGAAAGAGCGGATTTTTATCATCTCTTGGCTACTTGTCCTGCATATGCGGATTTAAGATCTTTCGTTTTTCAGCAGCCTTCATCTGTCACATCCAGTGGACAATACTGGTTATACGAGGTTTGGCTACTAAATAACGGGACTGATGCTTTAACAATTTTTATTAATCAAATTTTTAAATGGAGATGTTATCCCTTTCAATGTAAGTAGTCCCCTCCTCGATCCATACACTGCTCCATACGAATCTTCCATTGTTTGAAGCAATGTTGCAGGTCCTTTTCTGAGAGATCTTGCATGAGCTGCGCCGCTTTTCAAGTATATATGTAATTACAACTTTTAAGATTTCTCATTTAAAACTGTTGAATTTTAAACGTTGCAATTTATTTTAAATTGTTGTATTGTACAGGTATGTGTTTCCTTTTACATTTTTACTTGTGAGTGTTTCATTTTGAAATTACTCAGCTTAGAATATTCGGAATTTTTCAATTTAAAACGTTCTGAATTAGAAATTGCTTGATTTTAAGGAGTTTTAGCTTAACTCGGTTGAATCTTCAAAACTTCATTTTTAAAATGTCTCAATAAAATTATTAAAAGTGTTTTTCATAAAAACCTAATTTTGTTCAAACTGAGCCAGATTTTGATTCAATTCAAACTGGTATGAGATGATTTTGTAAAAAAGAATTTATTTTAGAACTGAATTTGAGTTCAAAAAGACTTAGATGTGTTCAAACCGAATTTTGATTCAAGATGGACGGAGGTGGGATAATTTTTAACCGAAATCTAGTTCAAAATGCAGAGTGAACCAGATTTTGGTTCAAGCTTGACTTAGTTAAAGTAATTTTTCAACCAAAATTCAGTTTAAAATGATTTTGTTCAAAATAAATTGGATTTTAGTTGAGGGTGGGTCCAGTTAGGTTGATTTTGGTCAAAAGAACCGAACTTATGTTCAGTTTGAATAAAATTGAGGTGACTTAATCGAGATCCAGTTCAGAATAATGTCGTTCAAAATAAACCTAATTGGGATAATTTTGAACTGAAATCTAATTTAAAATAATTTCGTTCAAAACGAACCATATTTAGATTCAAAATAACAACCTGATTTTGTTGAAACTAAACTGGATTTTGGATTGAGTTGAGATAATTTTGAATCGCAATCCAGATGAAAATGATTTTATTCACAATTATTCGGACTCTCGTTGAAGTTTTATCGAGTTAGGGTAATTTTGAATGAGAATGAACACCCAGAAAGTTCACAAATCAAAAATAGACTTCGAGACTACCCGCTTTTCCGGCTCGTTAGAGACAAATGTACAATAGATGTACAACAAAAAAGAAAAAAAGAGGGCGAAAAAGAAAGAACCAACCAAAAACAACCTCATACTCTTTCTTTTCTCTGGCTTTTTTATATTACTGGGGACTAACATGTTTCGAAGACAAATGTAGATTTCCTCATCAGGGGTAATTTATAGGAAAACAACAGGTACAAAAAATTAAAACATTTTTAGATTAGAAAACCATTATTACCTGAAAATAAAAAAAGAGGTAATTGATTACAATTGTTATTTTGGTACATATTTCATTCCTTGATTGAAATTGATTTTGACATAGACAAACAGTTGTGAATAAAACCCAAAGTCAATTATTTAATTCATTAATTGAAAATTGATTTACACATATATGTAATCATCCCAATTAAAATCATGTCCATGTGTGAGTCTATGTTTTGTAGAGACCGAATAATATCTTGCACTTCTATAAAAATTATTTTCATGTTCCTCTTTTCTTGTTCTAAGTGACCTCTTTGTTTGCCCTATATAAACAGCATCGCATTGTCTACATTTAAATTTGTAAATCACACATTGTTTATCAAGTTTTTGATATTTATCTTCACCCAATTTTACAGTCAAATCACTTTTGAAAGGAACTCGATATATCGTATGTAAGCCCAATTTTCCTAAGATTGATTTCAAGATACTGGAGATTTATTCAAAATAAGGTAGGACAACCGTATTGAATCTGTTGTAATCATGTATATTATTTTTGTTCTGATTATTGCTTTTACTCTTAATTTGAACAATTCTGTTATGCATACGTTTGTCAATAAAGGCAATTGGCTAATGCTTGAAAAAAAGAATCTGTTTGCATAATTCAATATTCTTTTCATGGATTTGTGGATGATATAATTTAAGAGCTCTATCAATCAAATTCTTTAAAACTCCTATTTTGTTTTGAATGGAATGATTAGAATTAAAATTTAGTGTCCTTACCGAACAAATTTTTTTTCTCTGCCAATCAGTGATAATATAATTTTCATAAGTTTTTATTAAAGTCAAGCCAAGAAAACTCAATCTACCTTCTGTCTCAATTTCAGCAGTGAACAGTAATCTTGGATGTAAACTATTACAGACATTAGGTAGGGTATCCACATTTTGTGTATGTGAAGAAAGTTCAGCATCATCATCATATCTTGCATAAAAGTCTTAACTCAAAATTATTTGATCAAAAACTTCATGTACCAAATCTTCCATCACAATTTCAGCAAGAATTGGGGAGAAGACTGAGCCTTTAGAGTTTCACACAGAAAAAAAACTAGTGTTAAATAGAATCAATTTTTGGGTTCCAATGGAGATGCAACAAAACAGAATTACTGCGGTGTGAAATTCACTCATTTTCGAAAATTTGTCCAAAGGAATCAAATTATGTCGTCCAAAAGAACCACTTTTGTTGAAAGGTTGGCACGAAAAGAAACAAGTTTCAGAGAATTAACTTTCCACTTGACAGTTATTATAACCTCATAAAAAACTTTAAAAGTCATAATGCATTTGTATTGTAATGGATGACGAAGATATTGAGTGAATAAACCCAGGAATAAACTCAAGTTGTAAAGATTTTATGTGATTTGAAATGATTCAAGGACTTTTCTGTAAACATCTTTTTTAGGTTAATTGGTGTATGTTGTAAACATAAAAGCACATTTACGAGCGTCAATTTTTGCCTTGAAAACATTCGACCTATGGTACTAGATTATACAGGAGTGCTCGGCCGCCATGTTCGTACCACTGTGCTTGGCGCAAAATTCAAATTTTGATTTAAAAACAAATTGCGATTGTGACTGCATTTTGGTGCACTGCAATAGACCGTTTTTAATTTGTAAATATTTATTTTTTCGAGCTTGCTAAATTAAAAAAAATGTAGCATAAAATTGAATAACAAGGATTTTTTATTACTAAATTAACTTTTATAGTACTGGATTTATAGTGATTTAAACCAAACTTTTTAATCTCATTTTCACTATTCTCAGGAAAACATATTTTATTCAAAGTATTAATATGTTGAATATGCACCGAATTTTAAGTATGAAGATAAAATTAAAATTTGTTTGAATTATTATCCAAATTCATGTAGCTTAGGAACAAATTCAAGAAATGATGAATTATGTTTTCAGTATTATTAATATATTTAGTCATTCGATGGTGATAATTAATATATTTTAAGAATATTTTGTAATGATTTATCAAAACTTCCCAAATCAAACACAGTAATTGAGTAAATTAAACATAAGATTAATTATCTACCGAAAAAGACGAATTCTCGACGAAAAATGTAATAGTTGATACTTCAAACAAAAAAGATTATTTTTCAATCAAACAGTTGCATTTTTAAACAAAAAGATGAAATTTCTACTAAAAGAAATACGTTTTCAAACCAAAAACACGATTTTTCAACAAAAGAGTTGAATTTCTAACAAATAGTTCCACTTTCAACCAAGTAGTTGAATTTTCAACCACGAAAGATGAATTCTCAACAAAATGTGTAATAGTTGATATTTCAACCGAAAAAAAATTAATTTT